>CM077151.1:128964276-129375266 GCA_039583875.1 Platanthera guangdongensis | reverse complement strand
AATAAAGTAGGACGAGAATCAATACATCATGTGGCATAGAAATATAGAATAGAAAAACTTTTTAATTATCTACAGAGAGCGTAAATTATTCAACAGAGTAAATAAATATTGTGTCTACTTAAAATTAGAATTATGGAGAATCGTTCGTTGTCATGTATCGGAGAAAGTAGACATGCCACTAAGGTGAGAATTGCCCAAGACCGGGGCTCGTGATCACCTCCAAAGAAATCCATCAATGTCGGGAACCATAAGCTTGCCCTTTCACAACTCTCTCCACGATGCAAAGTAGACTCGTGGCGCAATTTCAAAATAAAGTACACACGCCCGTGTCGCATCTGGACACGGCGTGTCGGCTTGCTTGAGTCGACGATCGTCCGAGAGTAATTTCGTCGAGCTGGATGGTCACAGGCTTCGGCACGGGGCGTGTCACATGACACGGGCTTGTCGCTCATGGGACACGGGCGTGTCGGTCGGGTCGACGAACGTCGAGCGGAAGATCGTCGAACGAACTGGCTGGACATGGGTCAAGTCACGACCGTGTCACATTTGACACGGCCGCTGTGACAGGGCGTGTCACATGATTTTTTTTTCACTTTGTGGCTGATTTCACGGGAATTGAGTTGTCACGCCCAGGTCACGGGTGTGACCCATTGTACACGGGCGTTACCCAAGCAAAATTTGACTTTTCCTGAAAAATTTCAGAAAATCAAAAATAAACTAAATTAGAAAATATCTACAAAATATGAGCAATTTATTACAGAAAATTAAGTAAAAATATAAAAAAAAAGTAAAACTTATTTAATATACATCAAAATGCGTATATATTACAACTCATCAGAAGGCTTTTGGAGTCCGTTCTCTAGTCATCTTCTTCTCCAACTCTGGTGGAAAGCTAGAGTTGAGGTCATCAATGGTCGGGAGCTTCGCCGGAGGGTTTGGAAAGCTTCGGAATCACCGGATACGGACTCCCGATGAAGGTGGAGGTGGATGGAGCGCTGGAGAAGTAGAACGGCACTTCCCATGCACTCTCCGATCGCAGAAATGACCAGTGTTTCCCTAAATCGCAGAGCAGACCCTTAAATACGGAGGCAGAATAAGCAGAAGCGCACGATCAGTGGCGCCCGACCACTGGTCGTACGTACTGTCAGTCAATGATTGTGCGTGTCAGGGGGCTTATTGACACTGTTCAAATGGCGGCCGTACGATTTGACATGAAATTTGAGTTTGCGGCTGAAAACGCGGCGGTCACGCCCCAGGCCACGGGCGTGACATTGGGCATGTCAGCTTTATTATCATCAGAAATTCGGCAAATTTGACGGCGTTGTTGACTTCGAGAGGTCCACGTGACAGTCACGCCCCTGGTCACAGGCGTGACCCAAGTACACCGGGCGTGATGGGGAGGTTACACTGGACGTCGTTTGCATCGAAAGTCGCCGGCGGCAGTTTGTCGGCCCAGGTGGAGGAGTACACGCCCGTGTCGTATCTTGACACGGGCGTGTCGGCTTGAGTCGACGATCGTCGAGAGTAATTTCGTCGAGCTGGATGGTCACGGGCTTCGGCACGGGGCATGTCACATGACACAGGCGTGTCGCTCATGGACACGGGCATGTCGGGTCGGTCGACGAACGTCGAGCGGAAGATCGTCGAACTAGCTAACACGGGTGAGGTCACGGTCGTGTCACATTTGATACGGCCATGTGACTGGGCGTGTCACATGATTTTTTCACTTTTGCGGCTGATTTCATGGGGGAATTGAGTTGTTGTCACGCCCAGGTCACTAACGTGACACATAGTACATGGGCGTGACCTATGCAAAAATTTGACTTTTCCTGAAAAATTTCAGAAAATCAAAAATAAACTAAATTAGATAATTATTTACAAAATATGAGCAATTTATTACAGAAAATTAATTAGAAAAAACACAAAATAAGTAAAACGACTTATTTAATATACATCAAAATGCGTATATTTACAACTCATCACTAGGCATTTGAGTCCGTTCTCTAGGTCATCTTTTTCTCCAACTCCGGTGGAAAGCTTGGAGTTTGAGGTCATCAATGGCCGGGAGCTTCGCTGGAGGGTTTGGAATGCTTCGGAATCACCGACTACGGACTCCTGATGAAGGTGGAGGTGGATGGAGTAGCTGGAGAAGTAGAATGGCACTTCCCGTGCACTCTCCGATCGCAGAAATGACCAGTGTTTCCCTAAATCGCGGAGCAGGCCCTTAAATACGGAGGCAGATTAAGCAGAGCGCACGATCAGTGGCGCATGACCAGTGGTCGTGCGTACTGCCTGTCGATGAACGTGCGCAATTTCCAATTAAACCTGCAACTTGGACAGAAACATAAGCAGATATGAGCACGATCAGTGGCGCATGACCGGTGGTCGTACGCACTGAATCCACTAAATCGTGCGATTTGCTAAGATAGAACTGGGGAAAAGGAGAATGTAATGCGCACGATTAGTAGCGCACGAACAGTGGTCGTGCGCAGTGAGTCTAGTGATCGTGCGTAGTGTTACTGTATCGTCGGGGTCTCCCGAGCGGTTCCGAAGCACGCACACGACCCATGCACTAGCAGAAGAGGCAGATAGGCCACCAAAAGTGCATACCACATTCTCAAGACACGGTGAGAGAACAAGTAAAACAAATGGAAATACAGAAACATCTAAATCACACATAAACGAGCCTAAAGTGCACGTAATCATGAAATTGGTAAATAAGGAAATTTAGGATATTTATTTAGTTCATCTCCAACTTTTGCTCTAAAATAACAAAAGCTTAAGTATGAGGGTATTTGATGAGTTGTAAATATACGCATTTTGATGTATATTAAAATAAGTTGTTTTACTTTATTTTTGTTATTTTTACTTAATTTCCTGTAATAAATTGCTCCTATTTTGTAAATATTTTCTAATTTAGTTTATTTTAGATTTTCTGAAATTTTTCAAGAAAAGTCAAATTTTTGCATGGGTCACGCCCGTGACCTGGGCGTGACAACTCAATTCCCGTGAAATCAGCCGCAAAAGTGAAAAATCATGTGACACGCCCTGTCACACGGCCGTGTCAAATGTAACACGGCCGTGACCTGACCTGTGTCAGCTAGTTCGACGATCTTCCGCTCGACATTCGCCGACTTGACCCGACACACCCGTGTCCCATGAGCGACACGCCCGTGTCATGTGACACGCCCCGTGCCGATGCCCGTGACAACTCTAAACTTTTTTCCAACTCTATTCGATCATAATTTCAGAGAAAAAGTTTTCCTAAGTTTTGCTACCAATTTGAATTAATCGAAAGAAAGATCCAAATAAATATCCGGGGTATTAGAGTTAAATCCTAAATTATGCCAAAAATTTAAATAAAAGAAGAGTTTCAGCTAAAAACTTCTGATATGATCGAATAGATAAAAAAACATTTATTTGTTAGACTAACAAAAATAGATTGGCGTTATGAAAACTTGAGCTTTGTAAGAATTACAGAAAATAATTTATTTATAAATTATGCTCTCAAAAATATTTTAAAATTAAATCTAGATTCTTTTTGAAATTGACGGAGTATGTGATATCGTGGTATATGAAGAAGGCTTGAATTTTAGAGGCGAGGGTATATATTTTTTGCTCGAACCTCTAATGAAATATTTTTTTTTTCGAATATGGATGTTAGGAAAACGAAATCTTATTTTCCATAACATAAAGTTTTTACAATCTTGATAATAATCCAATGTATATGTATAGGAGTAATGAATTTTATCCTCTTACTCTACATGACATATAATTTTTTTAAATATTAGATGCCTATGTTTACGGAACGAAATCTTATTCTCATTGACATATGATATTTTAAGGATCGAAATCATGTCATGTATGACATGAAAAAAAGGTGAAAGGTTTGTGTTCAAAAATAGAACTAGGTTTAATAAAAAGTTTTTGAGAGCAACTTTTATAAATTAACGTTCCTAAAATTCGAAAAAAAGCTTGGAGTTGACATAATTGAAATCTAAGATCGTTATTTCTAATAAAAGAAATGTGCAACTATTTAGATAAGTAGAAGTAATTCTGAAAACAGGTCTCTATCTAAATAAAATGGCATACGAAAATTTTTTAAAACTTAACCCCAGATATTTAAATCTATCGATCTCCAATTAATAAACGAATAGTAAGCAAAGAATAACTAAATTCGCTTATAAATTAACTCGCAACTAAATTTTCGGAGAGCGAAAAGGGTTAAAAATGAGATAATCGATTTATTCGTTGCATAATTAACAAAATATTTTTTAAATTTTTTAGAGTTTTCATCATTTTTTGTAGTTTATTATTTTGATTTATTATCTTTTTTAGAGTTTATTCTTTTTAGGCTTTTGGTTTTTTACAAAAAAAAGAAAAAGGTAAAAACTCGATGGCCCGCGAACAGACTCTTATTTAGGTGGTTGGTTCGAAGAGTAGAACGCCGCGAGCTTTGCTAAAAAGCGAGCTTTTACAAATAAGAAGAGTGTGGGAGGAAAGAGAAAGATTATTTTTTTACAAAAAATATTTAAAAAGTAAAAGAAATTTTTTTTTGTTGTTTTTTAATTTTTATTTTGTTTTATTGAATTTTTTAGCTTTTTGATTATAAAAACAAGAAAAAAAAATTTTTGAGGTTTAAATTTTTGCAAATTTTTTTGAGGGTTAAATTTTTTCAAATTTTTGTATTTGTGATGATTTTTGTTATTATTGCAGAATATAAAAGTGCAGAAATAGAAAAATAAGAAAACACCCCCATACTTAAATCCAACATTGTCCTCAATGTTGTAAGTTAAGTATACAGAACGATAATATACAAAAAAAAGGTGCACAAAAATAAAAAAGATGGTAGAAGCTTCCCTTAGACGAGTTCAGGGAGGCCCATATGAAACCCTGCAGTATTAAAAAGAAATAGCAAAAATAGAACAACAAAAACAAAAAACGATAAACTCGACCGAAATTGTGCGGGTGGTAGGGGGCAAGTGTGTGTGACTCGAAAGCTAACGTCTTATCTATAAGAGCGTGACAGATATGCGAACCCCTAGAGCGCATAATAGTGTGAAGTGCGCCGAAGGGACAAAAATAAATATATAATATTTAATAATACAAAAATTTTATTTATGTCCAATGGTTAGTATTATTTTTTTTCTGGTAAATTTTTTTGTGGTGGGTTTGAAACGAAATAAGTTAAAACAAACAAAGATATGATAAATTATTATTTTTTGTGGTTTTTAAGGTTTTTAGATTTTTTAGATTTTAGGTTTAGAGTTTTTAGTGTTTTTTACATTTTTTAGATTTTGTTTTTAGAAGTTTTATAGTTTTAAATTTTTTAGTTGTTTAGAGTTTTTAGATTTTTAAGTTTTATAGTTTTTCAACTTTTATAGTTTTTTGGATCTTTTTTAGTTTATTTGTTATTTTTTTTCGAAATGACGTCATTTCAATTTATGTATTTTTATAGATAATAATAATATAATAATACTTTTTGTGAAGTTTTTTGTTTGTTTTTTAAGTGGTTTTTTTGTTGTATAATTTTTAAAGTTTTTATTAATAATAATTATTATTAATTGAATTTTTTGGTGGCCATTATTTTTTTTGTATATAGATAATAGGTAAAATTAATAGGTCTCCAGAGTTTAAAATAACGACTCAAAATTTTCCACGGCAACGGCACCAAAAATTTTATGCGGGTTAAAACTCCAAAATTATTGCGAGCTCGCGGCGCCCCTGGTGGTTTTATTTAAGAAAAGCGGAGTTGGTTTTTATTTAGAAAACGGGACGCGCGGATTTTTTATTTGGATATAAAATAGTGAAATCGAGTTTTAAGGAAAGGAGGCAAGTGCACCTATCGTGTGTAGTACAGGATATTCCGGTGTTGAATATCGAGGTCGTATTGTTCTCGCGGTCAGTTCGATTATTTCTACTCTTCCCTGGAGGGGACTATTATTTTACCGATATTTAACTTGTCGGGTTAATTATTTTATATATAAATAAAAAGGAAGAAAATAAAAAGCTAGGGTGGAGCCGATAAAGAGCTTAGCTCGATGGCACCAAATAAAATTTGAAATAAAATAAACTTTGAATAAAAAGCGATCCTAAATTTCTAATTAATTAAGGCAGAGACTTGGCCGTGCAGGTTCCATTAAAATGAGCTCACCTATCTCTAGGAATATCGCTCACCTGAACATTAAGAATATTCGACCGGGCTCTTGTCCGATGAAGGATTCCTCTTAATGCCCGCATTACGCTAAGAACCCCGCTATTAGGTGGGGAACCCAATCAGGTAGAGTTTGCGTGCCTCCTCTCTCGAGGGTTAATGCGGAACTCCATTTACCAAGGCGTGATCTGTCCACACGTACGGCCTCTCGGATAGCTAGCGTATGGACTACGAAAATAGGCCACACACATCGATTATGTGGTCCTACGCGTCGTAAACCCTAGGCAAACCTTAAGTTAATTTTAATTAATTATTTAAAGCAATTTTATTTGTCCAATGCTCTTCGATACAGAGGGCTAAGAACAGTTAGCCACTCATCGGAATGGGGACGGCAGCGATTGAAAGCAATAAAAAGAAAGCAGTAAATAAAGCGATAAAAGAAAGCAGTAAAGGAAAGCAGTAAAGTGCAAGTCCTACTCAAACGAGTAGGACTAAATAAAAGCAGGAAAATTGCAATTCTCGGCTCAAATGAGTGGGCGGGACTAAATAAAGCGAGTCCTACTCGAACGAGTAGGAGAAAATAAATGTAATTACAAGTTCATCTCAATTAATTACAGTACAATAAAGACCGGCCATTTAACTCAAATGAGTAGGCGGTAAATAAAATTCTGTCATTTAACTCCTAGCGAGTACGCGGAAATAAATGCTAACACTCACGCACTCTACTTCAAAGTAAAACACACGCACTCTATAGAAAGTAAACACACTCTACTTTAATTGAAATTGCATACAAGTCCTACTCAAATGAGTAGGAGAAAATTAAAGCGGGTCCTACTCAAACGAGTAGGATAAAATAAATGCTCACACTCTACAGAAATTAAATACTCACACACACAAATCCTACTCAAATGAGTAGGTGGAAAATAAAGACCAGCCATTTAACTCCTAGCGAGTAGGCAAAAATAAATACAGCACACGCACACACTCTACATGAATTGAAATAAAGCTATAAAAACTAACTCATACACGCACGCACACGTACAAAATTAAGAAAACTAAGTGACTGAAAAATTAAAACGACTACATTTTAACCGCTAAAATGAGGTACAAATGAATAAAAAGTGAAAATAAAATTTAAAGGAACAAAATTTTTTGCAAATAAACGAAAAATACAAGTGCTCGAAAAATTCAAATGAATACATTTCTACCGCTAGAATGCAGTAGAAAGGAATAAAATGAAGAAATAAAATTTAAACGGGAAAAACGTTTTCGAAAAGAAAAGCGAAAATGAAGTGTTTGAAAAATTAAAACGATATATATACATTCCTATAACTCCGTAAAAGTGGTTAAAAAGTGAAAATAAAGTGAAAAAATGAAAAGTTTTACAACCTAAAAGGGAAAATCTAAGTTAATGAAAGACAAAAATGACTTTTAAAACGCTTTTACGGATTTATAGAAATGCATAAAAAGCTATAAAAATCCTAAGTCTAACATAGTTAAGTGAACAATTAATGAAAACATCAAAATAAAAACTATACTAATACACTCACACACGCATTTTAAAAAATGAAAACTAAGTTAAAAAACAAAATAAAAGAAATAAGATTGCCTAAGGATTTGTTGCTTAGATTCATTCCAACATTATATAAAGAGATAAAAAAAACACATTTTATTATGTAAAAATAGGGGTTACAAAAGAATGAAAACAAAAGCTAAAGAGAGGGGGGAGAAATATCCCTTACATAGCAATAAGATTCATCTAAGCAGCATAACCCTATACAAATGGTTCTGGAAAAAGGGAACAGGAGATCAGGCAGAAGCTCTGAATTTATAGAGAGAAAAATTTCAAAGTACACGCCTATGACACGGGCGTGTCAGGGAGCGTGTTGACACTGTTCAAATGGCGGCCGTCCGATTTGACATGAAATTTGACTTTGCGGCTGAAAACGCGGCGGTCACGCCCCAGGTCACGGGTGTGACATTGGGCATGTCAGCTTTATTTATCATCAGAATTCAGCAATTTGACGGCGTTGTTGACTTCGGGAGGTCCACGTGGCAGTCACGCCCTGGTCACGGACGTGACCCAAAGTACACAGGCGTGACGGGGAGGTTGAACTGGGCGTCGTTTGCATCGAAAGTCGCCGGCGGTGGTTTGTCGGGCCAGGTGGAGGAGTACACGGCCGTGTCGCATCTTGACACGAGCATGTCGGCTTGAGTCGACGATAATCGAGAGTAATTTCGTCGAGCTGGAAGGTCACGGGCTTCGGCATGGGGCGTGTCACATGACATGGGCGTGCCACTCATGGGACACGGGTGTGTCGGTTCGGGTCGACGAACGTCGAGCGGAAGATCGTCGAACTGGCTAACACGGGTCAGGTCACGACCGTGTCACATTTGACACGGCCGTGTGACAGGGCGTGTCACATGATTTTTTCACTTTTGTGGCCGATTTCAAGGGAATTGAGTTGTCACGCCCAGGTCACGGGCGTGACCCATAGTACACGGGCGTGACCCATGCAAAAATTTGACTTTTCCAGAAAAATTTCAGAAAATCAAAAATAAACTAAGTTAGAAAATATTTACAAAATATGAGCAATTTATTATAAAACATTAAGTAAAAATAACAAAAATAAAGTAAAATGACTTATTTAATATACATCAAAATGCGTATATTTACAACTCATCAGAAGGCCTATGAGTCCGTTCTCTAGGTCATCTTCTTCTCCAACTCTGGTGGAAAGCTTGGAGTTGAGGTCATCAATGGCCGGGAGCTTCGCCGAAGGGTTTGGAAAGCTTCAGAATCACCGGCTACGGACTCCCGATGAAGGTGGAGGTGGATGGAGAAGCTGGAGAAGTAGAACGACACTTCCCGTGCACTCTCCGATCGCAGAAATGACCAGCAATTCCCTAAATCACGGAGCAGGCCCTTAAATACGGAGGCAGCATAAGCAGAGCGCACGATCAGTGGCGCACGACCAGTGGTCGTGCGCACTGTCGGTCGATGATCGTGCGCAATTTCCAATTAAACATGCAACTTGGATAGAAACATCAACAGATATGCGCACGATCAGTGGCACACGACCGATGTTCGTGCGCACTAAATCCACTGATCGTGTGATTGGCTAAGATAGAACTTGGGAAAGGAGAATGTAATGCACACGATTAGTGGAGCACGACCAGTGGTCGTGTGCAGTGAGTCCAGCGATCGTGCGTAGTGTTCCTATATCATAGGGGTCTCCCGAGCGGTTCCAGAGCACGCACACGACCCATGCACCAGCAGAAGAGGCAGATAGGCCACCAAACGTGCACACCACATTATCAAGACACGGCGAGAGAACAAGTAAAACAAACGGAGATGTAGAAACATCTAAAGCATACAGAAAACTGGCCCAAAGTGCACTTAATCATAAAATCGGTAAATAAGCAAATATAAGCAGTTATAGCTCTCAAGTGTAGTGCTAAGACGATAAACCTGGCCCAGATGAGTCCAAAAATCAGTGTAATATTTGGACTCATCACACCCCTAGATTTACCCATTTGTACGTCCCGCGCAAATCATTACTCCGTGGACTGTAGAAATAGCTAGCTGGCTTAGAAACTTCAAAATAAAGTAGGACGAGAAATCAAATATATCATGCGCATAGAAAATAGAATAGAAAAACTTTTTAATTATACTATAGAGCTTAAATTATTCAACAGAGGTAAATAAATATTGTGTCTACTTAAAATTAGAATTATGGAGAATCGTTCGGTCATGTATACGGATAAAGTAGACAGACCACTAAGGTGAGCATTGCCGAAGACCGGGGCTCGTGATCATCTCCAAAGAAATCCATCAATGTCGGGAACCATAAGCTTGCCCTTTCACACTCTCTCCACGATGCTAAGTAGACTCGTGTGCAATTTCAAAATAAAGTACACGCCCGTGTCGCATCTTGACACGGGCGTGTCGGCTTGAGTCGACGATCGTCAAGAGTAATTGCGTCGAGCTGGATGGTCATGGGCTTCAGCACGGGGCGTGTCACATGACACGGGCTTGTCGCTCATGGGACACGGGCGTGTCGGGTCGGGTCGACGAACGTCGAGCGGAAGATCGTCGAACTGGCTGACATGGGCCAGGTCACGGCCGTGTCACATTTGACATGGCCGTGTGACAGGGCGTGTCACATGATTTTTTTTCACTTTTGCGGCTGATTTCACGGGAATTGAGTTATCACGCCTAGGTCACGGGTGTGACCCATTGTACACGGGCGTGACCCAAGCAAAAATTTGACTTTTCCTGAAAAATTTCAGAAAATCAAAAATAAACTAAATTATAAAATATTTTCAAAATATGAGTAATTTATTACAGAAAATTAAGTAAAAATAGCAAAAATAAAGTAAAACAACTTATTTAATATACATCAAAATGCGTATATTTACAACTCATCAGAAGGCTTTTGAGTCCGTTCTCTAGGTCATCTTCTTCTCCAACTCCGGTGGAAAGCTAGAGTTGAGGTCATCAATGGCCGGGAGCTTCGCCGGAGGGTTTGGAAAGCTTCGGAATCACCGGCTACGGACTCCCGATGAAGGTGGAGGTGGATGGAGCAGCTGGAGAAGTAGAACGGAACTTCCCATGCACTCTCCGATCGCAGAAATGACCAGTGTTTCCCTAAATCGCAGAGCAGGCCCTTAAATACGGAGGCAGAATAAGCAGAGCGCACGATCAGTGGCACACGACCAGTAGTCGTGCGTACTGTCGGTCGATGATCATGCGTGTCAGGGGGCTTGTTGACACTGTTCAAATGGCGGCCGTCCGATTTGACATGAAATTTGAGTTTGCGGCTGAAAACGCGGCGGTCACGCCCCAGGTCACGGGCGTGACATTGGGCGTGTCAGCTTTATTTATCATCAGAATTCGGCAATTTGACAGCGTTGTTACCTTCGAGAGGTCCACGTGACAGTCACGCCCCTGGTCACGGGCGTGACCCAAAGTACACGGGCATGACGAGGAGGTTACACTGGACGTCGTTTGCATCGAAAGTAGCCGGCGGCGGTTTGTTGGGCCAGGTGGAGGAGTACACGCCCATGTCGTATCTTGACACGGGCGTGTCGGCTTGAGTCGACGATCGTCGAGAGTAATTTCGTCGAGCTGGATGGTCACTGGCTTCGGCATGGGGCGTGTCACATGACACGGGCGTGTCGCTCATGGGACACGGGTGTATCGGGTCGGGTCGACGAACGTCGAGCGGAAGATCGTCGAACTGGTTAACACGGGTGAGGTCACGGTCGTGTCACATTTGATACGGCCATGTGACTGGGCGTGTAACATGATTTTTTCACTTTTGCGGCTGATTTCATGGGAATTGAGTTGTCACGCCCTGGTCACTGGCGTGACACATAGTACACGGGCGTGACCTGTTGGGTATTGTATCCACAATTACCTGGATTTGAGGAAGCCACCTGTCAAGCTAAGATGAATTCACAATGTATTTGATAAAATCTTTCAAGTTGTGCTTGCAGTTATTCCACACTAAGGACACACCAATGTCAGGGTGCAGTAGGTCAATATATACGGGTCTGCACGACGTAATCCCTCGCTGAGCAGATCAGTGTGTTGGCCTACGTATACTCTCTCTATTGGAGTTTACTTACTTTCAAGTATAGAGCTGTGTTAAGGCAAGAGCAGACAAGGAGCAATGATGGGTCAAGGAGCACCTCATGGGTGGAAAGACGAAAAATCGTCTAAGTGTAAATCGACGAGAATCACCAAGTGATTCTCGCCGATTCGGCGAGAATCATCTTTGATTCTCGCCGAATCGTCGAGAATCATTGGCTGATTCTCGCCGACTCGATCCAGCTACTTCAAAGCGAGCAACTCTGATGCTAAGTAATAATCGACGAGAATCACCAAGTGATTCTCGCCGATTCGGAGAGAAACACTAGTGATTCTCGCCGAATCATCGAGAATCACTGGCTGATTCTCGCCGACTCGACCCGGCTTAATCTGAGTGTGCAATCAAGTCAACATCGACGAGAATCATCTTTGATTCTCGCCGATTTTGACTTGGGCAATTTTCTGGAAACTGCTGGACCGGATTCTGCCGCTGGCACTGTTTTGAACTGGAATTAGGGTTTCTTCTGGTGGGACCCATAACGGTCATAAAAGAGTATTTTACTGTATAAATACACGCGTATTTTTGAACAGCAAAAGCAGCGAAGAAGATTTGAAAAAGACGAGCCGCGATGTGACCTAGATCGGGACTTCCGCTCCGCCGCCGCCTCCGTCGCTGCTTAAGCAAGTTGATCGCCGGTCTTGATCGTGGTTTCTTCCAGATCCTCCGGCGACAGAAGCTTAGCCAAGCTTAGAGTCTCACGTGTCTAACGGAGATCCTTTGTCTCTTGATTTGTTGATCGGGAAAACCTTCTCCGTCCGAATCGATTGAGACGATCGATCCTAGTGTGACCGTTGGAAGACCTAGCTAGCTTTGCTACGAAGTTTGGATCTCCAAAGTACAGCAGCCGCACACCGTTGTCGCCGCCGATCCCGTGAACCAAGCCGCCGCCCATCTTGCAGCCGCCGGTTCCGGGGAGATTCTCTCCAAGAGAGATCTAGGGTTGTGGACTCTTCGTGGACTTCAAGAACACGTCGTCAACGAAGAGGGACACCTTAGTCTCCAAACGTAGTTTGTATTTCTTGTACATTCTAGTTCATTTTTGTTGTAAAGGAACGTTGGTTCCGAGTTGTAAGGGTTGGGTGCAACCCGTGTTGTGGGAGTGTTGACTCCTACGTGTGGAAGGGTTCCTTCCTATAGTGCAAGGATTGGATTTCAATCCTGTTGGTGAAGAGACTGAGTCGTCCCTTGTTGGGAGATAGGTCGAAGGGGAAAGTGGATGTACCCAAATCGGGGAACCACTATAAATTGCTTGTGTACTTTCTGTGCTGTGCTATTTTGTTTTCTTGTGCAGGTACAATTTTAAATTCCGCAAAAAACGCTGCACGTCACCTATTCCCCCCCCCCCCATAGGTGAAGATAGTTGACATTAGGTGGACTTTCATGACCCATGCAAAAATTTGACTTTTCCTGAAAAATTTCAGAAAATTAAAAATAAACTAAATTAGAAAATATTTACAAAATATGAGCAATTTATTATAGAAAATTAAGTAGAAAAAACAAAAATAAAGTAAAACAACTTATTTAATATACATCAAAATACGTATATTTACAACTCATCAGTAGGCCTTTGAGTCCGTTCTCTAGGTCATCTTCTTCTCCAACTCCGGTGGAAAGCTTGGAGTTGAGGTCATCAATGGCCGGGAGCTTCGCTGGAGGGTTTGGAAAGCTTCAGAATCACCGACTACGGACTCCTGATGAAGGTGGAGGTGGATGGAGTAGCTGGAGAAGTAGAACGGGACTTCCCGTGCACTCTCCGATCGCAGAAATGACATGTGTTTCCCTAAATCGCGGAGCAGACCCTTAAATACAGAGGCAGATTAAGCAGAGCGCACGATCAGTGGCGCACGACCAGTGGTCGTGCGTACTGTTTGTCGATGATCGTGCGGAATTTCCAATTAAACCTGCAACTTGGACAGAAACAGCAGCAGATATGGGCACGATCAGTGGTGCATGACCGGTGATCGTGTGCACTGAATCCACTGATCGTGAGATTGGCTAAGACAGAACCGGGGAAAAGGAGAATGTAACGCGCACGATTAGTAGCGCACGAATAGTGGTCATGAGCAGTGAGTCTAGTGATCGTGCGCAGTGTTCCTGTATCGTCGGGGGTCTCCCGAGCGGTTCTAGAGCACGCACACGACCCATGCACCAGCAGAAGATGCAGATAGGCCACCAAAAGTGCATACCACATTCTCAAGACACGGTGAGAGAACAAGTAAAACAAACGGAAATACAGAAACATCTAAAGCACACAGAAAACGAGCCTAAAGTGCACGTAATCATGAAATTGGTAAATAAGCAAATTTAGGATATTTATTTAGTTCATCTCCAACTTTTGCTCTAAAATAACAAAAGCTTAAGTATTGGGGTATTTGATAAGTTGTAAATATACGCATTTTGATGTATATTAAATTAGTTGTTTTACTTTATTTTTGTTATTTTTACTTAAATTTCCTGTAATAAATTGCTCCTATTTTGTAAATATTTTCTAATTTAGTTTATTTTTGAATTTCTGAAATTTTTCAAGAAAAGTCAAATTTTTGTATGGGTCACGCCAGTGTACTATGGGTCACGCCCGTGACCTGGGCGTGACAACTCAATTCCCGTGAAATCAGCCGCAAAAGTGAAAAAATCATGTGACACGCCCTGTCACACGGCCGTGTCAAATGCGACACGGCCGTGACCTGACCTGTGTCAGGTAGTTCGACGATCTTCCGCTCGACGTTCGCCGACCCGACTCGACACGCCCGTGTCCCATGAGCGACACGCCCGTGTCATGTGACACGCCCCGTGCCGAAGCCCGTGACAACTCTAAGCTTTTTTTCTAACTCTATTCGATCATAATTTCAGAGCAAAAGTTTTCCGAAGTTTTGCTACCGTTTTAATTAATCGAAAGAAAGATCCAAATAAATATCCAGGGTATTAGAGTTAAATCCTAAATTATGCCAAAAATTTAAATAAAAGAAGAGTTTTAGCTAAAAACTTCTGATATGATCGAATAGATAACAAAAAATTTTATTTGTTAGACTAACAAAAATAGATTGGCGTTATGAAAACTTGAGCTTTGTAAGAATTACAGAAAATAATTTAATTTATAAATTATGCTCTCAAAAAGATTTTAAAATTAAATCTAGATTCTTTTTGAAATTGACGGAGTAGGATATCGTGGTATATGAAGAAGGCTTGAATTTTAGAGGTGAGGGTATATTTTTTTTGCTCGAACCTCTAATGAAATATTTTTTTTTCGAATATGGATGTTAGGAAAACGAAATCTTATTTTCCATAACATAAAAGTTTTTACAATCTTGATAATAATCCAATGTATATGTATAGGAGTAATGAATTTTATCCTCTTACTCCATGACATATAATCTTTTTAAATATTAGATGTCTATGTTTACAGAACGAAATCTTATTTCCATTGACATAGGATATTTTAAGGATCGAAATCATGTCATGTATGACATGAAAAAAAGGTGAAAGGTTTGTGTTCAAAAATAGAACTAGGTTTAATAAAAAGTTTTTGAGAGCAACTTTTATAAATTAACGTTCCTAAAATTCGAAAAAAAGCTTGGAGTTGACATAATGGAAATCTAAGATCGTTATTTCTAATAAAAGAAATGTGCAACTATTTAGATAAGTAGAAGTAATTCTGAAAACAGGCTCTATCTAAATAAAAAAGGCATACGAAAAATTTTTAAAACTTAACCCCAGATATTTAAATCTATCGATCTCCAATTAATAAACGATTAGTAAACAAAGAATAAATAAAATTCGCTTATAAATTAACTCGCAACTAAATTTTCGGAGAGCGAAAAGGGTTAAGAATGAGATAATTGATTTATTCGTTACATAATTAACAAAATATTTTTAAAATTTTTTAGAGTTTTCATCATTTTTTTGTATATTATTTTTTTGATTTATTATCTTTTTTTATTTTTAGACTTTATTCTTTTTTAGGATTCTTGGTTATTTCGAAAATTTTTTACAAAAAAAAGGAAAAGGTAAAAACTCGATGGCCCGCGAACAGACTCTTATTTAGGTGGTTGGTTCGAAGAGTCGAACGTCGCGGGCTTTGCTAAAAAGCGAGCTTTTACAAATAAGAAGAGCGTGGGAGGAAAGAGAAAGATTATTTTTTTTCAAAAAATATTTAAAAAGTAAAAGAATTTTTTTGTTGTTGTTTTTTAATTTATATTTCGTTTTATTGCATTTTTTAGCTTTTTGATTATAAAAACAAGAAAAAAAAAATTTTGAGGTTTAAATTTTTGCAAATTTTTTTGGGGGTTAAATTTTTGCAAATTTTTGTATTTGTGATGATTTTTGTTATTATTGCAGAATATAAAAGTGCAGAAGTAGAAAAATAAGAAAACACCCTCATACTTAAATCCAACATTGTCTCCAATGTTGCAAGTTAAGTATGCGGAACGATAATATACAAAAAGAAAAGATGCACAAAAATAAAAAAGAGGGTAGAAGCTTCCCTTAGACGAGTTCGGGGAGGCCCATATGGAACCCTGCAGTATTAAAAAGATATAAAAAAATAGAACAACAAAAACAAAAAAACGATAAACTCGACCGAAATTGTGCGGGTGGTAGGGGGCAAGTGTGTGTGACTAATAAGCTAACGACTTATCTATAAGAGCGTGATAGATATGCGAACCCCTAGAGCGCATAATAGTGTGAAGTGTGCCGAAGGGACAAAAATAAATATATAATATTTTAATAATCCAAAAATTTTATTTATGTCCAATGGTTAGTATTATTTTTTTTCTGGTAAATTTTTTTGTGGTGGGTTTTGAAACGAAATAAGTTAAAACAAAACAAAGATACGATAAATTATTTTTTTGTGGTTTTTATGGTTTTTAGATTATTTAGATTTTAGGTTTTAGAGTTTTTAGTGTTTTTTACTTTTTTTAGATTTTGTTTTTATAAGTTTTATAGTTTTAAATTTTTTAGTTGCTTAGAGTTTTTAGATTTTTAAGTTTTATAGGTTTTCAACTTTTGTAGTTTTTTTGGATCTTTTTTAGTTAATTTGTTATTTTTTTTCAAAATGACGTCATTTCAATTTATGTGTTTTTATAGATAATAATAATATTATAATTCTTTTTGTGAAGTTTTTTGTTTGTTTTTTAAGTGGTTTTTTTGTTGTAAAATTTTTAAAGTTTTTATTAATAATAATTATTACTAATTGAATTTTTTTTGGTGGCCATTATTTTTTTGTATATAGATAATAGGTAAAATTAATATGTCTCCAGATTTTAAAATAACGACTCGAAATTTTTCCCGGCAACGACACCAAAAACTTGATGCGGGTTAAAACTCCAAAATTATTACGAGCTCGCAGCGCCCCGGGTGGTTTTATTTAAGAAAAGAGGAGTTGGTTTTTATTTAGAAAACGGGACGTGCGGATTTTTTATTTGTATATAAAACAGTGAAATAGAGTTTTAACGAAAGGAAGCAAGTGCACCTATCGTGTGTAGTACAGGATATTCCGGTGTGGAATATCGAGGTCGTATTGTTCTCGAGGTCAGTTCGATTATTTCTACTCTTCCCTGGAGGGAACTATTATTTTACAGATATTTAACTTGACGGGTTAATTGTTTTATATATAAACAAAAAAGGCAGAAAATAAAGAGCTAGGGTGGAGCCGATAAAGAGCTTAGCTCGATGGCACCGAATAAAATTTGAACTAAAATAAACCTTGAATAAAAAGAGATCCTAAATTTCTAATTAATTAAGGCAGAGACTTGCCGTGCAGGTTCCATTAAAATGAGCTCACCTATCTCTAGGAATATCGCTCACCTGAACATTAAGACTATTCGACCGGGCTCTCGTCCGATGAAGGATTCCTCTTAATGCCCGCATTGCGCTAAGAACCCCGCTATTGGGTGGGGAACCCAATCCGGTAGAGTTTGCACGCCTCCTCTCTCGAGGGTTAGTGCGGAACTCCATTTACTAAGGCGTGACCGGTCCATACGCACAGCCTCTCGGATAGCTAGTGTATGGACTACGGAAATAGGCCCCACACATCGATTATGTGGTCCTACGCGTCGTAAACCCTAGGCAAACCTTAATTTAATTTTAATTAATTATTTAAAGCAATTTTATTTGTCCAATGCTCTTCGATACAGAGGGCTATGAACAATTAGCCACTCATCGGAATGGGGATGGCAGCGATTGAAAGCAATAAAAAGAAAGCAGTAAATAAAGCGATAAAAGAAAGCAGTAAAGGAAATCAGTAAAGTGCAAGTCCTACTCAAACGAGGAGGACTAAATAAAAGCAGGAAAATTGCAAGTCTCGGCTCAAATGAGTGGGCGGGAAAAAATAAAGCGAATCCTACTCAAACGAGTAGGAGAAAATAAATGTAATTACAAGTCCATCTCAATTAATTACAGTACAATAAAGACCAGCCATTTAACTCAAATGAGTAGGCGGTAAAAAAAATCCTGCCATTTAACTCCTAGCGAGTACGCAGAAATAAATGCTAACACTCACGCACTCTACTTCAAAGTAAAACACACGCACTCTATAGAAAGTAAACACACTCTACTTGAATTGAAATACGCATACAGGTCCTACTCAAATGAGTAGGAGAAAATTAAAGCGGGTCCTACTCAAACGAGTAGGAGAAAATAAATGCTCACACTCTACAGAAATTAAATACTCTCACACACAAATCCTACTCAAATGAGTAGGTGGAAAATAAAGACCGGCCATTTAACTCCTAGCGAGTAGGCACAAATAAATACAGCACACGCACACACTCTACATGAATTGAAATAAAGCTATAAAAACTAACTCATACACGCACGCACACGTACAAAATTAAGAAAAATTAAGTGACTGAAAAATTAAAACGACTACATTTCAACCGCTAGAATGAGGTAGAAATGAATAAAAAGTGAAAATAAAATTTAAAGGAACAAAAGTGTTTGCAAATAAACGAAAAGTACAAGTGCTCGAAAAATTCAAATGAATACATTTCTACTGCTAGAATGCAGTAGAAAGGAATAAAATGAATAAATAAAATTTAAACGGGAAAAACGTTTTTGAAAATAAAAGCGAAAATGAAGTGTTTGAAAAATTAAAACGACTATATATACATTACAATAACTCCGTAAAAGTGGTTAAAAGGTGAAAATAAAGTGAAAAAATGAAAAGTTTTACAACCTAAATGGGAAAATCTAAGTTAATGAAAGACAAAAATGTCTTTGAAAACACTTTTATGGATTTATAGAAATGCATAAAAAGATATAAAAATCCTAAGTCTAACATAGTTAAGTGAACAATTAATGAAAACATCAAAATAAAAACTATACTCATACACTCACACACGCATTTTAAAAAAATGAATACTAAGTTAAAACAAAATAAAAGAAATAAGATTGCATAAGGATTTGTTGCTTAGATTCATTCCAACATTATATAAAGAGATAAAAAACACATTTTATTAAGTAAAAACATGGGTTACAAAAGAACGAAAAGAAAAGCTAAAGAGAGGGGGGAGAAATATCCCTTACATAGCAATAAGATTCATCTAAGCAGCATAACCCTATATAAAATGGTTCAGGAAAAAGGGAACAGGAGATCAGGCAGAAGCTATGAATTTATAGAGAAAAAAATTTCAAAGTACACGCCTCTGACACGGGCGTGTCCGGGGGTGTGTTGACACTGTTCAAATGGCGGCCGTCCGATTTGACATGAAATTTGACTTTGCGGCTGAAAATGCAGCGGTCACGCCCCAGGTCACGGGTGTGACATTGGGCATGTCAGCTTTATTTATCATCAGAATTCAGTAATTTGACGGCGTTGTTGACTTCGGGAGGTCAACATGGCAGTCACGCCCTGGTCACGGACGTGACCCAAAGTACACGGGCGTGACGGGGAGGTTGAACTGGGCGTCGTTTGCATCGAAAGTCGCCGGCGGTGGTTTGTCAGGCTAGGTGGAGGAGTACACAGCCGTGTCGCATCTTAACACGAGCATGTCGGCTTGAGTCGACGATCATCGAGAGTAATTTCGTTGAGCTGGATGGTCACGGGGTACGGCACGGGGCGTGTCACATGACACGGGCGTGTCGCTCATGGGACACGGGTGTGTTGGGTCGGGTCGACGAACGTCGAGCGGAAGATCGTCGAACTGGCTGACACGGGTCAGGTCACGGCCGTGTCACATTTGACCCGACCGTGTGACAGGGCGTGTCACATGATTTTTTCACTTTTGCGGCCGATTTCACGGGAATTGAGTTGTCACGCCCAGGTCACGGGCGTGACCCATAGTACACGGGCGTGACAACATAGGTGCAATTTATTACAGAAAATTAAGTAAAAATAACAAAAATAAAGTAAAATTACTTTTTTAATATACATCAAAATGTGTATATTTACAACTCATCAGAAGGCCTTTGAGTCCGTTCTCTACGTCATCTTCTTCTCCAACTCTGGTGGAAAGCTTGGAGTTGAGGTCATCAATGGCCGAGAGTTCGCCAAAGGGTTTGGAAAGCTTCGGAATCACCGGCTACGGACTCCCGATGAAGGTGGAGGTGGATGGAGCAGCTGGAGAAGTAGAATGACACTTTCCGTGCACTCTCCGATCGCAGAAATGACCAGCGTTTCCCTAAATCGCAGAGAAGGCCCTTAAATACGGAGGCACAATAAGAAGAGCGCACGATCAGTGGCGCACGACCAATGGTCGTGCGCACTGTCGGTCGATTATCGTGCGCAATTTCCAATTAAACCTGCAACTTGGACAGAAACATCAGCAGATATGCGCACGATCAGTGGCACACGACCGGTGGTCGTGCGCACTAAAACTACTGATCATGAAATTGGCTAAGACAGAACTGGGAAAAGGAGAATGTAATGCACACGATTAGTGGCGCACGACCAGTGGTCGTGCGCAGTGAGTCCAGCGATCGTGCGTAGTGTTCCTATATCGTCGGGGTCTCCCGAGCGGTTCCAGAGCACGCACACGACCCATGCACCAGCCGAAGAGGCAGATAGGCCACCAAAAGTGCACACTAAATTCTCAAGATACGACGAGAGAACAAGTAAAACAAACGGAAATACAGAAACATCTAAAGCACACAGAAAACGGGCTTAAAGTGCTCTTAATAATCAAATTGGTAAATAAGCAAATATAAGCAGTTATAGCTCTCAAGTGCAGTACTAAGATGATAAAACTGGCCCAGATGAGTCCAAAAATCAGTGTAATATTTGGACTCATCACACCCCCAGATTTACCCATTTGTGCGTCCCGCACAAATCAATACTCTGTGGACTGTAAAAATAGCTAGCTGTTTTAGAAAATTCAAAATAAAGTAGGACGAGAAATCAAATACATCATGCGCATAGAAAATAGAATCGAAAATCTTTTTAATGATACTACGAAGCTTAAATTATTCGACAGAGGTAAATAAATTTTGTGTCTACTTAAAATTAAAATTCTGGAGAATCGTTCGGTCATGTGTACGGAGAAAGTAGACAGGCCACTAAGGTGAGCATTACCCAAGACCGGGGCTCATGATCACCTCCAAAGAAATCCATCAATGTCGGGAACCATAAGCTTTCCCTTTCACACTCTCTCCACGATGCTAAGTAGACTCGTGCGTAATTTCAAAATAAAGTACACGCCCGTATCGCATCTTGACACGGGTGTCTCGGCTTGAGTCGACGATCGTCGAGATTAATTTCGTCGAGCTGGATGGTTACGGGCTACGGTACGGGGCGTGTCACATGATACGGGCGTGTCGCTCATGGGACACGGGCGTGTCGGGTCGGGTCGACGAACTTCGAGCGGAAGATCGTCGAACTGGCTGACACGGTTCAGGTCATGGCCATGTCACATTTGACACGACCGTGTGACAGGGCGTGTCACATTGTTTTTCCACTTTTGCGGCTGATTTCATGGGAATTGAGTTGTCACGCCCAGGTCACGGGCGTGACCCATAGTACACGGGCGTGACCCATGCAAAAATTTGACTTTTCCTGAAAAATTTTAGAAAATCAAAAATAAACTAAATTTGAAAATATTTACAAAATAAGAGCAATTTATTACAGAAAATTAAGTAAAAATAACAAAAATAAAGTAAAATGACTTATTTAATATACATCAAAATGCGTATATTTACAACTCATCAAATACCCGCATACTTAAGCTTTTGTTATTTCAGAGCAAAAGTTGGAGATGAACTGATAATGAATTAAAGAAATCCTAAGTTTTGCTACCGTTTGAAATAATCGAAAGAAAGATCTAAATAAATATCCGGGGTATTAGAGTTAAATCCTAAATTATGCCAAAAATTTAAATAAAGGAAGAGTTTCAGCTAAAAACTTCTGATATGATCGAATTGATATCAAAAAATTTTATTTGTTAGGCTAACAAAAATAGATTGGAGTTATGAAAACTTGAGCTTTGTAAAAATTGTAGAAAATAATTTAATTTACAAATTATGCTCTCAAAAAGATTTTAAAATTAAATCTAGATTCTTTTTGAAATTGGCGGAGTAGGATATCGTGGTATATGAAGAAGGCTTGAATTTTAGAGGCGAGGGTATAATTTTTCGCTCGAACCTCTAATGAAATTTTTTATTTCGAATATGGATGTTAGGAAAACGAAATATTATTTTCCATAACAAAGGTTTTTACAATCTTCATAATAATCCAATGTATATGTATAGGAGTAATGAATTTTATCCTATTACTCCATGACATATAATCTTTTTAAATATTGGATGCCTATGTTTACAGAACGAAATCTTATTCACATTGACATATGATCTTTTAAGGATCGAAATCATGCCAAGTATGACATGAAAAAAAGGTGAAAGGTTTGGGTTCAAAAATAGAACTAGGTTTAATAAAAAGTTTTTGAGAGCAACTTTTATAAATTAAACGTTCCTAAAATTTGAAAAAAAGCTTGGAGTTAACATAATTGAAATCTAAGATCGTTATTTCTAACAAAAGAAATGCGCAACTATTTAGATAAGTAGAAGTAATTCTGAAAACAGGTCTCTATCCAAATAAAGAAGGCATACGAAAAAATTTTAAAACTTAACCCCAGATATCTAAATCTATCGATCTCCAATTAATAAACGAATAGTAAGCAAAGAATAACTAAAATTCGCTTATAAATTAACTTGCAACTAAAGTTTCGGATAGAGAAAATGGTTAAGAATGAGATAATTGATTTATTCGTTACATAATTTATAAAATATTTTTTAGATTTTTTAGACTTTTCATCAATTTTTTGTATTTTATTTTTTTGATTTATTATCTTTTTTTTTATTTTTTGAGTTTATTCTTTTTTAGGATTTTTGGTTTTTTCGAAAAATTTTTACAAAAAAAAAGGACAAGGTAAAAACTCGATGGCCCGCAAACAAACTGTTATTTAGGTGGTTGGTTCAATGAGTCGAACGCCGCGGGCTTTGCTAAAAAGCGAGCTTTTACAAATAAGAATAGTGGGGGAAGAAAGAGAAAGATTATTTTTTTACAAAAAATAATTACAAAGTAAAAGAAATTTTTTTTTTGTTTTTAAATTTTTTTTTTGTTTTATTGAATTTTTTAGCTTTTTGATTATAAAAACAAGAAAAAAAAATTTTGAGGTTTAAATTTTTGCAAATTTTTTTGAGTGTTAAATTTTTGCAAATTTTTGTATTTGTGATGATTTTTGTTATTATTGCAGAATATAAAAGTGCAGAAATAGAAAAATAATAAAACACCCCTATACTTAAATCCATCATTGTCCATAATATTGTAAGTTAAGTATGCAGAACGATAATATACAAAAAGAAAAGATGCACAAAAATAAAAAGGAGGGTAGAAGCTTCCCTTAGACGAGTTCGGGGAGGCCCATATGGAACCCTGCAGTATTAAAAAGAAATAGAAAAAATAGAACAACAAAAATAAAAAAACTATAAACTCGGCCGAAATTGTGCGGGTGGTCGGGGCAAGTGTGTGTGACTCGTAAGCTAACGTCTTAGCTATAAGAGCGTGACAGATTTGTGAACCCCTAGCGCGCATAATAGTGTGAACTGTGCCGAAGGGACAAAAATAAATATATAATAGTTAAAAATACAAAAATTTTATTTATGTCCAATGGTTAGTATTATTTTTTTTCTGGTAAATTTGTTTGTGGTGGGTTTTGAAACGAAAAAAGTTAAAACAAAACAAAGATGCAATAAATTATTTTTTTGTGGTTTTTAAGGTTTTTTGATTTTTTAGACTTTAGGTTTTAGATTTTTTAGTGTTCTTTAGTTTTTTTAGATTTTTTTATAAGTTTTATAGTTTTAAATTTTTTAGTTCTTTAGAGTTTTTAGAGTTTTAAGTTTTATAGTTTTTCAACTTTTATAGTTTTTTTGGATGTTTTTTAGTTAATTTGTTATTTTTTTTCAAAATGACGTCATTTCAATTTATGTGTTTTTATAGATAATAATAATATAATAATACTTTATGTGAAGTTTTTGTTTGTTTTTTTAAGTGGTTTTTTTTGTTGTAAATATTTTAAAGTTTTTATTAATAATACTTATTATTAACTGAAGAAGAATCAGAAGCTTCATCCAGCACCAGTGATGATGAAGATGATGCTGAAGAGGAGTTCTGCATGATGGCAATCAATGCCTCTCAACATAATTCAGATGCAAAAGAGTCAGAGTCAGACTCAGAGTCTCAACTTGAAGAGGTCCAGATAATTAGTTCTTTTGATTTCAATTCTGAGGACTTTAAGTCTGAGTTTAAAGCATTATGTTTAGACTTACTAAAATCTGAGAAGGAAATTATTTCTCTCAGAAATCAATTATCTGAACATAGTATCTTAAAGTCAGAAAACCTCAAACTCTCTGAGGAGTTTTAGTGCTGTATGGAGCAGATAGCTTCACTGAAAGGTGAGCTATCAGAGGCCAAGAAGCTTGAAGAATCTCTTAATGAGAGAAGTATCAAGCTAATGGACATCACAAGCACAGTGAACTCCAGATTCAATAGTACACTGGGCTTGCGTGCTTCATACAGCCAACCTATAGTTCTAACAACCCCAATCAAGTTTATTTCTGATAAAGGGAAGAGAGTTGTAGAGGTAGCTAGAAAAAATTCTGATCTGCCTAAGAAAACGAAGTTCCAGCAGAAATCGTCGAACGGAGCTCGACGATCGCCGAACGCAGATCGACGATCTCAGGAAAAATCTTCGAACTCAGGTCGATGATCTCTAATTACTGAACTCTGCCACAGTCGACCGTCGAACGGAGCTCGACGATCTGACCCAAGATCGTCGAACGCAGCTCTACGATCGTCAAACAGAGATCAGAGCTCTGGAAATTCTCTCAAGGGCAAATCAAAATCCAATCCTAGGGGTCCTTCATCCCAATGCTTTAACCCTTATACTGAATGGATAATACCTCCAAGGAGATATCATCCTGAAGGTTATAAGAGTCAACCTGGGATGTCTTTTATTTCTGAGTTTAAAGGATATCAACCTAGGCCCAAGGTAAACTGGGTCAAAAACAAGTGAATTATTTTATGTGCAGGTGAAGACCTATCCAACATCAAACCAATAATGGTACTTGGATAGTGGGTGCTCAAAGCACATGACTGGAAACAAGGACAACCTCACATCCTTTAAAGCCAAGCTTGGACCCAAAGTCATATATGGTGATTCAAACTTTGGACAAACTAAAGGATATGGTGCAGTCCAGATTGGGACAGTGACATTCAAGAAGGTAGCCTATGTGGAAGGACTGAAGCACAATTTGATCAGCATCAGTCATCTATGTGATGAAGGCTACCAGGTGACTTTCAGCAAAGCCTTATGCAAGATCAAGTCAGAGGACAACACAACTATGTTGATATGTAAAAGGAAAGGTAACATCTACTTAGTAGATTTTCTTTCAACAGATGTAGACATTTGCCTGTTTAATTCTGTTTGTAGACCTAATGTTTTATGGCATAAGAGACTAAGACATTTAAACCTTAGAACCATTGCTAGGCTATCCAAGGACAACCTTGTTAGAGGACTACCTTCTGGCCCCTACAAGAAGGAAGGACTCTACAGGGCTTGTCAATTAGGCAAGCAAACTAAAAATTGTTTCAAGTCACTTAATAAGAGTGATTCACCTAGGATTTTGTATCTGTTACACATGGATCTTTTTGGACCCATTACAGTACAAAGCTTAGGAGGGAAATCTTACACTTTAGTAGTTGTAGATGACTTCTCTAGATTCACATGGGTGTTCTTTCTGAGGAAGAAGTCTGATAACTTTAAGTGTTTGACAGAGTTTCTCAAATATATACAGATTGAGTTCAATACTCACATTGCCCTGATTAGAAGTGATCATGGGATAGAGTTTGATTCTCTTCTTATGCAAGAGTTCTGTCAGAGTGAAGGGATCAGGCATACTTTCTCAGCTCTTAGAACTCCTCAACAAAATGGGGTAGCTGAAAGGAAAAATAGAACCCTTATTGAATCTGCCACTACATTGTTGTCAGATGCTCACCTTCCTCTATCTTTTTGGGCAGAGGCAGTGAACACCTCCAACTATGTGCTGAATAGAAGTTTAATACATAAACTAAAGGGCAAGACTCCCTACGAATTACTCAAAGGGAAGAAACCTAAAGTTGATTATTTTAGAATTTTTGGTTGTATTTGCTATATTCATAATAATGACAAGAGATATTTAGCAAAATTTCAAGCTAAAGCTGATGAAGGAGTGTTTCTGGGATACGCCATGATCAGTAAGGCTTATAGGGTATATAATAAATCATCTCTTAAAATTGAAGAATCTGTTCACATATCATTTGATGAATCTAACATGTCTTTCAAGGAGAAGAACACTTCTACCATAGAACCTTTGCAGGTACATTCTCTTGCTGAAGATTTGAACAGGTTACAGATTATTCAAAAAGAGGAAAGCAGTGAAGATGAAGAAATCATTCAACATATTGAAGAGAAAGAACTTGAAGAGCCAGTTGTTGTTCCACAAGAGGAAACAACAACACAGGTTGGTGAACAATCAACACCCCCTGTTGATTTAGTAACATCAAGAGACCATCCAATTTCCCAAGTAATTGGAGACATCTCAACTGGTGTGCAAACCAGAAATCAGGTCAACCAAAACCTGTTGCACACTTGATTCCTATCTCAAATTGAACCTCAATCCATTCAAGATGCAGAGCAAGATCCACACTGGATCATTGCAATGCAAGAAAAGTTGCATCAATTTGAAAGAAACAAAGTTTGGGAACTAGTGCCAAGACCTAAGGATCACTCCATTGTTGGAACAAAGTTGGTGTTCAAAAAGAAATTGGATGATCAAGGAGTAATTGTAAGGAACAAGGCAAGGCTAGTTGCTCAAGGATACTCTCAAGAAGAAGGCATAGATTATGACCAGACTTTTGCACCAGTTGCAAGATTGGAAGCCATCAGAATCTTCTTAGCTTATGCAGCACACAAAAGCTTCAAGGTATATCAGATGGATGTAAAAAGTGCATTTCTCAATAGAGATATCAAAGAAGAAGTCTATGTCAGACAACCTCAAGGTTTTATCTCTCCAACTCATCCTGATTATGTTTTTAAATTGAACAAAGCATTATATGGTCTCAAGCAAGCTCCTAGAGCATGATATGAGACCCTAGCATGCTTTCTCCTGAAAAATGGATTTATAAGGGGTAGAGTAGACCAAACTCTTTTTATTAGAACCCATAAGTCCCATACCCTACTAGTACAGATTTATGTGGATGATATTATTTTTGGCTCTACTGATTCAAATTTGTGCAGAAGGTTCTCCAACCTAATGCATTCTAAATTTGAAATGAGTAGCATGAGTGAGCTATCCTTCTTTATAGGATTGCAAGTCAAACAACATGCTGAAGGCATCTTTATTTCTCAAACCAAGTATGCAAATGAATTGGTTAAGAAATTTGGTATGTCTGAAGCATCTTGTATGAAAACACCTATGCCTATCAATGTTGTATTGGATGCTGATGAACATGGGAAACCTGTTGATCAGACAACATATAGAGCAATGATTGGCTCCTTAATGTACCTTACAGCTAGTAGACCTGACATAATGTTTGCTACATGCATATGTGCTAGATTCCAAGTAAGCCCTAGAGAGTCACACCTAACATTAGTAAAAAGGATTCTCAGGTATGTAAAAAGTTGTCAAAATCTAGGTCTCTGGTATCCAAAAGATTCAGCATTTGACTTAATTGGATTTTCTGATGTTGATTATGCTGGATGCAGAATTAACAGGAAAAGCACCAGTGGAACTTGTCAGTTTCTTGGTGACAGACTTGTCTCTTGGTTTTGCAAGAAACAAACTTCTGTGTCAACTTCAACTACTGAAGCTGAATATATGACTGCAGACAGTTGTTGTTCACAAATATTATGGATTCAAAACCAACTCCTAGACTATAGCTACAACTTAGAGATGTCTAAAATATTTTGTGATAATACCAGTGCTATTTCTATAGCTCAAAATCCAGTCCTCCATAGTAGGACAAAACACATAGAAATTAGACATCACTTTTTAAGGGATAATGTTGAGAAGAATAAAATTGAACTTCAATATATCCCAACTGATTTACAAAGGGAAGATATTTTCACCAAACCCTTGGATGAAAAGAAACACACCTTCTTCCTAAATCAGTTAGGAATGTTAGATGGAGGAAGTCTAAAATAATGTCCAAGATTTTAAAACTCTAAAAATGACCAAGACTAGGCAAACATCTTGATTTTTCTAAGTGTCTAGAGTGTATTTCTGGTCTCTGAACTGCGCTCGACGATTTTCCCCCAGATCGTCGAACGGAGATCGACGATTTCCGAAATCGTCGACCTGAGTTCAGCGCTTCTCAGATAGTGTTCAACTATCTCTCCAGGTCAACGATCGTCGAACGACGCTCGATGATTTTGTTCTCTGAACTATCGTCGAACGGAGCTCGACACTCTCCAATATCGTCGAACGGAGATCGACGATATTGAAGACCTTTCAGATTCCTTTAGAAGCCCCGATCGTCGAACTGAGTTCAACGATCTTTCCTTTTCTTCGTCGAACCCTAATATAAAATTCATTTTTCGGCCGTCGTTCTCCTTTTGCGCTTTCAATCTCTTTGCAAAAATTCTCTTTCCCTCCAAACACCTCTACACTTGGTCGTTTGTTTGTTGATTTTTGCAGGTAACAATGGCCGTCTCAGTTGCCGTTCTAGCCGCCATGAAGTTTGATGCAGGATTTGATATAGACATGGAGTCTTTCAGCACCAGTGATCAGATTTTCCAAGACATTCTGGAACTGTTCAAGGATCAAAAGCTAGTCACCATCATGTCCACAAGAATCAAATTGGCTGCTGATGAGATTAAGGAGTGGGTCTATACTGCCCACAATCAGGACCAAAATACAGTGGTTGGTTCAATTTCTGGAACTCAGGTACCTCTGACACCTACCATTCTGACAGAGATTTTTCAATTAAATTCTGGAAGAGATTCTATTGAATTATCTGGAGAGGAATTTTCTGATTTACTTGCTAGAATGAGTCATTCTGATGCAAACCCTAGCAAGCTGCTGAAAAAGAACTTAGTTGTTGAATACAGGTTCTTAGCTGATGTAGTCGGAAAGGTTCTGTTGGCCAAGCATTCAGCACATGATACCATCTCCAGGTATCAGCTGTGCTTGATGGGAGCCTTAGTGGATAAGAAACAATTAAACTGGGGAGAGATCTTCTTTGATCTGATCAAGAAGAAAATAAATAAGAACTTTGTGAATTATGGGAGGATACTAGGGCTGTTTCTCCATAGCAGATGCCCTGCCCTGCTAGTCTCATCTGGGATGCACATCAATGCCTCAAAGAGGCTGTCCTGTGCCCTGTTTGGCAAATGGGACAGACAGATAGTGAAGACCAGCAGGCCCTCTACAAGCACCACTTCAGGCACAAGGACTCTTGCAGTCTCTTCCTGTTCGGTACATTGGTCAAATGTACCTGCTTTGAAGAAGCCTCACCCAACTCAATGATATACATCATGATGTATTTGATGTATGTTTGAGTTACTTGTGCAAGTTAGGTATTCACTGGACTGAAGCTAAAACTTTCTAAGTCCATGTGTCGACACCCAGAGGGAAAGTGTCGACACTTGAGAAAGCTTGTGTCGACACCCAGACAAGCAGTGTTGACACTTGGAGTCATTGTGTCGACACCTGGGATGCAGAGTCGACACCAGACAGAAAGTGTCGACACAAGGAGCTTTGTCGACACTCATTGAAGAAGAATGCAGAGAAGCAGTGTCGACACTTAGCAGAAGTGTCGACACCTAGAAGAGCTGTGTCTACACCAGAAAGTGTCGACACTTGGAGCTGTGTCGACACTCAGCAAAAGTCTGCAGAGTCTAAGTACAAGTGTCGACACTCAACACAATGTGTCGACACTATGCAGAAGAGTCAGCATTTGATGTAAGTGTCGACACTCGGCACAATGTGTCGACACTCAACAGAAGAGTCAACATATGAAGTATGTGTCGACACTCAGAACAATGTGTCGACACACAGCTAAAGACTCAACACTTGAAGAAAGTGTCGACACAAGGAGCTGTGTCGACACTTAGCCAAGAACAGAAAGAACAGCAAATTATTCTAAGTACAAGTGTCGAAACTAAGGGGATGTGTCGACACTCAGCTGAAGTCTCAACAAGAAGAAGATGTGTCGACACAAGGAGCTGTGTCGACACTCAGCAAGAATCAACATAAAAGACTATGGGTCGACACCTAGAAGCAGTGTCGACACTTGACCGATTCAACACTAGAAGTTGTGTCGACACAAAGGAGATGTGTCGACACTTAGAAGAATACAGTTGAAGATAGAAGATCAAGTACTTGTGTCGACACTCAATTTCAGTGTCGACACATGCAGAAGAATCTGTGTCGAGACATACAAGGAAATGTGTCGACATCTTGTAGACTTGTGTCGACACTTACACAACATGTGTTGACACTTGGACTATAAGTGTCGACACTTAAGAACAGAAAGTCTCGACACTATCTGACAGTTAGAGAATTTCAAGAATTGACTGGATGACGTGACAGCTGCCGTTTCAGCCGGTCTACAGCACTTGTCAGAGATCTCAGAAGTCAGTTATGAACCGGACCAGCCAGTTACCATGAAGAAGGCCTATAAATAGGCACAGACTGTTTACAGAAAAAAGGTTGTTAATATTGTTAAGAGTTAACAGAAGAAGATTAAGTTCTGATTGAGTTCAGATTAATCTAAGAGATTTGTTCAAGTGGTTGCTGATCAAGTTATCCAAGTGATACAAATCAAGAAGATCTTGCTGTCCAACGACAAATCTAAGAAGTTGGAGAGAGAGAGCTCCAATCAAGAATTCAGTCTTTGGAACTAGGCTGAGAAGAAGAATTCAGAAGCATCTGGATCTTAAGAAGCAGAGGTCAAGGAACAACTGCAGAGGATTCAGACTTATTCAGTTCTACTCAAGAAGCTTTGAAGGAAGCTAAGTCAGTTTGGATCTATCTGAGTTCTTCCAAGAACTCAGCAAGAAACTCTCAACTCCTCTCTTATTTTCTGAGTTGTTGAGTTATTTGTTGTAATACTATTTTAACTTGTAGGATCCATTGGATCTGAGTGATTGTAAGCCTAAATTTATAAAGGCTGAGGGTAGGGCTTGATATCCTGAGTGTAGGAGTTAAAGAACTCTGAGTGTAGGCCTTGATTGGCTGAGTGTAGGCCTGGGTGGCTGAGTGTAGGCCTTTGTGGCTGAGTGTAGGCTTTGGAGAAAGCTGAGGTGTAAGGCTTTGGGCCTGAGGTGTAGGAACCTATTTGGGTTCTGAGACAGTGGAGAAGTTTGGCCGAATCTAGTACACTGCTAAATAGGCGAAGGGGGAAAGTGGATGTACCCAAAGATTGGGGAACCACTATAAATCACTGTGTGCTGTGCTGTGAATGTGCTGTGTATGTTTGATTATTGCTGATTGCTGTAATAGACTACTTAGAAATCTGTGATATAACTGTTTGGCTGCCAACAAAGTTAGAAAAGGATTAGGTCACCTATTCACCCCCCCCTCTAGGTGTTTAGGTACCATATCTTTCAAGTGGTATCAGAGGGAGGTTCCTCAAAACAAGGACTATCAATCTAAGGAGATCCTGTTTGGCAGAAACAGTATAGGTCAGAAAATAGCTTCAAGAAAATCAAGAATCATGGGTTCCTTTGAAAATCATAAAGAATTGGGTTCCATGAAATTACCTATTTGCAGAAAGGAAATTTTTGGGATCTGGAAAGAAAGGGTAAGGCTATTTATGGAGGCCTCGGACCCAAGAATCTACATCACAGTTAAGGAAGGGCCTTATGTGCCAATGAAGATTTCAGTATTAGATGCAAATCAGAGGACTCCAAAGGATTTCTCTGAGATGACCAAGGATGAGATTGTCCTAGCAACCATGGACAAGAGGGCACAGAACATAATAGTTAGTGCCATTGATGATGCCACCTTTCAGAACTTAATTCACTGTAAAACAGCAAAAGAAATGTGGGATACTCTCATTGTCTATATAGAAGGTTCTGAAGAAGTTAGGCAAGATAGGAAGTCCTTGCTTAATCAAGAGTATGAGAGCTTTAGGCAAGGAAAGGGAGATAGCATCACTGAATACTACAAGAAGTTCTATAGAATAGTTAATGAACTCATGTCTTATGGAAGAGAGTTCAGCAACTATGAACTAAATGACAAATTCCTGAGGTCCCTAACCAAAGATTGGGACACCAAGATCTGTGCCATAAGAGAAATGGCAAAGTTGGGAGAAATTCCTCCTCCTACACTGTTTGGCAAGTTATTGTCATATGAGATGCAGCTAACAGTAAGAAAAGAGGAGGAGAAGTCAACAAGGACTGAGCACAAAGAAAGGACTGTTGCTTTCAAGACAGAAGTTCCTAGAAAGAGTAGGAATAAGTCTTCAACTCCACCTCCAGAAGTAGTTGAATCAGAGTCTGATGAGTCTATAAGCACAAAGTCTAAGTGCAGTGAAAGTGATGAAGACTTTGCAGCTTTCACCAGGCACTTTCAGAAGTTTTTGAAAAAGAAACAGTGGAGGTCAAGGCCTTCTACATCTCAAGGAAAGGAAGACTCTTATCAGAAAAAGAGGTCTTCAAAGTATGACAAGAAAAGGACAAAATCAAGCAGGGCAACTAGTTCAAAGATTGTTTGCTATTGCTGCAATAGACAAGGTCATATTATTGCAGATTGTCCTGAGAAGAGAAAGGAATCAGGTGAAAAGAAAAAGACTCACTTCAAAGGGAAGAAAGAAAAGTCTTTTGTGGCTAAGAAGGAGAAGACTTTATCAGACATCTCTTCTTCAGAAACTGAGTCTGATGCTGAAGCCTACATAGGGCTATTTGCTGAAGAAGAAGAAGAAGAATTTATGCAGATCTTGGAGTCAATTTATGAACAAGAAGACTGCCAGTGCCAAGGACTGATGACATTGACTGAGAGTACCAAAATCATGGAGCAGCCAGGACCTAGTCAGGTACAAAGTCCAACTCTAAGTTCAGTTTCTTGTTCTAGTTCAGAATCAGAATCATCTTCATCAAATGATGGAAGTGGTTCTGAGTCTGAGGATGATATTCATCAGCTCATAGATGAATATAAGGTGCTGTTACAGGCTTATAAGAAAAGCAAGTGCCTTGCCAAAAGTCAGGCAAAGGAGATTGCTGATCTCAAGGCTACTGCAACAGAATTTGAGAAGCAATTTGATCAAAAACTGAATGAGGTAGCTAGGCTGAAACACATTACAGTGATTCAGATGGGTACTATCACATTTAAGAATGATCAAATTAAGAAACTGGAGACAAATCTTCAGAAAGAGAGAGAACTGGTTGCAAAGTTTTCAAAGCCTAAATCAGTTCTACCTTTGATTGATGATTTTACTCATCACAAAGGTAAGGCTGGACTGGGTTTTGTTAAACCTGCCAGGACTGTTCAGGATCAGTCCAAGCCCAAGGGCAAGGCCCCATCATTCAATAAGTCAGCTGCAGTTAAGACAGCAAAGTCTGTACCTAAGCAAAGGTACAATAAGTTTGAATGTTGGTGTTGTGGCAAGGTTGGCCACTTTGCCTTGGATTGTTGGCACAATGCAAGTGCCAAAGGGAGTAGCAAGCTACCTGGTGGAAAGCCAGTAGGTAGCTGTGTCATGTTGCAAACTAACAATCACCAAGGACCCAAGTTTACTTTGGGTTCTAAGGTTCATTAATTTGTTTTGCAGGTGAATCCAAGTGGCCATACCCCAACATGGTACTTGGATAGTGGATGTTCCAGACATATGACTGGAATAAGGGGACTACTGAAGGACTACATTCCAATCAAGGATGGTCCAAAAGTGACCTTTGGTGGTTCTGAAAAAGGAATCATCAAAGGGTTTGGTAACATTTCTTCAAACTTAGTTACCATTACTCAAGTGGCTTATGTTAAAGGGTTGAAACACAACCTTATAAGTATAAGTCAGTTAAGTGATGTAGGGTATGACATCTCATTTGTTAAAAATGGTTGTCATATCAAGAGGTCAAGTGATCAAGAGATCATTTTGACAGGATATAGAAAGAGGAATGTCTACTGTCTAGACATTATGATTGAGAACAATGGTTCTCCTGTTTGTCTTGTAGCTGATGAGACAGTCTCTCATTGTGTCAAGTGGCACAAGAGGCTAGCTCATCTTAACTACAAGACTATTAGCAAACTCTTTAGCAAAGAGTTAGTGAGGAATGGTCCTCAAGTTAAGTGTGTTAAAGATGGTATTTGCTCAGCTTGTCAAAAGGGCAAGCAGACTAAATCCACCTTTAGAAGCATAGATAACAAAGATGCTGTGAGATGTTTATACCTCTTGCATATGGATCTCTTTGGTCCAATGCCAGTTCACAGCTTAGGTAGGAAGGTCTATACCTTTGTAGTTGTTGATGACTACTCAAGGTTTTCCTGGGTGTTCTTCTTAAGGCAGAAATCTGAAACACCTAGTGTCTTCTACAGCTTTGTCAAGCAAATTCAGAATGAACTAAATAGTACTGTGGTCAAAATTAGAAGTGACCATGGTACTGAGTTTCAATCTGAAAGCATGACAAAACTATGTGAAGACTTTGGGATATTTCAAGAATTCTCTTCACCTAGAACACCTCAGCAAAATGGCATTGCTGAGAGGAAGAATAGAACTTTGATAGAGGCTGGTAGAACCCTACTTAGTGATACATCACTGCCTGAGTATTTCTGGGCTGAAGCAGTTAACACTGCATGCCATGTTATAAATAGGGCTACCATCACTAAAAGGCTAAACAAGACCCCCTATGAAGATGTGAAAGGCAGGAAACCAAATCTATCCTATTTCAGGATCTTTGGTTGCAAATGCTTCATACTTAACAATGGGAAGTCTTACATAACTAAGTTTGCTGCCAAATCCCAAGAGGGAATTTTTGTTGGGTACAACAACAATAGTAAGGCTTATAGAGTATACAACTTGACTACACAAGTTGTAGAGGAGACTGTGCGTGTAGTTTTTGATGAGACTAAACTTATTAACAATGAGTTGTCTAGCAATGTATGCAGCCCCACAGGTTTGACAAAGAGATTGGACGAGCTTACTATAGAAGAGATGCCTGTTGCAAGACAGCAAGTAGAAGGCAATAGCAGTTGTCCAGGGGGAGAACTACATGTACCAATAGCTGAAGAAATACAAGAAGTACAGCATGATGCAGATGCTGAAGAAGTTCAACCTGAAGTTAGGATTCCACCAGCCAACAGGCATCTAAGAGATCATCCAGTAGAGCTGATTATTGGAGATCCAAGACAAGGAGTTCAGACAAGGAGCAGAAATCAGAATGCTGCAGTATATTCTAGTTTTCTGTCTCAAGTAGAACCTAAGAAATTTGAAGAAGCTATACAAGATCCACAGTGGACTGAAGCTATGCAAGAAGAACTTAATCAGTTCAAAAGGTGCAAGGTTTGGGAACTGGTTCCTAAACCTAAAGACCACAATGTTATAGGAACTAAGTGGATCTACAGGAATAAGTTAGATGAACAAGGGGTCATCATTAAGAATAAAGCTAGACTGGTTGCTAAAGGATATAGGCAAGAAGAAGGTATTGACTTTGATCAAACCTTTGCTCCAGTAGCCAGACTGGAAGCCATAAGGATGTTCTTGGCCTATGCAACCTATCAAGGATTCAAGGTATACCAAATGGATGTCAAGTCAGCATTCCTAAATGGTAATTTGAAAGAAGAAGTCTATGTGGAGCAGCCATCAGGTTTTGTTGATCCAACTTTACCTCATCATGTCTATAGACTTAGGAAAGCTTTATATGGGTTAAAGCAAGCTCCTAGAGCTTGGTATGAAACCCTATCTAGTTTCCTCATTGAGAACAAGTTCTCAAGGGGGAAAATAGATAAGACTCTATTCCTTAGGGAATCTAGAGGCAAAGTACTACTTGTCCAAATATATGTAGATGACATTATATTTGGGTCTACTGAAAGTAGCCTTTGCAAAAAGTTTGCAAAGCTTATGGCAAAGTCAGTTTGAGATGAGTAGTATGGGAGAGCTGAAGTTTTTCTTGGGTCTCCAAGTTAAACAGACTGAAAGTGGTTTATCCATATGTCAGTCCAAGTTCACCCTAGAACTCATAAGGAAATATGGTATGGATTCATCCAGCACCATGAAGACTCCTATGGGGTCAAGTATGTCTCTTAGCAAGGATGATGCAGGGAAACCTGTAGATGAAACCTTGTATAGAGGGATAGTTGGCTCCCTACTATACTTGACTGCAAGTAGGCCTGACATTATGTATGCTACATGTGTTTGTGCCAGGTATCAAGCCTGCCCTAAAGAGTCTCACTTGACTGCTGTCAAAAGAATATTGAGATATCTAAAGGGCACTCCCTATCTAGGCCTCTGGTACCCTAGGAATGGAGATTTTGATCTAACAGGTTATACAGATGCAGACTTTGCAGGATGCAAAGAGGATAGAAAGAGCACAACTGGAACCTGTCAATTCCTAGGTGGAAGAATAATTTCATGGAGCAGCAAAAAGCAGACTAGTGTGGCTATCTCCACAGCTGAGTCAGAATATGTAGCTGCAGGAAGTTGCTGTGCTCAACTTCTGTGGATTCAATATCAGCTAGAGGACTATGGATTTCAGGTAAGTAGAACTCCACTTTACTGTGATTCTACAAGTGCTATTTCAATAGCTAACAACCCTGTATCTCATAGTAGAACAAAACATATTGAGATTAAATATCACTTTCTTAGGGAGCATGTAGAAAGAAATGATATTGCACTTGAATATGTTAAAACTGATAATCAGATAGCTGACATGTTTACTAAGCCCTTAGAAGAAGCTAAGTTCAATAGATTCAAAATTGAACTAGGTATGATAAACTTAGACTAAGTTTACAGAATAGAAAATTGGCTAAGTAAAAAGGTGTCGACACATAGACAAGTCTATGTCGACACAGAATAAAAGTGTCGACACTTCAGGAAAAAGGTGTCGACACATCTAGGATGTTGGTGTCGACACTTCAGAATGTTAGTGTCGACACATGTCGAGTAGGTGTCGACACATCCAATGTGGTGTCGACACTTAAGTTTTACTCAGAATTTTCTAAGTAAAGTCTCGACTATTCGTCGAGTAGAGTGGTGTCGACACATAAACATGTGTCGACACATAATATCTGTTGACTAAACTTGTGTCGACACATGTGTGTCGAGACATTATAAGTCAGTGTCGACACTTATTGACAGTGTCGACACATTTTTAGTTATCCATCCCGCCTGTTCGTCTTCAAATCAGAAAGGTATAAATAGGGTTTTGTCTTTGTTTGTCGACACGCTTTCAGAGTTTCGAGACCAAAACTGCTGTGTCGACATTTCTCTTTTCTACAGACAAATTCTCAAACCCTAATGGCTCCCAAGCTCGAGGAAAACGTCAACGAAGGCTACGAACTTGTGCGCGGCGCATTCGACGATGGCGATCAAGATATCAAGTCAGTGGTTACCCTAGTCAGCGATTCAGGACTAGAATACTTGGTTTCAGAACCAACCAAGATATGGAAGAAGGAAGTGCTTGAATTCCTTACTGGAGCAGCTGTGGATGACTCTGGATACAGAATCAAATCCAGAGTGCATGGAACCAAGGTCAAGGTATCACCCAAAAGTCTGAGAAAGGTACTTCAGCTACCTAAGACTCAAGAAGAAGAAGAAGTTTCTACATCCAAGACCAGGGAAGCTTTGGTCTGGTGTGGTCTTGATTCTAAGATGAAGATAGGTTCTGTCTTTAACAGAAAAGGCATGAACAGTCAAGGAAAATTTCTGTCAGAGATAGTGGGCAAGGTCATTCTCAGTAAGACTGGAGGGCATGACTGGGTGTCAGCCTCCATGTTCAATGTCATGACCAGAATTATCTTCAACCTAAAAACAGATTGGTCAATGGTTATCTATGAGAAGATAAAGGAAAGTCTGAAGAAGCCCAATCTGGGCAGAATACTTAGTCTCTACCTGGCTGGTACAATACCAGAGGTAATGAGCACTGCTGCAGGTAGCAAAATCAACCACATGAGAAAGATGGATATGAGGATCTTTTCTAGGTGGGAAAGGGTGCTGTCAAAGGATATACCTACCCCTGAGAAGCAAGTTACTAAGAAAGATTCTCCTCCCAGGAAGAAAAGGAAAACTGCTGTTGTGGCACAAGAGTCCTCAAGCAGTTCTGAGAGTGAAGAACAGGTGGTGTTCACACCTGATGATCAAGAGGAGGAGACAGTAGTCAAGACCCCTGCTGCTCAAGATGTAGCTGAGATCCAGGGGGAGCTGCCTCCAGCTAGCCCCATCCATAGGGATCACAGCCAGGGGGAGCTTCCAGTAGTAGAAGAACCATCTACTCTGGACAGTGAGCAAGCCACTACCATCATCCAAGAGGTACTCATTGATCTAAATACATTGAAATTTTCTATAGTAGATTCTGATTTGTCTGATGTATATCAGCAAACTCAGCAAAACAGTCAAGAACCAGATGTTGTTATCCAAGACACATCTGCTGTACTGGAAGTAGTTCCTGATCAAGTAATTGAAGAACCAAGAACTTCTCCTGCACAGTCTCCACCTGAATATACAATGGAAGATTTGTTTCTGAATCTAGACCAAGATGATGTTGATATGGACAAGGATGCTGCTGCTGAAGATAAGAGTGCTGCTGCTGAGGGGGAGCACATTACAATTCTGGAAGAATCTGAAAGGCCAGAAACTGAGAAAGCACTTGATGTGCAAGCTGAAAAACCAGAGAGCCCTAAGAATAGAGTTGATATTGCAAGCACCTCTGCCTCTGAAGATGAGGAGAGTGCTAGGGCTAAAAAGAAGAAACTCTTTGTATTCAAGAGAAGAAGTCAGAGCTACAAGAAAGCCCTACAATCCATTGCCACACAGCCTATAGTTCAGCAAGCTCCAACTGCTGACTATAGTGCTTTACTGATTGCACTACAGATCAAAATGGATGAACAAAGGAAAGCCATAGAGGCTTATGTTGATGCAGGGCACAGATCATTACAGTTTGATCTTGCTCAAGATATAAAATCTATAAGGTTTGAGATGAATCTCAACAAGAAAGAAATGACTGACTGCTTCCACAAGGGTGAGAATGCAGTAGTCTATTTGGCAACTCACTAGGAGAAGATCAAGACTCAAGTAGATGATATAGCATTAAAGCAAGGGTATGTGCTGGAAAATCAGTTAAGAATGAATGATAATTTAACTGCCTCCCACAATGCTATAGTCACTGAATTAAAGAATAAGTCTGCTGAACCATCTACATCTGCTGATGCTGCAAAGGCTGATTTTGATAAAATCTTTCAAGCTGAGATTACTGCTGTCAAAACTGCTATACAAGATTCCCAGAAAGCAATCTCTGAACAACTTACAAAGCTTAGACCTTACTTTAAAGATGGAATCAGGTACTTGGATGGTCAAATCCGATTCCAGAAGGATGATGTAAGAGATCATGTTGCTCAAGAAGTCATAAAGGGGGAGAGAGTGTTAGTCAAGGCAAGTTCTGAGCATGCAAAATGGATATCAAATTCAATCAGGGCTACACTTGGATATCCTCCCCTGTGTGATGACAATGAAGTTGCTGAATCTGGACTGAACCCTGCATATTTTGGAGGTGAGCCACAAGAGGTAGCTCAAATCATTTATCCACCTCCAAATTTTGAAATGATTCAAGCAGAGGTGAGCACAATGTATAGCCCATCTGGGGGCAAGGACAATGTCCATTTAGAAAAGGTTGTTCAACCTATAATAGCAGCTATGCAAGAGGCCTTAGACAAAGAAGAAGAGGCAAGGTTGTCAAAGAAGAGGTTTAGGGAACAAGCTGAACTAAAGCCAGACTTTGAACAATGGAGCCCTACCTCTAGAAATATAATTCTAACTCCCTGGAAAGCTGCTAAAGACAACACTACTGATAGAAACAAGTGGTTCTCTAAAGCAGAATGGAGGAAGCATGAGATCAGGCAGGAAGCCATTGTCCAGTACAAAAGAAAGGCTAAGTTAGGAAAGCTACCTCCTACTGCAGTGGAGCCTAGCAAGTACTTTCCTAAGCCCTATCATTATTTTGAGAGGCAGAAAATCAAGGCTGAAGAACTCAAGAAGAAAGATCTCAAAGGCAAGAAGCCTGCTGATACTGAGCTTGCTGCTGCTGCTGTCAAAGCTCAAGTCCAACATGGCAAAGGAATTGTTATTAAAGAACCTGACCAGAACTAAACTAAGAATAGACTTGAAGAATGTTGTAATCTTTTACATATAAACATTTTTGTAAATCATTGAAGATATATTAGAAAAATGTTAGAACAATATATGATAAATATATTTCATGATTGTTCAGAAGAATGTGTCTATTTCTTGTTTGTTCTGCAATGATGAATGTGTATACATGTGTGCATTATTACATGTTTAAGTTTACCCTGTTGACATAATCCTGCTTTACATCATTTTATAATTTTTAATTATGAGTGGTGTATATCATTGACTAAGGGTTATGACTTCTCCAAATAGGGGGAGATTGTTGGGTACATTGGTCAAATGTACCTGCTTTGAAGAAGCCTCACCCAACTCATTGATATACATCATGATGTATTTGATGTATGTTTGAGTTACTTGTGCAGGTTAGGTATTCACTGGACTGAAGCTAAAACTTTCTAAGTCCATGTGTCGACACCCAGAGGGAAAGTGTCGACACTTGAGAAAGCTTGTGTCGACACACAGACAAGCAGTGTCGACACTTGGAGTCATTGTGTCGACACCTGGGATGCAGAGTCGACACCAGACAGAAAGTGTCGACACAAGGAGCTGTGTCGACACTCAGTGAAGAAGAATGCAGAGAAGCAGTGTCGACACTTAGCAGAAGTGTCGACACCTAAAAGAGCTGTGTCTACACCAGAAAGTGTCGACACTTGGAGCTGTGTCGACACTCAGCAAAAGTCTGCAGAGTCTAAGTACAAGTGTCGACACTCAACACAATGTGTCGACACTATGCAGAAGAGTCAGCATTTGATGTAAGTGTCGACACTCAGCACAATGTGTCGACACTCAACAGAAGAGTCAACATATGAAGTATGTGTCGACACTCAGAACAATGTGTCGACACACAGCTAAAGACTCAACACTTGAAGAAAGTGTCGACACAAGGAGCTGTGTCGACACTTAGCCAAGAACAGAAAGAACAACAAATTATTCTAAGTACAAGTGTCGACACTAAGGGGATGTGTCGACACTCAGCTGAAGTCTCAACAAGAAGAAGATGTGTCGACACAAGGAGCTGTGTCGACACTCAGCAAGAATCAACATAAAAGACTATGGGTCGACACCTAGAAGCAGTGTCGACACTTGACCGATTCAACACAAGAAGTTGTGTCGACACAAAGGAGATGTGTCGACACTTAGAAGAATACAGTTGAAGATAGAAGATCAAGTACTTGTGTCGACACTCAATTTCAGTGTCGACACATGCAGAAGAATCTGTGTCGAGACATACAAGGAAATGTGTCGACATCTTGTAGACTTGTGTCGACACTTACACAACATGTGTCGACACTTGGACTATAAGTGTCGACACTTAAGAACAGAAAGTCTCGACACTATCTGACAGTTAGAGAATTTCAAGAATTGACTGGATGACGTGACAGCTGCCGTTTCAGCCGGTCTACAGCACTTGTCAGAGATCTCAGAAGTCAGTTATGAACCAGACCAGCCGGTTACCATGAAGAAGGCCTATAAATAGGCACAGACTGTTTACAGAAAAAAGGTTGTTAATATTGTTAAAAGTTAACAGAAGAAGATTAAGTTCTGATTGAGTTCAGATTAATCTAAGAGATTTGTTCAAGTGGTTGCTGATCAAGTTATCCAAGTGATACAAATCAAGAAGATCTTGCTGTCCAACGGCAGATCTAAGAATGTTGGAGAGAGAGAGCTCCAATCAAGAATTCAGTCTTTGGAACTAGGCTGAGAAGAAGAATTCAGAAGCATCTGGATCTTAAGAAGCAGAGGTCAAGGAACAACTGCAGAGGATTCAGACTTATTCAGTTCTACTCAAGAAGCTTTGAAGGAAGCTAAGTCAGTTTGGATCTATCTGAGTTCTTCCAAGAACTCAGCAAGAAACTCTCAACTCCTCTCTTATTTTCTGAGTTGTTGAGTTATTTGTTGTAATACTATTTTAACTTGTAGGATCCATTGGATCTGAGTTATTGTAAGCCTAAATTTATAAAGGCTGAGGGTAGGGCTTGATAGCCTGAGTGTAGGAGTTAAAGAACTCTGAGTGTAGGCCTTGATTGGCTGAGTGTAGGCCTGGGTGGCTGAGTGTAGGCCTTTGTGGCTGAGTGTAGGCTTTGGAGAAAGCTGAGGTGTAAGGCTTTGGGCCTGAGGTGTAGGAACCTATTTGGGTTCTGAGACAGTGGAGAAGTTTGGCCGAATCTAGTACACTGCTAGATAGGCGAAGGGGGAAAGTGGATGTACCCAAAGATTGGGGAACCACTATAAATCACTGTGTGCTGTGCTGTGAATGTGCTGTGTATGTTTGATTATTGCTGATTGCTGTAATAGACTACTTAGAAATCTGTGATATAACTGTTTGGCTGTCAACAAAGTTAGAAAAGGATTAGGTCACCTATTCACCCCCCCTCTAGGTGTTTAGGTACCATATCTTTCACTTCCCCTCAACTCTCTGCCCCTGCAGAAGACTTGCCTGATGCTTCTTCTCCTCCTCCTATTTCATCTCCACCAGTTACATCCACCATTCAAATGTCATCCACCATCATTATTTACAGCCCATCTCCTGCATCAATTCCATCTCCAATCCCAACTCTTCCAATAACAGAAGAAATCTTCCACCCTTTACATCACTACCCTCCACCAAACATTGACACATCATCCCACATTCCATCATTCTATCTTCTAGATGATTCCTTCATGGATGATTCACCTTCATCCCATCCTGAGCTACCCTCCTCATCCACATCATATCAACAGCTTCTACAAGATATCATTGATCAACCCTTTTTCACACCTTCTATCTCCATACCTCTTTCTTCAATTTCAACAATCCCCACATCTCAACCTTCACTTCTACCATCCACCAGCTCTCCACCAACATCTCCAGTTGCTCCACCATCCTTCTCTACCTCTGCTCCAGTCCCTACCTAGCATGTAGATATTCCAGCCTTAGCTGACAAATTATATGAGCTAATAGCTCCCAGGCTCTCACTTCTGTTGGAGACCTCCTTGGCTCCACTCTTCAAGTCAATTGCAGACTTATCTGCCAGGCTCTCTTCCATCTTTCCTCCTCAGGCAATTCCTTCATTTGGTGCCTTGATCCAACTGTCTCTGAATCTAGGCAGGGGGAGATGCCTCATGAAGATATTAGATTACCTGCTGCTGCTGTTGCTGTCTCTTCAACTCAAGCTCCAGTTTCACCATAACCACAAGTTGGTGTCTTCTCAGTGGATCTCAGATCCTTATTATCAGATTTTGATTCAATTTATTTCAGCTATCTTCCAGTAAGCACTGCAGTCCAGCCATCTGAGGATCTCACCAAGGCCATTGTGCCCTTCTCAAGCTGTGATACCAGCTTAATTAACTCCTATATAACCTCCCTATATACTGCTGAGCCTTTTGTTTCCAGTGATCTTATTGCTGCTACTCCTGCTGACAATAATGTTGTTGTTTCTGTTGCTGCTGCTGATATTATTGTTATTGCTACAAATTCTGATGATATACATATGCCAGAGGCATATGACTTTGAGCCTGCTGTCACTGATGATGTTTCCCCTGCTGATATTTTTGTGTTTGAAACTGTTTTATCTGAATCTGTTGCTACCCCAGCTGCTGCTGTCATTACTGCTGCTATATCTTCTGCCCCTGGAACTTCTGTTTCTGCTGTTACTATTGCTGCTGCTACAACTTATGCCAGTATTGTTTCTGATTCTACTGCTGCTGCTACAACTGCTGTCACTGCTGTTTCATCTGCTCCAACCCAACTTCAAAAAGATTATCTGAAAAGTATTGATGCTTTATATGATGAGCAAAGCTCTGAAAGTGATGAATATAACACTGATTCTGATGATTCCTCAGCCATTGTTGCAAGAAAAAGAAAATCAAGAAGCAAGGCTATGAAAAGAGTTCCCCCAGCCAAAGTCAAAGAAACAAATGACATACCTTATTACATTCTTCATGACTGCCCTATAACTGAACATTGGATGCAATATTCCAAGAATCAATTGAAAGCCATGAAGAAGAAGAGGAAATATGAGAAAGGGTCCTCTCAGTTTCATCATCCTCCTCCACCTCCTCCTCCTGATGTAGGTCCAGGTGGTAGCTCTGCTGTTCATCCTTCTGCTAGAAGCCAAACCCCCTATTAGCCTCATGAAAGATCTCAATATAGGGGAAGCCAATCCAGAGGTTCTCAATCTATTAGAGGAAATTATATAGGAAACCAAAGGGAATTCCAAGTCTATTCAAAAGGCTATTCAAGGCAACATCCATACTCAAGGGAAGGACAAGCGTCATCTGATACAACTTCAGGCCCTTTTCCCTACAAGCTGAAAGAAGTAGTCTCATCCAGAGCTCCTCCAGATAATCCTTCCAACAGATATGAGCCTCCAGTGCCCTTTGAAGATCCAGAGAACAATCCTACTTCATGGACTGCTAGAATGAAAAAATTAGCTGCCTTAAATCAAATCAAGAAAGCCAGAGAGCAAGGCAAGGACACCTCCAGCATCACTACATTGTCAGAACAAAGAAAGAAGGAACTTGAAAGATATGCCTCCAGCAATTTCTTTGATTCAGAAAGATACATGGAGCTGTACCCTGAAGCTGTGGTACCAAGGCCTAAACAACAAACATCTCTAGGTGCAGCTGATGACAGAAGATCAAAGAAGGAAGCTCTTAATACAAATAGAGAAATTAAACTTATAAAGAGCAAAGAGAAGGAATAATTCTGTAAGGTGACAATTATTCTGATTTCTGATCTGTCTGAGATATTTTATCTGTGATTCTGCAATGTTGTTGTGTGTTATATTGTTGCTTTGTATGTTGTTTTTAATTTCTCCAATTTCTGTAAATAGTAATCCTAACCCAAATAGGGGGAGATTGTTGGAACACCCTATTACTAATTTGGGTCAGGATCACTATGTCTTTAGGAAACCTGTTTTTGACCTCATTGTATAGATCTAAAGATCAATTAGAATTGAGTCTAATGGTTAGTAGTTAGGTTTGGAAGCTGCCCACAAGACCAAGGTTTTTCAGTTTGGAGACTAAGTCATTTCGTCGAGCTCAGTACGACGAATTGTCGAACTCCAATCGACGATCGTTGAGCTCACTTCGACAGATCGTCGAACTCCATTCGACAATCGCTGAGCTCAACTTCAACAGATCGTCGAACTCTATTCGACGATCTTCGAGCTCAGTTCGACGATCTTGACTCCAGTATTGATTCTCTATCTCTGAGCTCAGTTCGACAATAGTTGAGCTCAGATCGACGATCTCTATTGCTGTATAAGTCCAAATCGCTGAGCTCAGTTCAACTATAGTAGAGCTCAGTTCGACGTTTTTCTGAAGAGTTAAACGACTTCCAAGATTCAAATTCAGAATAGTTAAGGAGTTATTATCAGCAATTAATTCAGAAGATCTTGTAGCCGTTTTCATTTATTCTGGAGCAAGTTTCAAGGAATGATCAAGGAATGTTTCTTTGGACTTTCCCCCAGAAGACATTTGCAATTAAGGAAGTCAATTAATGACAAGCTAACGGCTATTCTGGACAGAGGATCATTTCTATTCAGAACAAAAGAAATAAAAGACAAGATTTTTGAATTCTGATTGCAATCAAGAAGAAGAGAGTGCACAAGAAGAAGCAGAACAAAAAATATTCTCTGCAACAACTCTTCTCTGGAACAACATCTTTCTCAACAATAATCACTCAAGAGAAAAAGGAAAAGAGTTGTAGACATTCTCTGTCTCAAAGATCAACAAGAACACACCAAAAGGAGATCAACAAATCTGAAATCTTCAAATCTCTTTTGATTCAAGTGTTCAAGGCCATCATCATTCAAGACTCCAGACACCTAGCATTTCAGCTGTTGCTGAAATCATCATTTGCTGGAGATCAACTTTCTGAAGGCCTATCACCCTACTGCAAAGATTCATTTCCTGATCAACTACAGAAACTCAGGGGGAGCTTTGACAACATCAATATCCACATAGTCTTCTCAGCTGCTCTGAGAAAGAGAAGACTTCCATCACTCTCTCATCCCCACCTCTGTAAAGGGTTTTTCAAACTCCCTTCAAAAGTTTGTGCTTGGTTTTTGAGCACCTTATCAAAAGCTTATTGGTGGCAAGATACCTGATCAAAAAATCTGGTTTGGTTTTTGAGCACCTTATCAAAAGCTCATTGGTGCCCAGGACACCTGATCAACTCATCCTACAGTGGATTCCTACCTAGGGTGGTAGAAGAGTGGATGTACCCAAGTTTAGGGGAACAACTATAGCTCATTGTGTCTTCTGGTTGCTTGTCTTTATTTTTGTTTCTGGCTGTGATCTGTGATTAGTTTCTTTTGTAGATTGTGATTAGATAGCTGTTGTGTTTAGATTTACCATTTGCTTCCATGTTCACTCAGATTACAACAACTGTTGTAAAAATTTTTTTTTAAGCACCATACTCTATTCACCCCCCTCTAGAGTATATCAGATCTAGCTTGCACTTTCACCGTCCCTATTTCCAAGCGTACTCGATTCAAGTTGTTACCGATCAACCTTTGAAAAGTGTGTTGGAGAAACCGGAGCATTCTGTCACACTAGCCAAATGGGCAATAGAATTAAGTGAATTTGAAATTTCTTATATGCCCAAGACAGCCATCAAAGCTCAAGTTCTAGCAGACTTCCTGATTGACATAGCAGAGTCCAATTCTGATCAAGCAGAAAGGTCACCTTTGGCTTGGACCATCTATGTTGATGGTGCCTCAGGTAGAGATTCTTCTGGAGCAGGAGTGGTTCTGATTAACCCAAACGGCCTCAAACTAGAGCAGGCCATCAAGTTTTATTTTCCAGTAACCAATAACCAGGCCGAGTATGAAGCTTTGCTAGCAAGCTTGAGACTTGCAAGAGAACTCGGAATTGACCATGTTCATATCAAGACCGATTCTCTGGTAATGACGTCGCAAGTCCTTGGAAACTTTGAGACAAGAGAGGCGATCTTGAAGAAGTACCTTGCCCTTGTGAAAATAGAGATCGACAAATTCAAAAGCTTTACCATTGAGCATCTCTAGAACAGAAAATGAAGAGGCAGATGTTCTTGCTAAGTATGGGTTGCTCTCAGGAGGAACAACTTCCGAACTCTTCCGCCCGACAGTGGAGGAGAGAGAATTGATGCAGGTTGATCAACATCCCTCCTAGATGGACCCATTCAATCTTTATCTGTCAATAGGAGATTTTCACCATTCAGTCAAAGACCAGAAAAAGTTCAAAATAAAAGCATCCCATTATTACTTAGTGGTAGGAATCGTGTACGGAAAAACATTCCTCTCTACCATGGCCAGATGTGTTTCAGAAGAAGAAGCTCCCATTATTTTGCAAGAAGTTCATTCAGGAGAGTGTGGAAGTCACTAGGGAGCAAGAACTCTAGAAAGACGGATCCTGCGGCAGGGATATTCCTGGCCCACTATTAAGAGAGACTCTGAGTCTTACGCTAGAAAGTGTGTTCAATGCCAGAAGTTTGCTCCACTTCAACACTAGGTTGCTCAGTCACTCAAATCAATTGCAACTCCTTGGCCCTTCGCAGTTTGTGGGATGGATCTTATTGGTCCTTTTCCCATGGCAAGCGGATAACGATGTTTCATCATAGTGATGATCGACTACTTCAGCAAGTGGATTGAAGCAAAGGCATTGGCAAAGACAACAACTCAGGTCATCAAGAATTTCATTTGGGGGGAGATTGTCTGCCGACATGGAATACCTGTGGCTATAATCACCGACAACGGGACACAGTTCAACAACGTAGAGATGATTGATTTTTGCAAGCCGGTCGGAACAGAACTGCGGTTTGCATCAGTCCATCATCCCAGGAGCAATGGCCAAGTTGAAGCAGCCAACAAGCAGGTCCTTAATTTACTTAAGAAGAAAGTGCAGAATCTCAAGGGCAGCTGGGCTGATAAGCTTCCATCAGTCCTCTGGTCACTTAGAACAACACCTTCATCCGCAACTGGCGAGACTCCGTTCAAACTTTCTCATGGCTCAGAGGCCCTCATTCCAGTTGAGTTTGAAGTCTCATCACCCAGAGTTCTGCTTTCAAGGCAAGGATTTGAGGACTGGCTTGAGCTGAATAATGAAGAGATGAGATTCATCCTGGAACACATTGAGGAGATTAGAGACAAAGCAGCAATAAGGCAGGAAGAGGTCAAAGAAGGATGGCCTGGTATTTTGATCAGAACGTAAGGATCAAACACTTTCAAGTGGGAGATCTAGTTCTTAAGAAAGTTGACGCTGCTGCAAGAGCTGGTTCAGTTGGAAAAGTTAATCCGAACTGGGCTGGCCCCTTCATTGTCAAAGAAGCGTTAAAGAACGGCGCTTACCGCTTGCAAACATACGAGGGAGATGATATGCCACATACATGGACCGGGGATGATCTCAAACGGTTCTATTCCTGAACCTTCTCTTTTCTATTCTATGTATCCTCTTCAAGAATCATTATGAGTAAAAACTGCTCGCTAACGCTTCTTCAAGTGTTTTATCTATTCAAGCATAACAGTTGGCATGCTAAGCAAGAAGGATTCCAAAAACGGTTCCGTCCCTGAACTCTCTTTTCTTTCTTATGCTAGCTTTGCAAAAGCATCTCATTAATCAAAGGATTCGTACTGACACTTTTCCTAATGTTTTCTCTTTCTCTCCCAAACATCAATAACAGTTACCTGATACCAGGAGACATCGCCGAGTTCAGCAAAACCTCCCCTAGAGCTGTTGTCATTAGCGTAACACCACGAAGACCATGTGTTGCGGGGAGATTTCGCACCGTGTAGTGGGAGCTTGCAGCCTCTAGCGAGGTAGGATTCTGAACTTCGGATCCCGGCTAGTACCTGACCCCACCTCTGCATTATGGAGGGACAGGGTGGGAGTCAAGCTCTACCATGCCGCATTAGGGATATCGTTACAACTTTGATGATCGTGTGTGGAAAGCCTTGCCACGCGCACCTGCCCACCGATCATCTTAGTTCGTGACCCTCGAACACTCCATGGTACCCTCAAGCAGTGCCTGCAGGAGACCCACAGCTTGGTTGATCTTGAGGAAAGTTATACCGCTCCGGCCGCAACTACCAAAAAGATCAACTTAGACTGTACTCCAGGAAAGAGGGCAGGGGACCGTCCCGTCAAGTCTGCATCTTCCTCTTCGCAGGGAATCTTTTTAGTGCGGACTGATTTTCTTTATCCGCGCAGTCCGCTGGTTTTCCTTGGGTTGATCGTATAGCTTGTGTCCCGGTGAGAAAACCAATGCCTGCCACACCTGCCCTCCTAGTCGTAAGCTATAGATCATTTCTTTTATTTAGTGCGGACTGATTTTCTTTATCCGCGCAGTCTGCCGGTTTTCCTTGGGTTGATCGTATAGCTTGTGGCCCGGTGAGAAAACAATGCCTGCCGCACCTGCCCGCCTGGTCAAGCTATAGATCATGTCTTCTATTTAGTGCATACTGATTTTCTTTATCCGCGCAGTATGCCGGTTTTCCTTGGGTTGATCGTATAGCTTGTGGCCCGGTGAGAAAAGCAATGCCGACCGCACCTGCCCGCCTGGTCGCAAGCTATAAATCATTTCTTCTATTTAGTGCGGACTGATTTTCCTTTTACACGCAGTTCGCCGATTTTCCTTGGGTTGATCGTATAGTTTGTGCCCCGGTGAGAAAAGCAATGCCGACCGCACCTGCCCGCCTGGTCGCAAGCTATAAATCATTTCTTCTATTTAGTGCGGACTGATTTTCTATATCCGCGTAGTCCGCCATTTTTCCTGGGTTGATCGTCTAACTTGTGGCCCAGAGATAAAAGCAATGTCGACCGCACCTACCCGCTTGGTCACAAGCTATAGATTATTTCTATTAAAATATGCGCGAACTGCGAAACCATATCCGCCCAGTCCGCCGAATTATTTCCCAGTTGGTATTTTTCAGCCCGCAGTTTACCAGTAAACATAAGGCCACCATGCTTATATTATCATTAAGTTTAAAAGATTAATAAAGAGAATTGTGGACTGCTATTGGAACTCGACAGAGTCCGCCGGATAATTTTGTCACCCAAGTATTCGCATTCTTACGGCGGACAGTGGTCGGATTGATAAATGAAATTTCCTAATCAGCAGGCCAAAAAGCTCATACAGTATGGATGATCTTTGTATCACGTGGACTGCTACATGGAGATCGAACTTAATCACGTTAAATGCAGAAAATAAAGAACATTGCAGGAGACACACTGATACCAGAATATCCTTTCGATTTGATCAAGAATTAAGTTACATATTTTCATCTATTCGGCGGACTACAAACTTGAGTCCGCACCATTTACAAAAAAGCAAAAATACATTAGTCATCTTCAGCGGTCTTCTGTTTCTTTTCGGCAGGAGGTGCAGGGCTTAGGCCTTCGACATCGATCTCCGGAGAATAGCCCTCCGAGCCGGATCCACTGCTGCCATTTGATCCAGTGCTTGTCACGGACTCGCTATGCGAGCTCTTGCCAGCAGAGGAAGATGCAGAGGTGCCGGACTCGGCGAACTGTTCTCCGCCTTGCTGGCTTGAGCTAGTGTCGTCAGCTATCACCTTGATGCCTTCTTCTTCGCCTTCTTCTTCGCCTCCTTCTCCTTCTTCTTCTTCTTCTTCGCCTTCTTCTTCCTCCTCGACGATGACGTCTTTACCCTTTGCAGCCCACTCCATTGCTGCGACCTGCTCTTTCAACTCCGGGAAGAGCTCCAAGAAAGGAATGTCATTGAAAGATATTGTACCTAAACACCTAGAGGGGGGGGGGGGGGGTGAATAGGTGACTTAAATCTTTTTAACTTTTTATGGCAGCAATCAGTTTCTAACACAGAGTTATATCTACTTTTGCACAGCAATCACAGCAAACCACAACACACAGTAGACACCCAGTTTTATAGTGGTTCCCCAAGGTTTAGGTACATCCACTTTCCCCCTTCGCCTATCTAGCAGTGTACTAGATTCGGCCCAACTTCTCCACTATCTCAGAACCCAAAACAGGTTCCTATACCTCAGGCCCAAGGCCCTACAACTCAGCTTCTTCACAAAGCCTACACTCAGACACCAAGGCCTACACTCAGCCACCAAGGCCTACACTCAGCCACCAATGCCTACACTCAGCCACCAAGGCCTACACTCAGAGATTTATATCTCCTACACTCAGCCTTTATAATTACAGGCTTACAAGACTCAGATCCAAAGGATCCTACAAGAAAATATGAATACAATAATGTTAACTCAGCAACTCAGAGACAAGAGAGGAGAGTTGTGAGTTTCTTGATGAGTTCTTGGAAGAACTCAGTTGAAATCAATCTGACTTGGCTTTCTTCAAAGCTTCTTGAATGTAGAACTCAATAAGATTGACTCCTTCTGCAGTTGATCCTTGATCTCTGCTATTTAAGATTCAGAATAAATCTGAACCCTTCTTCTCAGTCTGGTTCCAACAACTGATTTCTTGGATGGAGCTCTCTCTCTCCAACTTCTTAGATCTGCACTTGATTTTTCAAGGAATAGCTAGATATTCTTTGTTAAATACTTGATCAATAATTTGAACAGCCAACTTTTTGTAGACAGCATAAGCCTATTTATAGGCCTTCTTCATGGTAACCGGCTGGTCCGATTCATAACTGATTTTTGACAACTCTGACAGGTGCTGTAGACCGGCTGGAATGGCAGCTGTCAAGTCATCCAGTCAGTTCTTGAAAATTCTGTAACTGTCTAGAAGTGTCGAGACTATCTGTCTTTAAGTGTCGACACTTATAGACCAAGTGTCGACACAAGTTGTCTAAGTGTCGACACTAGTCTACAAGGTGTCGACACAACTCCTTGTGTTGTAGATTTTATATCTCGACACTGCTTCTTCTTCATGTGTCGACACTGATAATGTGTGTCGACATAAGTTCTTATACTTCAGTATTTTGCTGAATTCTTCTAAGTGTCGACACAACACCTTTGTGTTGACACATCTTCATGTGTTGAATCTGTTAAGTGTCGACACTACTTCTTGGTGTCGACACATGTCTTCAGTGTTGATACTTGCTGAGTGTCGACACAGCTCCTTGTGTCGACACATTCTTCTTCTATCAAGACTCTGGCTGAGTGTCGACACATTCCCTTAGTGTCGACACTTGTACTTAGAATATTTTGTTGAACTTTGCTGATCTTTGCTAAGTGTCGACACAGCTCCTTGTGTCGACACTTTCTTCAAGTGTTGAGTCTTCAGCTGAGTGTCGACACATTCTTTCTAGTGTCGACACTTCCTTCAAGTGTTGACTCTTCTGCTGAGTGTCGACACATTGTTCTGGGTGTCGACACTTATACTTAGTCTCTGCAGTCTTTTGCTGAGTGTCGACACAGCCTCCAAGTGTCGACACTTTTTGATGTAGACTCAGTTTCACTGGGTGTCGACACAACTGCTAAGTGTCGACACTGCTTGATTGCACTTTTCTTCACTGAGTGTCGACACAGCTTCTTGTGTCGACACTTTCTGTCTGGTGTCGACTCAGCATCCCTGGTGTCGACACAATGACTCCAAGTGTCGACACTGCTTGCCTGGGTGTCGACACAAGTCTTCTTAAGTGTCGACACATTGCTCCTTGGTGTCGACACATGGGCTTAGAAACTTTTTATTCTTTCCTGCAAATACTTAGCCTGCACAAGTAAACTCAAAACACATCAAATACATTTTGATGTATATCATTGAGTTGGGTGAGGCTTCTTCAAATCAGGTACATTTGAACCAATGTACCCAACAATCTCCTCCTATTTGGAGAAGTCAAAACCCTTAGTCAATGATATACACCATTGATAATAAAATTACAAAATGATGTAAAGCAGGATTATATATAGCAGGGCAATCATAAACATGTATCAATCAAACATGTATACATAGACATCATCACAGAACAAATATGAAATAGATTTAACATATAACACATTGTTCTAATATCTGTCATATTCATTTTCAAAAGTTTACAGAATGTTTTACATCAAAAAGATTACATAGTAAAATTTAAGAAAATTCTAATTCTATTTCTGTTCAGGCTCCTTGATCACTATTCCTTTTCCAACTTGAACTTTGGCTTGAACAGGAGCTTCAGCAAATTCAGCATCAGCAGGCTTCTTGCCTTTCAGATCTTTCTTCTTAAGTTCTTCAGCTTTGATCTTTTGTCTTTCAAAATAATGATAAGGCTTGGGAAAGTACTTGCTAGGCTCTGGGTAGTAGGAGGTAGCTTTCCCATCTTGGCATTTCTTCTCTATTGGACTATAGCCTGCTGCTTTGTCTCATGCTTTCTCCATTCAGCCTCAGAAAACCACTTGTTCCTGTCATGCACATTATCTTTTGTAGCTTTCCAGGCAGTCAGAATAATGTTCCTAGAGGTGGGGCTCCACTACTCAAAGTCAGGTCTTTGTTCAGCTTGCTCCCTGAACCTCTTCTTAGATAATCTGGTCTCTTCTTCAGCTTACTCTTTCAAGATAGCTTCCTGTAAAGCTTCAGAGACAGGCTGAACCACCTTTTCTAGAATGACATTGTCCTTTCCCCCAGGTGGGCTATACATGGACTGTATGTCAGCATGAACTATATCAAAATCTGGTGGAGGATAGATCACTTGAGCTACTTCTGGTTGCTCACCTCCAAGATATGCAGGGTTAATTCCAGATTCTGCTACATTATCATCATCACAAAGAGGAGGATAACCAAGAGTGACTCTGATGGAATTAGAAACCCATTTTGAATGGTCAGAGCCAACTTTGACTAAGACCCTCTCCCCCTTTATGACTTCTCTTTCTATGTGATCCCTTAAATCATCTTTTTGAAATCTGATTTGGGCATTTAGATAATTGACTCCATCCCTGTAGAAAGGTCTTAACCTTTGGAGTTTTTCAGAGATCAGCTTCTGAGAGTCTTGAATAGCAGTTGTAACTTCAGTTAAGCTCTCTTGCAGTGCTTTATCAAAAGCTGTCATAGGAGTAGCAGTAGAAGTTGTCAGGCCAGCAGCAATGTTCTTCATCTCTGTGACAATAGCATTGTGAGATTGTGTCAAATTGTCATTCATTCTGATTTGGTTCTCTAGAACATACCCCTGCTTCTGTGCTATGTCATCTACTTGAGCCTTTATCTTTTCTTGATGAGTTGCAAGATAGACTACTACATTCCCACCCTTGTGGAAGCAGTCAGTCATCTCCTTCTTATTAAGATTCATTTCAAATCTTATTGACTTTATATCTTGGGCTAGATCAAATTGTAATGATTTTTGCCCTTCATCAACATACTTCTCAATTGCCTGCCTGTGCTCATCAAGTTTAATTTGCATTGCCACCATTAAAGCACTATAATCAACAGTTGGAGCTGACTGTGATATAGACTGTGGAGCAACAGTTTGGAGAGCCTTTTTGTAACTCTAGCTCCTTCTTCTGAATACTTGAAACTTTCTTTTCTTAGCCCTTGTTGCCTCCTCATCTTTAGAAGCAGATGTGCTGGCTATCTGTACCCTCTCCTTAGGTAGCTCTTCAACAGCTTGGGGCTTTTCAGGTTCTTCCTTTACAGGCTCTTCAAGAATTGGCACTTGCTCCCCCTCAACTGGAGCATTCTCCTCCTCAGCAGCAGCATTGTCCTTGTCAAAGTCTTGTTGATCCAGATTTAGAAATAAATCTTCCATTGTAAATTCTTGTGAAGAATGAGCTGGAGAAATTCTTGGCTCATCTACCACTAGATCAGATACAGTTTGAGCTGTAGCAGATGTGTCCTCCATGACAAGATCTGGGACTTGACTATCAGTCTGTGGTTGCTGACAAACATCAGGCAAATCAGTATCCTCTAAAGGAAAATCTAAAGCATTAAGCTCAGTGATTACCTCTAGAATTGTGGTTGTAGCTTGCTCACTCTCAAGAGGAGTGGGCTCTTCCACAACTAGTGGCTCCCCCTGGATGTGATCCTTGTGTATGGGACTAGCTTGAACTAGCTCCCCCTGGATTTCAGCAACATCTTGAGGAGCTGGAGACTTTACAGCAGTTCCTTCCTCATTCTCATCAGGTGTGAAGACCACTTGCTCTTCACTACCAGAGCTGCTAGTGGAAACCTGTGCCACTGGAGCAGTTTTCCTATTCTTCTTTGGAGGTGATACTTTCTCAGGAATTATCTTCTCAGGGGTTAGCATCTCCTTAGACAACACCCTGTCCCATCTGGAGAAGATCCTCATGTCCATTCTTCTCATGTGGTTGATTTTACAACAAGTAGCTTGACTCATTACCTCTGGAATACTTCCAGCAAGGTAGAGACTTAAGATCCTGCCCAAATTGGGCTTCTTCAGGCTTTCCTTGATCTTTTCAAAAACTACTATTGACCAGTCAGTTTTCAGATTGAAGATTATCCTTGTCATAATACTAAACATATGGGCAGATACCCTATCATGCCCTCCAGGTTTGCTTAAAATCACTTTGCCTACAATTTCTGACAGGAATTTCCCCTGACTGTTCATGCCTTTCCTATTGAAGACATATCCAATTTTCATTTTAGAATCTAGTCCACACCAAGTTAAAGCTTCTCTGGTCTTTGAAGCAGTAACTTCATCTTCTTCTTGAGTTCTTGGCAACTGAAGTACTTTTCTCAGACTTTTTGGTGAAACCTTGACCTTTGCACCATGAACTCTGGATTTGATCTTGAGTCCAGAGTCGTCTACCTTAGCTCCATTTAGGAATTCTAAGACTTCCTTCTTCCAGATTTTAGTTGGCTCGGAAACAAGATATTCTAACCCTGAATCTGCAACTAGGGTTACTACAGTCCTGATTTCTTGGTCTGCATCACCAAATGCGTCGCGCACTAGTTCATACCCTTTGTTGACGTTCTCCTCAAGCTTTGGCGCCATTAGGGTTTGAAGAATTTGAACTGAGAGAAGAGAGGTGTCGACACACAAGTTTTGGTCTCGAAACTTTTGAAAGCGTGTCGACAAACTAAGGCAAAATTTTATTTATACCTTTCTAGGTTTGAAGATGAAAAGGCGGGCAGCTAACTTAAATTATGTCGACACTGTCGATAAGTGTCGACACAGACTTATAATGTCTCGACACATATGTGTCGACACAAGTTTAGTCAACAGATTATATGTGTCGACACTTGTTTATGTGTCGACACCACTTAACTCGACACATAGTCGAGATTTTACTTAGATAATTTTGAGTAAAACCTAAGTGTCGACACCACCTTGGATGTGTCGACACCTACTTGTCATGTGTCGACACTAATATTCTGAAGTGTCGACACCAACTTCCTAGATGTGTCGACACCTTTTCACTGAAGTGTCGACACCTTTATTCTGTGTCGACACAGAGATCTCTGTGTGTCGATGTAACAGCCCAAAGTTTAGAAACAGGCATTTTTGGGTGACACGGCCTGGGACACGGGCGTGTCCCAGGGCGTGTCAGGTGACACGGCCTGCGACACGGGCGTGTCGCAGGGCGTGTCGAGGTTGTGTCGACGATTGGGCATTGTCTCGACGATTTTTGCTCTCGACGATCCGTCGAGAGGAGGCACACGGCCCAGGACACGGGCGTGTCCAAGGCCGTGGCGCATGCTCGACGATTTGTACTCGACGATCGTCGAGTGTCGAGAAGTGAGTGTTGAGTGTTGAACACGGCCTGTGACACGGGCGTGTCACAGGGCGTGTCAAATCAGGCGACGAACTCAGCCCGCCGAGGTTTCGATAGGGCGTGTCTTTGTGACGTGTCTGGGCACACGGCCTGGGACACGGGCATGTCACAGGCCGTGTGAAGTCTCGGGATAATTTGGGATTTTTTCACCCAGGTACACGGCCACAGACACGGGCGTGTCTGAAGGCGTGTTGGTGACACGGCCCATGACACGGGCGTGTCCTGTGGGCGTGTCACTGGTTTGGATAAGTCGGTTGACCACCGCTTGAGGCACACGACCTGGCACACGGCCGTGTTCGAGGCCGTGTCGGGTCAAAATATGTGTTTTTGGCAGAATCGTGGCCGTCCATTCCTTCAGTCTGGATCCAAGGGCTGAAGCCTCTTCCTCTTTTTCCTTCAAGGCCGAAATCAGAGAAGGCTTCATCATTTTACTTTGGCCTTCATCTTTCTTCAAGAGAGAGAAAGAGAAAGAGAAAGGAGGAGGAAGAAGGAAAGAGGGCTGCTGCTGGTGGTGCTGCGGTTTACCGACGAGAGATCCGAAGCCAGCGTTGCGGAGGAAACGCTCTTGCGAGTCTTGCAAGCTAGCTTGGAGGCCATGGCACCGAAGCGATCGTCAAGGGTAACGACTTTTCTTCCTAGCCATGTGAAGGCTTCCGTTTTGACATATCTTTTGATTCCACCACCAAGAGGTGGCTGCTTTTGGGAGTCGTTTGGGTGATTCTTGAAATCCCCTTTTGTTAGCATATAGATCCGGAAATGGAGTACGGAATAGGCATGCTGTGTGAAGCCCATCTGGACAGGTTGGTCTGGATTGGTGATGTTGCATACGAACCGGAGAAGACTCCGTGATAAACGTGTAGTGTAAGGAGTCTACGGGTTATGCCTGCGAAAAGGAGTAGCAGGAAGTACTGGGGTGGTAGCCCAGGAAAATAGCCATGTGATGGTTTTGGGTCCAACCTGTGAATGCGGCACAGGAAGTACTGGTGGGACCAGTAAAGGCCCTTTTTGTGATGCTTGATGTCATAGGGTGTCCACCTGTGAAGCGAGTCACAGGAAGTACTGGTGTGCCCAGGAAAGACCCCTGACATTTGTGCTTGTGCGGTGTCCACCTGTGGAGAGAGTCACAGGAAGTACTGGTGCGCCCAGAAAAGATCCGCTGTTGCTGTGAGGAAATGGGTATCGTGAAATACCCAGGCTTGAATGCCAGGAACAGGATTGGTGAGACCGACTCGCGCCTTTGATATAGCCATGAGTACGCTGTACTCGGAGAAGGCAAGGCGATTTGAGCAACGGGGGGTGGAGGATCCGACCTGCGCTATGTCCGTCTGACGTGAGACCAAAAAGTGCGGTCTGTTGGAGCGCATAGCAAGAGTCTTCGGCCTGCGCGCCATGACACAATGGGGGGCTACGGGCCATCCCGGTGTCCGAAGACTAACTCCGGCTGCACGCCATGGAGTAAATGCTCAAGAGATTTACCGTTGGGTGATAACCCTGATACGGTGGTGGGCAAGAGGTTGCTAGAACACCAAGAATGTGCCCTGAGTGCACGGACCGTTGGGCCGGGTGGCGAACGGTTGTGATGGCTGGGGTGCGTGAAAGCACCTTTTGATGATATAGCTTGCCATACTTGTGATATGATATGCCTGCAGGGAAAAATACCGCTGCCCCGAGAGAAGGGGTAGGGTCGTTATAATTTGGTCAGCTGAACGCTGACCGTTGCTTTTGTTTGCCACCGTTGGGTGGGTTGTCCTTGCACAGGTGCTGGAGAGCCGAGCGGGACGCATAGAGGTTGATGCTCCTGCTGGTGTTGCTGCTGCTGCTACTGTTAGCCCTCGAAGGCTAAGTGTGTTCTTTTATGTGTTTTCTTTTATTGTGGCCGGCCTGCGCGCCAATCTGTTTAGGCCACTGTGTGAAAGCTCTGTAAGGCCATAAGGCCAACGCTTTGTTCATGTTGTAAGACATTCCTATATATATATAAAATGTGGAGTTTTATGTTTGGACATTCATGAGGAGTTCAAGTAGTTTAGGCTTTCGCTAGAATGCTTGTGATAGGTGCGATGCGCTACTCTGGTATCATCCTGTACCTTCACCGACTATTTTGTGGTATATCCTGTGGGGCCCCGGCTGGACCTTCTAGAATATATAATATGAACGGATGGGGTTGTTACATTTTTGGTATCAGAGGGAGGTTGTCTTGGTCTTTCCCTCTCGAAGTCGTGGTCGACTTCTTTTGTGGGGTGGCGAGCACGTGTTTGTGCACACCAAAGTCTACGATTGTACTCCTGAATGTCCATGATAGGAATGCATTTTGTATGTTTGAGGAACCTGCGTGTTCCTATTTTGTGTTGTTTGCTTGGGAACGACCGCTAATGTGTGTGTCTTGTCCACCTTTAGGTGACACGGAGTGGAGCTGGGCCGTCTGAGCCCCAGCGTTCTGATGAAAGTATGGCACCAGCCGCGGTGCCTACACCTCCACCGTCTGCGGAACATGTCCGTTTAGTTCCGGAGGCCTTATTTACCATGATCCAAGGCCAGCCACTTAGGCAGGAGCAAGCAGCTGTGAGGCCCGAACAGGTGGCGGCAAGGCCGGAACCTGTCATGGATGTGGTTCCTCGAGCGGCTGAGAAGCAGCTAACGCGGTTTATGAGCTTCCATCCGCCTACGTTCTCGGGAGCGGGAACCCCGACGCAGGCTGAGGATTGGTTATCGCGTGTCAAACGAGTGATGACGGCGATAGGAACGGCGGAGCATCAGAAAGTTACCTTAGCCACCTTCTTGCTTGAAGGAGAAGCTCGGTTATGGTGGGATGAGATGGAGTTGCATCATTTGGCGGGTCGTCCGTTAACCCAAGTGTCGATGGAAGAATTATCTCGGCTCTTCCTAGCGAAGCACCTTCCTGTGGCGCAACGGATAGCCATGGAAAATGAATTCCAACTGTTGACTCAAGGTGATGGCAGTGTTGACGCGTACCTGCATGAGTTTACGCGCTTGGGGCGGTATGCGGGTTCGATTTTTGCTGATGAGCAGAGGAAGACGAATCGGTTCTATGAAGGGCTGAGGGACGAGCTGAGGTTCCTTGTGTCCAGTTCTGTGAACCAAGGCTTCCAAGCGTTGGTTGACACTGCGACCGCGTTGGAAAAGGATATGAAGAGGGTGCAAGGGAAGAGAGCTTTGGCTGTGTCGCAACCAGAGTGGAAGGCGCCCCGATCGGGAAAGTCATTTTATAAGAAGAGATGGGGCAAGAAGTCCAAGCCTAGTGGACAAGCGCCTTCATCAGTTGCATCGGGAACAATATCAGGGGCAACCTCCAAGCCAGAAACTCGTACCTGCTTCAATTGTGGTAGGATGGGGCATATTGCGCGAGATTGTCGGATGCCGCCGAAGAGTGAAAAGAAGGCGGGAGCATCTTATGCGGAAAAAGGAAAGGCAGTGGTGGATTCCTCTGCCTCGCAGGCGCAACCCCGAGTCTACAATCTTGGCCTGCAAGAGGCCATCAAGCAGAGTGACGTGATCACAGGTTTTGTAATGATTCGGGACACGCTAGCGCGAGCACTGTTTGATACAGGGGCATCGCATTCTTTTCTGTCTCGTGAGTTTCTTACGCGGCTTGGGATACCCAGTCGTGCAAAGACAGATAGCGTCAGAGTGGTGTTGCCGAATGGTTGTTGGATGCTTGCGGATCAAGCTTGCGATGTGGCGGTTCAGTTAGGAAGTCGGGATTTTTGTTTAACCGCATTTGTTTTGCCAATATCAGAATTCGATGTGATTTTTGGAATGGATTGGCTTGCGGAGCAGCATGCTATGATTGATTGCCAGTCCAAAGAAATCACGTTGGGCCAGAATACCGAACAGGAGACCAAGTTCGCGGGTATGCGAGGAGTAGGCGGGACGTTGATGTCTGCACTCCAGGTAGTCAAAGCTGTTCGGAAGGGTGCGGAGTGTTACTTTGCACTAATTCAGGCTGTTGAGCCTAAGGCCACTTTGTGTGAGGTTCCGATTGTGGCAGAATTTACGGATGTGTTTCCCGCGGATCTCCCTGGGCTACCACCCCAGCGGGAGATTGACTTCACAATTGAGTTGGTGCCAGGTGCGAAACCCGTGGCCCGCTCGCCATATCGTGTTGCGCCTAAAGAAATGGCTGAGTTGAAGGTTCAACTACAAGAAATGCTAGAGCAAGGTTATATCCGCCCAAGTATGTCACCTTGGAGCGCGCCTGTGCTTTTTGTAAAGAAGAAAGATGGTGGGTTACGGTTGTGTATCGATTACCGTGAATTGAATAAGCTGACCGAGAAGAATAAGTATCCTATACCTCGGATTGATGAGTTATTCGATCAGCTAGTGGGCTCGACCGTCTATTCGAAGTTGGACCTGAAGTCTGGTTATTACCAGTTAAGAATTCGGGAAGGTGACATTCCCAAAACCGCATTTGGAACGCGTTATGGGCACTATGAGTTCACAGTCATGCCCTTTGGATTGTGTAATGCGCCTTCGGTGTTTATGGATCTAATGCACCGTATTTTTCGCGAGTACCTGGATCTGTTTGTGATAGTGTTCATTGATGACATCCTGGTGTACTCGAAGTCCAAAGCTGAGCATGAGATTCACTTGCGGTTAGTGTTGAACACGTTGAGGCAAAATCAGCTCTATGCCAAGTTCTCGAAGTGCGAGTATTGGCTATCGTTAGTGGCATTTTTGGGCCATGTGGTGAGTGGAGCGGGCATTGCAATGGATCCTGCGAAGATAAGAGCCATACAAGAGTGGCCAATGTTGTCTTCCGTGGCCGAAGTCAGGAGTTTTCTTGGACTTGCGGGCTACTATAGAAAATTTTTGGAGAACTTCTCGCGGATCGCTTTGCCGCTAACCACACTGACGCGAAAGGATCAGAAGTTCGTTTGGACGCTAGAGTGCGCACGAGCTTTTGAAGAGCTGAAGGTTCGGTTGACCACGGCGCCGGTGTTGTCTTCGCCATGTGGAACCGATGGATTTGTGATTTTTAGTGATGCCTCAGGAAGCGGCTTAGGCTGCGTTCTTCTGCAGAGCGGAAAGGTGATTGCTTATGGCTCACGCCAATTGAAGGTGCACGAGCGAAATTATCCCGTCCATGATTTGGAACTAGCGGCGGTGATTTTTGCACTCAAGTTGTGGAGACACTACCTGTATGGCGTGAAGGTAGAGATCTATACTGATCACAAGAGCCTAAAGTATCTTTTAGAGCAGAAAGACTTGAATATGCGCCAACGAAGGTGGTTGGAGTTCCTTGGGGACTACACTTTCGAGATTCACTATACACCCGGGAAGGGGAATGTTGTCGCGGATGCCTTGAGTCGGCGAGTTCCGGCTAGAGCAAATTGGTTACAAAGGCATGATGAACGGCTTATCCAGGAGTTGGAAGCATTGGAGATCTATTGTGTTGACAAGAATTCCACTGCCATTGCATGTTTGAACTGGACCGAGGTGCAATGTGACCTTGCGGACCGAGTTCGACGGGCAACGGAGTTGGATGAAGATCTCTTACGCTATGTGAATGAAGGGCCAGAGGGCAAAATCACCTGGATTGATGGTCTTTTGCGCAAAGAGGGCCGTTTGTGCGTCCCGAATGTGGGGAAGTTGATGGAAGAACTGATGTATGAAGCACATTATACGAAGTATTCCATTCACCCCGGGAGCACAAAGATGTTCAACGATATGAAGATGCTTTTCTGGTGGCCAGGGCTTAAGAAAGACGTTGCCCTTTATGTAGCCAAATGTCAAACATGTGCGATGGTAAAGGCGGAATGCCAAAAGCCGGGCGGTTATTTGAAGTCACTGCCGATCCCAGTGTGGAAATTTGATGATATTTCCATGGATTTTGTGCATGGATTGCCAAGATCGCAGCGAGGAAATGATTCCATTTGGATGATAGTTGACCGGCTAACAAAAGTAGCACATTTTCTCCCGAACAGGCGGGATGATTCGGTTGAAAGTTTGGCAAAGTTATATGTTGATCAGATTGTGCGTCTTCACGGTGTTCCTCGGAGCATCGTAAGTGATCGAGATGGGCGGTTCACGTCAAATGATTGGAGGCTAGTTCACCGACTGTTGGGCACGAAATTGACTTTCAGTACGGCCTTTCATCCCCAAACGGATGGCCAGACGGAACGTACCAACAGAACAATGGAGGACATGCTCCGAATGTGCGCCCTTGACTTCGGAAAGAGATGGGAAGATCATCTCTATATGGTCGAGTTTGCATATAATAACAGCTACCAGGCAAGCATTGGGATGGCACCATATGAAGCCCTATATGGAAGGAAGTGTCGTACTCCCTTGGCTTGGGTAGAAGCGGGTGAAGCCCGGATTGTTAAACCAAATGAGGTGGATGAAGCAAACTCAACCATTCGGACTATTCGAGAGAGATTGCTGATTGCTCAAGATCGACAAGCAAAGTACTACAACGCCAAGCACCGGAACGTAGAATTTGCGGTTGGCGATTGGGTATACTTGAAGATCAAGCCATTCAAAGGTGTCTCCAGGATTCGACGATTGAAAAAGTTGAGTCCAAGGTATTTGGGTCCTTTTGAAGTGGTTGAGCGAATTGGCGAAGCGGCTTATCGGCTAGCTCTGTCGGCGGACTTGGGTGGGTTACATGATGTCTTTCACATCTCGGTGCTTCGGAAGGCCGTGAAAGATCCAGCTCAAGTGATCGCGAATGATCGGGTGCCGGTGGAGTATGGGCTAACAACGAGAGTTAGACCCATTCAGATCGAAGATCGAGCCGAGAAACAGTTGCGGAACAAGACGGTCGGTATGGTAAAAGTCCGATGGGACAACAGCGGCCGTGAAGAGCTGACATGGGAGCGCGAGCAAACCATGCGAGCAGAGTTCCCTGAGCTGTTTGTGTAGTTTGTAGCGAGGATATTGTAACATAACCGTTTATCTAATATATGTTGTTACATTTTCTTGCTGGTTTCTGTTACTTTCCTGTCTCTAAATTTCGAGGACGAAAGTTCTTGTAGGAGGGGAGGATTGTAACAGCCCAAAGTTCAGAAACAGGCATTTTTGGGTGACACGGCCTGGGACACGGGCGTGTCCCAGGGCGTGTCAGGTGACACGGCCTGCGGCACGGGCGTGTCGCAGGGCGTGTCGAGGTTGTGTCGACGATTGGGCTTTGTCTCGACGATTTTTGCTCTCGACGATCCATCGAGAGGAGGCACACGACCCAGGACACGGGCGTGTCCAAGGCCGTGGCGCATGCTCGACGATTTGTACTCGACGATCGTCGAGTGTCGAGAAGTGAGTGTTGAGTGTTGAACACGGCCTGTGACACGGGCGTGTCACAGGGCGTGTCAAATCAGGCGACGAACTCAGCCCACCGAGGTTTCGACAGGGCGTGTCTTTGTGCCGTGTCTGGGCACACGGCCTGGGACACGGGCGTGTCACAGGCCGTGTGAAGTCTCGGGATGATTTGGGATTTTTTTCACCCAGGTACACGGCCACAGACACGGGCATGTCTGAAGGCGTGTTGGTGACACGGCCCATGACACGGGCGTGTCCCGTGGGCGTGTCACTGGTTTGGATAAGTCGGTTGACCACCGCTTGAGGCATACGGCCTGGCACACGGCCGTGTTCGAGGCCGTGTCGGGTCAAAATATGTGTTTTTGGCAGAATCGTGGCCGTCCATTCCTTCAGTCTGGATCAAAGGGCTGAAGCCTCTTCCTCTTTTTCCTTCAAGGCCGAAATCAGAGAAGGCTTCATCATTTTACTTTGGTCTTCATCTTTCTTCAAGAGAGAGAAAGAGAAAGAGAAAGGAGGAGGAAGAAGGAAAGAGGGCTGCTGCTGGTGGTGCTGCGGTTTACCGACGAGAGATCCGAAGCCAGCGTTGCGGAGGAAACGCTCTTGCGAGTCTTGCAAGCTAGCTTGGAGGCCATGACACCGAAGCGATCGTCAAGGGTAACGACTTTTCTTCCTAGCCATGTGAAGGCTTCCGTTTTGGCATATCTTTTGATTCCCCCACCAAGAGGTGGCTGCTTTTGGGAGTCGTTTGGGTGATTCTTGAAATCCCCTTTTGTTAGCATATAGATCCGGAAATGGAGTACGGAATAGGCATGCTGTGTGAAGCCCATCTGGACAGGTTGGTCTGGATTGGTGATGTTGCATACGAACCGGAGAAGACTCCGTGATAAACGTGTAGTGTAAGGAGTCTACGGGTTATGCCCGCGAAAAGGAGTAGCAGGAAGTACTGGGGTGGTAGCCCAGGAAAATAGCCATGTGATGGTTTTGGGTCCAACCTGTGAATACGGCACAGGAAGTACTGGTGGGACCAGGAAAGGCCCTTTTTGTGATGCTTGATGTCATAGGGTGTCCACCTGTGAAGCGAGTCACAGGAAGTACTGGTGTGCCCAGGAAAGACCCCTGATATTTGTGATTGTGCGGTGTCCACCTGTGGAGAGAGTCATAGGAAGTACTGGTGCGCCCAGGAAAGATCCGCTGTTGCTGTGAGGAAATGGGTATCGTGAAATACCCAGGCTTGAATGCCAGGAACAGGATTGGTGAGACCGACCCGCGCCTTTGATATAGCCATGAGTATGCTGTACTCGGAGAAGGCAAGGCGATTTGAGCAACGGGGGGTGGAGGATCCGACCTGCGCTATGTCCGTCTGACGTGAGACCAAAAAGTGCGGTCTGTTGGAGCGCATAGCAAGAGTCTTCGGCCTGCGCGCCATGACACAATGGGGGGCTACGGGCCATCCCGGTGTCCGAAGACTAACTCCGGCTGCACGCCATGGAGTAAATGCTCAAGAGATTTACCGCTGGGTGATAACCCTGATACGGTGGTGGGCAAGAGGTTGCCAGAACACCAAGAATGTGCCCTGAGTGCACGGACCGTTGGGCCGGGTGGCGAACGGTTATGATGGCTGGGGTGCGTGAAAGACCCTTTTGATGATATAGCTTGCCATACTTGTGATATGATATGCCTGCAGGGAAAAATACCGCTGCCCCGAGAGAAGTGGTAGGGTCGTTATAATTTGGTCAGCTGAACGCTGACCGTTGTTTTTGTTCGCCACCGTTGGGTGGGTTGTCCTTGCACAGGTGCTGGAGAGCCGAGCGGGACGCATAGAGGTTGATGCTCCTGCTGGTGTTGCTGATGCTGCTACTGTTAGCCCTCGAAGGCTAAGTGTGTTCTTTTGTGTGTTTTCTTTTATTGTGGCCGGCCTGCGCGCCAATCTGTTTAGGCCACTGTGTGAAAGCTCTGTAAGGCCATAAGGCCAACGCTTTGTTCATGTTGTAAGATATTCCTATATATATATAAAATGTGGAGTTTTATGTTTGGACATTCATGAGGAGTTCAAGTAGTTTAGGCTTCCGCTAGAATGCTTGTGATAGGTGCGATGCGCTACTCTGGTATCATCCTGTACCTTCACCGACTGTTTTGTGGTATATCCTGTGGGGCCCCGGCCGGACCTTCTAGAATATATCATATGAACCGATGGGGTTGTTACAGTCGACACCTTTTTACTTAGCCATTTCCAATTCTATAAACTTACTCTAAGTTTATCATTCCTAGTTCAATTTTAAACCTATTGAACTTAGTTTCTTCTAGGGGCTTAGTATACATATCAGCTAGTTGATTATCTGTTTTAACATATTCTAGTAAAATATCTTCTTTCTCTACATGCTCCCTAAGAAAATGATATTTTATCTCAACATGTTTAGTTCTACTATGAATAACATGGTTATGTGCAATTGATATAGCACTTGTAGAATCACAAAATAGTGGAGTTCTACTTACCTGAATTCCATAGTCCTCAAGCTGATGTTGTATCCACAGAAGTTGAGCACATCAACTTCCAGTAGCCATATATTCTGACTCTGCAGTGGAGATAGCCACACTTATTTGCTTCTTGCTACTCCATGAAATCAGTCTTCCACCTAGGAATTGACAGGTTCCAGTTGTGCTTTTTCTGTCTTCTTTGCATCCTGCAAAGTCTACATCTGAATAACCTGTTAGATCAAAATCCCCATTCCTAGGGTACCAGAGGCCTAGATAAGGAGTGCCTTTAAGATATCTCAATATCCTTTTGACTGCTGTCAAATGAGACTCTTTAGGGCAGGCTTGATACCTTGCACAGACACATGTAGCATACATGATATCTGGTCTACTTGCAGTCAAATATAATAGGGAGCCAACTATCCCTCTATACAAGGTTTCATCTACAGGTTTCCCTGCATCATCCTTGCTAAGAGACATACTTGACCCCATAGGAGTTTTCATGGTACTGGATGAATCCATACCATACTTCCTTATGAGTTCTAGGGTGAACTTAGACTGGCATATGGATAATCCATTCTCAGTCTGTCTTACTTGGAGACCCAAGAAGAACTTTAGCTCTCCCATACTACACATCTCAAATTGACCTTGCATTAGTTTTGCAAACTTTTTGCAAAGGCTACTTTCAGTAGACCCAAATATAATGTCATCTACATATATTTGGACTAGTATTACTTTGCCTCTAGATTCCCTAAGGAATAGAGTCTTGTCTATTTTCCCCCTTGTGAACTTATTCTCAATGAGGAAACTAGACAGGGTTTCATACCAAGCCCTAGGGGCTTGCTTTAACCCATATAAAGCTTTCCTCAGTCTATAGACATGATTAGGTAGAGTTGAATCAACAAAACCTGATGGCTGTTCCACATAGACTTCCTCTTTAAGCTTACCATTCAGAAATGCTGACTTGACATCCATTTGGTAAACTTTGAATCCTTGAAAGGTTGCATAGGCCAGGAACATTCTTATGGCTTCCAGTCTGGCTACTGGAGCAAAGGTTTGATCAAAATAAATACCTTCTTCCGGCCTATATCCTTTAGCAACCAATCTTGCTTTGTTCTTAATGATGACTCCTTGTTCATCCATCTTGTTCCTATAGATCCACTTGGTTCCAATTATATTGTGGTCTTTAGGTTTAGGAACAAGCTCCCAGACCTTGCACCTCTTGAACTGATTCAGCTCTTCTTGCATTGCCTCAATCCAAAGAGGGTATTTGATGGCTTCTTCAAACTTCTTTGGTTCAACTTGGGATAGAAAGCTGGAGAAGATTGCTGCATTCAGATTTCTGCTCCTTGTTTGTACCCCGTGTCTTGGATCACCAATGATTTGTTCTGCTGGATGATCTCTAAGATGCCTACTGGCTGGAGGCATCCTTACTTCAGGTTGAACTTCTTCAACTTCATCATCTTGCTGAACTCCTTGTTCTTCATCTGCATTTGGTACATGTAGTACTCCCCCTGGACAACAGCCACTGACTTCTACTTGCAGTCTTGCAGTAGGTTCTTCTTCTATAGTGAGCTTGTCCATCTTCTTTGTTAAACCTGTGGGGCTGCATACACTACTAGACAACTCATTGTTAATAAGCCTAGTTTCATCAAATACTACATGTACAGTCTCTTCTACAACTTGTGTAGTCAAGTTGTAGACTCTATAAGCCTTATTATTGTTGCTGTACCCAACAAAAATTCCCTCTTGGGACTTGGCAGCAAACTTAGTCAAGTAAGACTTTCCATTGTTAAGTATAAAGCACTTACAACCAAAGATCCTGAAGTAGGATATGTTTGGTTTCCTGCCTTTCACAACCTCATAGGGAGTCTTGTTGAGGCTTTTACTTATGGTAGCCCTATTAATAACATGTCATGCAATATTCACTGCCTCAGCCCAGAAGTATTCTGGTAGTGATGTATCACTTAATAGGGTCCTACCAGCCTCAATCAAGGTTCTATTCTTCCTCTCAGCAATGCCATTTTGCTGAGGTGTTCTAGGTGAAGAAAACTCTTGAAATATCCCAAAGTCTTCACATAATTTTGTCATGCTATCAGACTGAAATTCAGTACCATGGTCACTTCTTATTTTGACCACAGTACTAGCTAGTTCATTCTGAATCTGTTTGACAAAGCTATAGAAGACACTAGGTGTTTCAGATTTCTGTCTTAGAAAGAACACCCAGGAAAACCTTGAGTAGTCATCTACAACTACAAAGGTATAGACCTTCCTACCTAGGCTGTGAACTGGCATTGGACCAAAGAGATCCATATGCAAGAGGCATAAGCACCTCACAACATCTTTGTTTTCAATGCTTCTAAAGGTGGATCTAATCTGCTTGCCCTTTTGACAAGCTGAGCAAATACCATCTTTAATACACTTAACTTGAGGACCATTCCTCACTAACTCTTTACTAAAGAGTTTGCCAATTGTCTTGTAGTTAAGATGGGCTAGCCTCTTGTGCCATTTGACACAATGAGAGACTTTCTCATCAGCTACAAGACACACTTGTGAACCATTAGTCTCACTTATAATGTCTAGGCAGTAGACATTCCTCTTTCTATAACCTGTCAAAATGATCTCTTGATCATTTGACCTCCTGATATGACAACCATCTTTGACAAATGAGATGTCATATCCTACATCACTTAATTAACTTATACTAATTAGGTTGTGTTTCAAACCTTTAACATAAGCCACTTGAGTAATGGTAACTAAGTTACTAGAAATGTTACCAAACCCTTTGATGATTCCTTTTTCAGAACCACCAAAGGTAACTTTAGGACCATCTTTGATTAGAGTGTAGTCCTTTAGCAATTCCCTTGTTCCAGTCATATGTCTGGAACATCCACTGTCCAAGTACCATATTGGGGCATGGCCACTTGGACTCACCTGCAAAACAGATTAGTGAACCTTAGAACCGAAAGAATTCTTGGGTCCTTGGTACTTGTTAGTTTGCATCCTGATAAGGCTACCTGCTGGTTTTCCAACAGGCAGTTTGCTACTCACTTTGGCACTAGCATTGTGCCAACAGTCCATTGCAAAGTGGCCTACCTTGCCACAGCACCAACACTCAAACTTATTGTACCTTTGCTTAGGTACTGTCTTTGCTGTTTTATCTACAGCTGACTTGTTGAGAGTTGAGGCTTTGCCCTTGGACTTGGACTTGGACTGAACAGTCCTTGCAGGTCTAGTAAATCCCAGTCCAGCTTTACCTTTGTGATGAACAAATTCATCAATTAATGGTAGAACTGACTTAGGTTTAGAAAACCTAGCAACTAAGTCCTTCTCCTTCTGAAGATTAATCTCCAGACTCTTGATTTGATCATTCTTAAATGATATAGTCCCCATTTGAATCACAGTTATGTGCTTCAATCTGGCTATCTCATTAAGCTTTTGATCAAACAACTTCTTAAAATCAGTTGCAGCAGCTTTGAGAATAGCAATTTCCTTTGCCTGACTTTTGGCTAGGGACTTGCTCTTCTTATAAGCTTGCAACAGAACTCTATATTCATCTATCAACTGATGAATATCTTCTTTAGACTCAGATGCACTCTCATCATTTGATGATGATGAATCTGATTCTGTACTGGCACAAGAAACTGAACTTAAAGTTGAACTTTGTACCTTACTAGGTCCTTGCTGCTCCAGGATTTTGTCACTTTCTGTCAATGCCATTAGTCCTTGGCACTGACAGTCTTCTTGTTCATATATAGAATTCATAATCTGCATGAACTTTTCTTCTTCTTCCTCAGCAAACAGTCCTATATATGCCTCAACATCTGACTCAGTTTCTGATGAAGATAAATCTGACAGGCTCTTGTCCTTTTTGGCAACAAAAGACTTTTCTTTCTTGCCCTTATATTGAGTCCTTTTCTTATCACTAGACTCCTTTCTTTTCTCTGGACAGTCTGCAATGACATGTCCTTGTCTATTACAGCAATAGCACACAATTTTTGATAGTGTAGCTTTGCTAGACTTGAACTTTTTTCTATCTTTCTTTGAAGACTTCTTTTTCTGATAAGAGTCTTCCTTCCCCTGTGAAGTAGATGGCTTTGACCTCCACTGTTTATTCTTTAAGAATTTCTGAAAATGTCTTGTGAAGGCAGCAAAGTCCTCATCACTTTCACTGCTTTCAGATTTTGTGCTGACTGACTCATCTGACTCAGATTCAGCTGCTTTTGGAGGTGGAGAAGGTGACTTACTTCTATACTTTCTGGGGGCTTCTGTTTTAAAGGCCACTGTCCTTTCCTTGTGTTCACTTCTTGTAGATTTCTCCTCTTCTTTCCTCACCATCAACTGCATTTCATAGGACAGCAGTTTGCCAAAAAGTGTTGGTGGAGGAATTTCTCCCAGCTTTGCCATTTCCCTGATGACACAGATCTTGGTGTCCCAATCTTTTGTTAGGGACCTTAGAAACTTATCATTGAGTTCATAATTACTGAACTCTCGGCCATAAGACATGAGCTCATTCATAATTCTGTAGAACTTCTTATAGCACTCAGTTATGCTATCTGCCTTACCTTGTCTAAAACTTTCATATTCTTGGTTTAGCAAGGATTTTCTGTCTTGCCTCACTTCTTCAAAACCCTCCATATACACAATAAGAGTATCCCACATTTCTTTAGCTGTCTTATAGTGTATCAGATTCTGAAAAGTTGCATCATCTATGACACTCACTATGATGTTCTGAGCCCTCTTATCCATAGTGGCTAGAACTATTTCATCCTTTGTCATTTCAGAGAAATCCTTAGGTGTTCTCTGATTTGCATCTAAGACTGACACCTTCATGGGCACATATGGCCCTTCCTTTACTGTGAATATAAATCCTAGGGTCTGAGGCTTCCATAAAAATTCTCACCCTTTCCTTCCAGATCCCAAAGATCTCTTGCCTACATATGGGTAGCTTCATTGATCCCAATTCCTTGTGATTTTCAGTGGAACCCATGGTTTTTGATTTTCTTGATTCTGTAATTGACTTAGACTGAATCTGCCAACATGATCTACTCAGACAGTTATGTCCTTTTTTTGAGCAACCTCGCTTTGATACCACTTGAAAGATATTGTACCTAAACACCTAGAGGGGGGTGAATAGGTGACTTCAATCTTTTTAACTTTTTATGGTAGCAATCAGTTTCTAACACAGAGTTATATCTACTTTTGCACAGCAATCACACAGCAATCACAGCAAACCACAACACACAGTAGTCACACAGTTTTATAGTGGTTCCCCAAGGTTTGGGTACATCCACTTTCCCCCTTCTCCTATCTAGCAGTGTACTAGATTCGGCCCAACTTCTCCACTATCTCAGAACCCAAAACAGGTTCCTACACCTCAGGCCCAAGGCCCTATAACTCAGCTTCTTCACAAAGCCTACACTCAGCCACCAAGGCCTACACTCAGCCACCAAGGCCTACACTCAGCCACCAAGGCCTACACTCAGAGATTTATATCTCCTACAGTCAGCCTTTATAATTACAGGCTTACAAGACTCAGATCCAAAGGATCCTACAAGAAAATATGAATACAATAATGTTAACTCAGCAACTCAGAGATAAGAGAGGAGAGTTGTGAGTTTCTTGATGAGTTCTTGGAAGAACTCAGCTGAAATCAATCTGACTTGGCTTTCTTCAAAGCTTCTTGAATGTAGAACTCAATAAGATTGACTCCTTCTGCAGTTGATCCTTGATCTGTGCTACTTAAGATTCAGAATAAATCTGAACCCTTCTTCTCAGTCTGGTTCCAACAACTGATTTCTTGGATGGAGCTCTCTCTCTCCAACTTCTTAGATCTGCACTTGATTCTTCAAGGAATAGCTAGATCTCCTTTGTTAAATACTTGATCAATAATTTGAACAGCCAACTTTCTGTAGACAACATAAGCCTATTTATAGGCCTTCTTCATGGTAACCGGCTGGTCCGGTTCATAACTGATTTTTGATAACTCTGACAGGTGCTGTAGACCGGCTGGAATGGCAGCTGTCAAGTCATCCAGTCAGTTCTTGAAAATTCTGTAACTGTCTAGAAGTGTCGAGACTATCTGTCTTTAAGTGTCGACACTTATAGACCAAGTGTCGACACAAGTTGTCTAAGTGTCGACACTAGTCTATAAGGTGTCGACACAACTCCTTGTGTTGTAGATTTTATATCTCGACACTGCTTCTTCTTCATGTGTCGACACTGATAATGTGTGTCGACACAAGTCCTTATACTTCAGTATTTTGCTGAATTCTTCTAAGTGTCAACACAACACCTTTGTGTTGACACATCTTCATGTGTTGAATCTGTTAAGTGTCGACACTGCTTCTTGGTGTCGACACATGTCTTCAGTGTTGATACTTGCTGAGTGTCGACACAGCTCCTTGTGTCGACACATTCTTCTTCTGTCAAGACTCTGGCTGAGTGTCGACACATTCCCTTAGTGTCGACACTTGTACTTAGAATATTTTGTTGAACTTTGCTGATCTTTGCTAAGTGTCGACACAGCTCCTTGTGTCGACACTTTCTTCAAGTGTTGAGTCTTCAGCTGAGTGTCGACACATTCTTTCTAGTGTCGACACTTCCTTCAAGTGTTGACTCTTCTGCTGAGTGTCGACACATTGTTCTGGGTGTCGACACTTATACTTAGTCTCTGCAGTCTTTTGCTGAGTGTCGACACAGCCTCCAAGTGTCGACACTTTTTGATGTAGACTCAGTTTCACTGGGTGTCGACACAACTGCTAAGTGTCGACACTGCTTGATTGCAGTTTTCTTCACTGAGTGTCGACACAGCTCCTTGTGTCGACACTTTCTATCTGGTGTCGACTCAGCATCCCTGGTGTCGACACAATGACTTCAAGTGTCGACACTGCTTGCCTGGGTGTCGACACAAGTCTTCTTAAGTGTCGACACATTGCTCCTTGGTGTCGATACATGGACTTAGAAACTTTTTCTTCTTTCCTGCAAATACTTAGCTTGCACAAGTAAACTCAAAACACATCAAATACATTTTGATGTATATCATTGAGTTGGGTGAGGCTTCTTCAAATCAGGTACATTTGAACCAATGTACCCAACAGTCATCCACTCCTTCCTTTGCGAAACCGCCGCGGACAAATCGCTCGATGGCGATCTCAACAGTTTCCTTCACAAAGGGGAGCATGATGGCCTGGAAGTTGTTATTCTCCAAATCGTAGGCGATCTGCGCAAAGCAAAGGAACAAATATCAGATCGCGACGGACTTCAAATAGAGACCGCTGCAAAGACAACTCACCCCAAGCTCTTCCTTCTGCTGGGTGACCTTCCTTCCTATTCGCACATTTCTTTCTTTGAGCACTCTTTTTTCTTCTTGAAGCTGATCATTTTGCCTGAGTAGGTCTCTGGCCATGGAAGTGATAAAGTGGTTCGTCACCACGCTGTTCGCACTTGCCTGGGAGGCCAACAGAGGGAGATCGACAGTGACTACCTTCTTCAAATCGCTCAAATTGCACTTCCCATAAAGTGCGGATATTGCAACATGAGCATGGCGAGTTATTCTTGAGCTTTTCCACGAAGGAAGCGCAGTCGACAAGCGGACATGCTTGTTCTTATTGTGTCAGTGGATCATCGGGTTGCCCCTAAGATCCTTCTGGCGGTTGCCGAAGCTTTGCATTGTAAAACTTTCAGAAGAGGAGTAGTCCGCCGCGGGATCCCCCTCCTCTTTCCTCTTCCTTGCAACCTCTTATTTCATTTCTCTTTGTGTAGGCGTAAATCTGCTAGGCTTTTGTGGCAGGTTGGCGGGTATAACTAAGGTCGCTGCAAAAGCAGAAGAGTTAAATACAAAGGTCGCTGGGGATACAAACTTGAGTTCGCAAAAGCTTACTTTCTTCACACGAAACATCCGCCAAGCTCTCCAACAGCAAAACGTAGTATTCAATATGGAGCCTGGCATCGGCTAAGAATTTGGTGATGTTGGACTCCATCACGTCCAGCGGGGCGTCTGTGGCGAGTCTGCGCGCTCTTGCGGATAAGTGTGCGCGAACCCTAGGTCGCCTTCGAAGATTAAGAACCTGGAGGTCCAGTAGTGGATCTTGTTAGGAAGGCCCACAACCTTCATTCCTCTGCAGTAAAAGTAGATCACACCCTTGTAAGGGCGGCCTCCGGATGAGGTTATTGAGCGTACAGAGAACATCTTGCGGAAGATGTTCATAGAGAAGGCGATCTTCTCAGACTGCAAGTAAGAGATAAAGCTGCAAATAGCAGCAAGAGTGTTGGGCGCGAGCTGGCCCGGCACCATCCCGTAATGCTCAAAAATTTCAGCGATCTCCCATGGTAGCAGAAATTTGAAGCCGCTGTCAAAGTGATCAATGGGTATGGTGATCTGAGTTGCCGTTGAAAAATTTAGTCTTTGTTCATGGGCTGGAAGGCGGACAAGCAGGTTAGAGTCCGTTATTTTACTTTCAACAAAGGCCTCAAGATCGGCCTCTGTTAGAGTGCATTTTTGGTGGTCCGCGACATGGAAACCAACTACAGCATCAGTCCTGGCGGACACCTTTTTGGCAGGCCGCAGGGTCTTCAGCTTCAACTGTTTTCCTGCATAGAAGAAGCAACAGGGGAATATTTATAGTAATGGGGCCTGACTGCTTTTTGGGCTAGGCCGCACAGCTCGCTTTTGCAGTCCGCATAGTCCGCCATAATCCAATTATTCGCGCAGCAAAAATTAAAAATAACGCGGACACAAAACTTAAATTCACATGCCAAGCAAAGTTCAAAGCACAAAAATGAGGCGGACACAGTTTCAGTCCGCCTAGCTCGCGACATTTCCCACCTGCAGACAAGTTAAATTATGAGAAGCGGACACAGCATTAGTCCGCACAGTTCTCTGCAGATCACAGCAAAAATTAGCAACATAATTTGCGTATATCTTATTCAGTCCGCATAAATCGCAGCACAGTTCATTACAATCCACAGCATAGAATATTGTTTAAAACACAATTATACATCAACCAAATTGAAATAGTTCATGGTTTCGCGGACTCAGCGGTCTTTGGTCTTAGTCCGCATTGGCCTTTTCATCCTGTCTCTGCACAAGTGCGCAGCTTGCTCACTTATTTGGAGGACTTCGCTGTACAAGTGAAAGATGTGGTGATGAATAGAGTTGATAGTCCGGTGCATATGAGCAGCCTCCCGGTCTACCCGACTAAGGGGAACCATCGGCTCCATCACCGGCCTCAACTCCTCATCCACGACCTGTTGGCCACCACCTACCGGTGCTGCGACCTCTAGAGCAACGCGACCTGGCAATCGTGATCTTTGCTCAGCGACCTCAGCAGCCCGCTTCCCCTTTTCTTCCCGCGCCGACGCCAAGTGCTTGCCCTTGTAGAAGCGGACATCATCATCGAGCCTCTTCTTCTCCCTATCGGACCTCTCCAGCGCCCTCGAGATGTTGGCGATCTGGTACTTTAGGGCTTTCTCGCGCTCCGCGGATGCTTTCTCACGCTCTTCCGCCTTCTTTAACTCCGCTTTAATGTTCTGAATTTCACCTTGAAATTTCTTTTCTAACTCTCTGATGACGCTCAGGTTGGGCTGCTCATCTCTTGCGAATTCCTCATGCGAGACCGCGTCAACACCAATACTTGGCGTAACCACAATCTCCCCACTCTTGATGGAGCCCGGTGGAGACTTTGTACTTGCAACAAAGAAGGTCAATTTCACATTCAAATACAGTCCGCAGCGGACTCAAAGAATCAGGAAAAAAGATCACATTTGCACAAAGCAGCAGCGAGTTGCCCACTATCGAAGAAGACAGGCCGTCTTGCCCACTCCGGGTCAAAGATGCTTAACAATTTCTTCCACTCACGATGGACTCTGACTCTTTGTTCAGCAGCAGAACTTTTTGAAATGACAATGTCGTCGGTTTTGGTGATGATCTTAAATGGTCTCGACTTCCGCGGCGACAACTTGTATAGCCACTGGCGCTTAAAATATTTAGGCACCGGTTGAAGATTACCTGTCCGCAACAGCTCTGCAGCAGTCCGCAGATCCTCAGCATTCTTGTCCGTCGCGGCCTGATTCGAGGCCGCCTCAACCGTAGCTATATGAGCAGCGATTTGTTTCTTCTACTCCGCTATCTTCTCCTTCAGCATTTCCCTCTCTTCTTCCTCAGCAGTGGATAAAGAGGGGAGTTCGCCGCCCTTGACCCCATGAATTTCCACCTCAGGTTGCTGCAGTACACCCAGCAAGGATTCGTTGATTAGATCAAGTTGATCGACGTCTATCGAATCTAGTATCTCATCCGTGGATAAACTGATCGTGGAAAGGGAATTGTCCCCCTGGATTTGGGCTTCCGGAGTAATTAAGTTGCTGTCGGGAACTTCTTTCTCGCGCAGTCTGTGCTGAAAGTCCGCATCTCCAGTCCGCTTGGAGATATTCTTATCTTTCATCGCGCGCAACTTCTTTTCAACCCGCTCAGCCACGGTCGACCTGTCCCTCTTCCTCTTCTTTCTAGAAGCTCTTTTCTCGGCAGAATATGCGGCAGCCTTTCCTAAATCGGGCTGGCTCTCATGGATCGTCTCAAGGTTTGCAACGATCAATGCCTTTGAAGGCGCGTCCTTGTCAGCCTCTTCTCCCGCAGTCCGCATATCTTCATCAATGTTCACGATGGGCTCTTGGGCATTGGGGGATGATATTTCGGCCTCATAGTGTTCGCCAACTGTGTCCGCCGAGTTCGCGGTTTTCTGGGAAGGGGTGGTGTCCGGCAGAGTTAATATCTTCTAACTTCTTAGTGGCTGTTCAGTGTGAGGAACAACGACATCCTACTTCTCGCGCACAGATATATCAGTGCGGCGGACTGCTTTCTCAGCAGGCTTCTGGCTGTGGGAACTTTCTCCAGTAGAGCGGACAAGAACCCTTCTCGTCGTTCTCTTTATTATTTTCTTAGTCTTCATAGGCGTTAGTGCATTCTCGCCTTTTGCAGTGAGACTAGTGAAAAAAGCACCAAGCCTTGCCATGCCGGACTGCAAAGTGGAGACCGCAAGTGGTGAATAACGCCCCGTGTCGCTCAAAATTTCTAACAGTTCCAGGCCCTCTGGCAATATTTATAACGCTGACAGCATTAATGAGGCTTGCGGACTCGGCGATTAAGAAAACATTTTCGAAGTTTTCTAGAAACTTAAAAATATGCGGGGATTATGTTAACCCCTCAGTCCACAACACCCGCAGGATGCCAAGGCCTTGCTTCATTATCCGCGGACACGATTCGGTAGTCCGCCCAGCTCGGCAAAGCAGCAGTGATCGACCACCAACGATGGTCCCCCATCTGCGGACTCAACGCTCTGATCGCCCAGTTCGCCATGCCTTTGGATCCCATGGACTCTCTACATAGGAGGACGCAGTGTCCCGTCTGCCCAGGCAACCGTCCTCCAGTAGGATCACGCCTAGCAGTAGCAGATGGAAGCTCCAGCCCGCGAGCCCAGTCCGCCCCTTCTGCACGGACTGGCGTGTTCTTTCTTTTTGCTTCCCGTCACCACAGCCAGGTTCTCCTATACCCCAGGCAATCAGTTATTTTAGCCCTGCCCGTTTGGGCAGTCCCCCATCCTATAAATAGGGGGGAGGTGGTGCACCCAAGGCACGCTGACTCGTGCCCAGGAGCCTACTTGTTAAAGGCCGCAGACTCGAATCTCGTGCTTTGCGGACTCCAGCTTGCTCAGCTCTTACCTTCCTCTTTTCCTTCACTTGAAATCAAACCCTCCTTCAGTAAAAGGAAAGCCCATCGCAAGAGAGGCATTCAGGCCGTGACGGGCGAAGTTTGTTATTTCCGTGGCTCATGGCCCTGCTGTTCTTCTGGCTCTCATCCGCTTAGTAGATTGCTACTCGCAGTCTCTCCTCTCCCTTCTTTTCCCTTGTTCTCGAATTGTTAGCTGGTGGTGCTCGACCCCCTTTGCGTTTTCGTGCATCAACACTAACATGCTAGATAGATGGGGAAAGGACTTGCAGCCACATGGTCAGACTGCTACAAAGAAAAAGAAGCCAATAGTTCAAGTTATAGAGGAAAGTACTGAAAGTAGCTCATCAGAGAAATTAGAGAAAGAGACTCATGATACTAATCTATCTGGTATACTGAAGTGACCGGAAAGGACATGAGTTACCAAGTCTCAATATCCTCTGAACCTGCAGTAAGGACATAGGTAAGTAGGACTCATTCTAAAGAGGCTCTGACAGATGCTCTGGATATACCTTCTGCTAAAATTACTGAACAAGTAGCTAAGGAAATAGTCACTAAGATATCTACAGTGCTGGAGGGAGAGGCCTCCAAGTCACCAGCTCCAACTTAAGATGATCCTGGAACTTTGATTGAATACCAGCAAGACGCCTTCAGTTCTCAAAGTGAGTGGGAGAATCTTCTGGATCAAGTCATGTAAGAGGTATTTGCTGAGGGGAATTACTATTATCTTATCAAATGATTTCTTGGTTTATTTTACTTAACTAAAAGAACACTAAATTAGGTTAAAACTTATGGATAAAAGAATTAATACTCAAATTTGAATTACTTCTGCATGAGTTAATCAAATTGAAATAACAAAATAGATCTTAATAAAGTAATATGCTACATGACTGTGGATGTCCCGAAATTCGAACACACTCCTCTCGTAGAAGTGCCCAACTGAGTTTACGAAGATTCGACTGAACTCTCGTCCCGTATTCGGATGCCTAAAATCTCACCTTAAGTGGTGAACCACACTATTGGATTTGACTCCAATCCGCGAGATTTACATCATTCTCTCTCGAGAGGTGCGTTCAACTATCTTTACTCTTTGGCGATCAATTCAAACTACGAGTCTCTCAGCAAGCAAAGAATGAAAAATCTAAACGGAGACTATATATCGATATTATAGTCCCGCTATATTTAAATCAATAGTAAATCAAAGGTCAATACTTTAAAAAGAGAAAGAATATTAGAACATCTTAACTTTATCAACTCATCCTCAGATCATCGTGATCGAGTACTAATGAGGATTTAGTGACCCATAAGAACGTAGGAAATGAAAATCATGTTAATAATATCCATAATTAGAAAAAGAGAGAGAGAAAAGGAATAACAAACTATTTTATTTCTTATTGGAAAGAAGTTACCAAAAGGACAAAAAGACATTACAAATATAGTTTCCAAGAAGATTACAAGTACGATAAAAGAGATTGTAAGGACATTAAAACATGAAAACATTATGCTGAAATACTAAAAATAAACTCAAAACAGCTCTCTAGAAGGCTCAAATCTAGTCCTTGAACACTAGGAGCATGCTGCTATTTATAGAAAATTATCTTGGAAGTACACGCCCCCCTGACATGCCCATGTAGGGGGGGTATGTATGTAAGACATCATTTTTTCCTTTTAAACCACTATGCCAAGAACCGCCGCTTAGCGGTGACACCAACACACCCGAGAAGGTCGTCACTATAAAATGCTGATCCTGCCGGCCATACCGATTGCAAAAGGTAGAATAAGTATAAAGAATACAATCAAACTAGTCCACCAGAATCACATATATAATATAAATCTCCACGAAGGGAGAGTCCACAGAAAAGAATAAACAAGGTACTAAAAAGGCTCCTGCCTGATACATCATATCCTCACTACAAGTCACTCAACGTGGAAGCAAATCTATAATAACTACTAAGGATCAGGACTTATAGTCCCTGCTGGCTGGACTCCAGTGCTAGACTGCCCCATCTCCATGTGCAATGACCTTTGGGGCTTCGTCTCCTGGTGCGGCTCCACGATCCCCTAAAATGATTTGGTCAACGACCATTAGTCTAAAAAGACGAAGTCATATCATCCCCCACCCCTCCCCCAATGGCTAATAAACACCGAGCGGGGAGGAGGAAAGGGAAGGTAATGAAGGTGGAGAGTTACAAAGTAGCAGGTGACAGCGGAACTAGTCTAACAGTTCTATATAAATTGGTAGAGTAAAGCTGTAAGTATGAGAAAGGTAAACAAGAAACATGTAACCTTAACTTATATGAATGCCTATACAAACTTATACGTTAAGGGTCTTTTGCAAAGATCCCATCGTATAAAGGGTCACATAATAATTTATACGATGGGGTGTTAGTTATAAGCAAGTGGTAAACATCCAAAGGAAATAACCATAACTTATAAGCATGCTACCCAAACTTACAAGCTAAGGAGGTCGTTTTGCAAGGCCTATTGTATAAAGCGTCCCTTACCACTTTATACAATAGGTGACAGGGGTTATATGCAATGATGATGCTATGTCATGCAAGTATGCCATGATGTGAACATGCAAGTGAAACACACCAACTGGATTTTGTGCACACAGACCTTTAGTTCCCCATTTCTAGAGCCTAACCTCTCAGGATACCTACGTAGTGGCAAACAGAAGCAGTGGGTTGGGCCTCGCCCACCTCTAAACCGGTATCACACTACCAAACAGACTTCTCGTATGCCTCAACGCAGGTGTACTAAGCGGAGCTCCTGCGTACTCTTGCTCAGAGGACCGCCGGACCTTATTTGTCAAGTGCAAAACCACACCTATCGTGCCAACGTATCATTGTCGGTGTGACGACTCTCCTATACCGATGACCCACCACCTTATATCTTATGCACATGCAACATTAATGAATTTTCCACCGAGCCGAAGCTCCTCGGACAAACCTATCTGTCTCAAAACCATCCGAGCCATCGGCTCGCCAGGCTAACCTGCCCATCACCAAAACTACTGAGCCTACCGCTCGTGAGACCAAACCTAACCCCCACAACACCGAAGAGTGTGAGTGTAAGTGTAATCCTAGTTATACTAGTTCTTAAACATTGATTTTTCTTATGTTTTAGGTTAGCCCAGGAATGCCCCTGGCATACCCAGTGAAGGTTTCTCAAAGGGCACTAGGAACTATGATGGTAGCTGAAGCCATCGTTCCCTTTCGCAGGACACTTACTATTATTGGTTACTACCCAATTCTCGATCCCTTTTAATATTTCTCTGAATCTAACCTTAGTGTGTTTTGACTCTCTCACTCTCTCTCTCTCCACAGAAAAGACGATCTTTCGTCAACCCCGAGCACCGCTTACACTAGACAGCTCATCACTTCTCCCCTTGATGTTTCCTAACAATGAACTCATTGTCACTTCACCATGACTAGTAAGCTAATAACCCCAATTCCCTTTGTCCATTTCACATTCTATCACGATTTCTGCAATTTTACTATATGCAGACCAATCTAGACTATATGATGTATACGATAGAAGGTACTCCAAATTTTTATCCAAAATCCCTAAAATATTTATTGGGGGCCTATCATGATAAATTCAGCCTAAATCCAGAAACTTGGAATTTTCTTAAATAAATTGGCATTTATTTCATTTTCCCAAAAATATGGCCATGAGTGATTTTGAACATGAAGCACTAGATTTACTTATGATATGACCATACAAAAATTATGAACACTATAGGACTGAAAGATAACAATGAATACCAAATTCCATAGATTTTCATAAAAGAATTATTCTATAAATAATTAAGCCAAAATAATTCAACTAATTAGGGGTAATGAAGGAAGTACCATAAATACTAGTCCAAAAATTATACAAAAATTAACAGAGCTTTATGATGATCATAAAACTTTACTGACTAAATTTCATGCAATTCCAGGTTCAGTAAACTATATATAAAAATATCTCAATCAAATCCATCATGGGGCACTTTGTGAAGAAACATATGTGTAATCTCAACTAAATATGTAAATATTTTTTCAAGCTTCTTTATGCCCTAAAAAGTACTCTGGCTAAGTAACATAATTTGCCAGCAAGCTATAGTATTTATTTTCTATTTATCAAAGTATGGTGCACTAGTTTACTTTACATATGATGAACTAAGAAGAAATGTTCATCTATACCAAATAATTCACTAGTGCATCTACATGCTATTTGATCAGCGTTTCTAGAGTTTGAAATCATTCTAAGACATAAAAAGCATAATTACATCAATATCATCAAAAGGGCAAGATGAAGTTTATAACTACAAGGGTGAGTTACTTTTATTTAGACACCAGATAATAAATTCCAGAGGTATATATCACTATGACAATACTCCTACCACAATACCACCAAAATCCAAGGTCATATGACCCATCAATGTTTTCCTAAAAGGTACAAGCCTAAACTAACCCTAGTTGGTTTAAGTTATGTGTCTAGGTCTAAATGTCATCAAATTCCTCTTAGGGCATTTCACCACCCTAGAATCACATGGACTAAACACCAAGCCCATACAAGGTCATAACACCCTATGTCCTTCATAAACCCCCAAAGTTCAACCTTAGGGTTTGAACTAGGGTCCTAGGGCAAATCCACCCAAATCCACCACATAATCCATGGGAGGGTGTTTCTGACATAACACATCAGGGGACCAAGTATCAACCTCTATTGAGTTGATTTGGTCCCTTAAGCCCACATGAGACACTTTTGACCTAATTACCCCATTTCGGCCTAAGCTAGAGTGACCAAATTCCATACCAATTCTTATCCAAATTAAATGAAATTTTATGCAGAGACCTATATTAACCCAAATGACCACTTACCAAAATTTGGGAGGGTTTGGTGGTCATTAGACCCTTTAAATAATTCATACATGAATTATTAAATTTCTACAAAAACTTTAGGAAAATGTTTTCCCAAAATTCCCATTTTTGGATATATTCTAGATATAGGTAAGAATATCTCCCATCCAAAATCTCAATAGAAACTGGGTACTGAATGTACATTCAGTTTTTTCTGAGAGTAACTGAATGTAACATCCCATAAGAAGTTCAATGCAAACTTTACCTGGAGAGATCCGGGTACCTCTGCTGCATTAGATCAGGTGGCTTCCAGGTATGCTCCTACTGCCCATGGTTTCTCTACAGGATCTTGAACAGCGGGAACTTCTTACGCCACAAGAACTGCACCGCTGTATCATCTATCCTGACCGACTCACAACAGAACGATTGATCGAAATCTGCCGAGCCATCCATAGCAAGAACCTGTTGTTTCGGCCGTAGTAGAGACTTCCTAAGAGGGGAAATGTGGAAGATGTCGTGCAAACCCGCTAACTTCGGCGATAGCTCTAGTCTGTAGGCTAATGTGCCGATCCGCTCTACGATCCTATAGCGGCCCCTATTCCTCAGACTGAGCTTCTTTTGCCCGCATACCCGCGAGACTCCATGCATCAGACGTATCTTCAAGAATCATGGTCTCCATATTGAGACTCTACTTGGCAATGCCGCAGATCGTAATATTTGGCCGGTCTGCTCTGGGCCTCCAACATCCTATTTTGAATCAGTCACACCTAGGTATCTGGGTTCTCCACAAATTCTGAGTTGAGTGCTCTTGGATCCTCAGGATAGACCCAAGAGAGTGGAGTCTCGCACTTCCGTCCATATAATGCCTCAAAAGGGCCATGCCTATGCTGGACTGGTGACTATTATTATAAGGGAGCTATGTTGAATGTCGATCGAGAGCCTACATATGCCTAAACTGATCTTCTTTCCTTGGGCATAAACCGTTCATTCTGATCTGCCATGATCGTCTTGAGCACACCATGATAACGTACAGCTACTCCCAAATCTCATGAAACACCAACAGGTGCTATCTTCCGTATTGGGGTGACCCCAGCTACCTCAGTCAATATATCCTCGATGTTGCAATTAAAATTGTGCCCAGAGTGGGGATGTGGTAACCTGTATGTGAAATTAATAATTATACCCTCGAACTTCCACTCTAACTCGGGTAGTGACTGTAGTAGTTCCCAAAAACCTTTGCACTTGTCCTTCACCAGCCGACAACCTCACTATGCGTCACAAAATACATGACGTCTTTCTTTATTTTGGGGAAATACATGTTCTGGTAAACACAATTCTCTTCTGATACATTGAGTTCTTGTTAACCGTGACTATAATGTCATCAAACGTATATATTCTGGTCCTTGATGCTATCCGAGTAAAGTTGCAGAGTCGTACCTAAGGTATACGTCTTCGATATATTGTCTGCTAATTTCTTTCAAATATCCTAGTCTTATAATACTTCTGATGTAACAACATAGCAATTTATTCTTATCTTCCCAAATATCCTGAACCTTACTACCCGTCATCAAATTCACATGGTATCTTGTAATGGTCAAGTCTCGTAATTACTCTTCTTTATTACCATGACATAGACCAAGTATCATGGAATACAATTTACTTCAATTTCACTATATTCCCGATGCAATATTTTCTAGAAGAGGTCTAAGGGAAACCCAAATCCGTAACCACTTTGCCCAATAAACAAAAGACAAAGCCCCCAATAAACAAAAGATAAGCCCCTACCTACCTTGGGCTAAGTATCTTTGATATTATATATTATATTCGTCCAAGCTGGGTGTACAATCCCTAGGGCATCAACCCTAGATTTCGGGTTCCACTCTGAAACTTGTTGATATACTCCATACTTTAAACCCTCTAAGTAACATTTACGACATCCTTATCACGGTCAAAATGTTCTTAATCCCGAATGGGTCTCTTCTGTTCTTGAATTCCTATACGACCCTCGGTGTTTGTCTGGGTGGTTGTCTCCGGGTAATCTTGTTAATGGTACGAGGGTTGAGAAAAGGTGTCTTCTGTCATTCTGCTAAAAGATTATTGGCCTCAATTCTCCTTAAGTCAGTCCTACCGGTTTGAGTAATCCTTGATAGGGACTGTAGGGACACCTGACTTTATGGCTTAGGTAGTCATTCTCATGTTAAACTCCTCCTCTATTCTCTTTGGGTATCTCCTTATCTTAACCAAGTTCATACCGAAGGTCCATTTCTGACTAGAGCATACTATAAGTTATCATAGTTAGTCATGTGTCCTAGTGGGTTGAGTCTAACTCGTTGACTAAAGAATTATAAGATGAGATATTAGCAGACTAAAGTGCTCCCTGCTAGGGGCAGGGTTTGCCGCAGGCTACAAAGAAGAATTCCAATTATTAGATAATGTACACGTGGAACTAATGGACATAGTGGACTTTTACATGTGATTCTGAGATATGGGCACACCACAACTTCCGCTGCTTAGTTTGTCCCCAAACTAAACTCGAGCGGGGGTGACCCAGGGTTAGTGGACTTCTACTTTTTCGATAGAGGTTTGCTCTGATACGAGTTTGTAAGACCCCTTTTTCTCTTTTAAAACCACTCGCGGTCTTATGCCCAGAACCCTCGCTTTACGATGACACCAACACATTTGGGAAGGTCGTCTCTACAAAACGCCGATCCTGCCGGCCATACCGATCGCAAAAGTAGAATAAGTATAAAGAATACAATCAAACTAGTCCACCAGAATCATATATATAATATAAATCTCCACTAAGGGAGAGTCCATAGAAAAGAATAAACTAGGTACTAAAAAGGCTCCTACCCGATACACCATATCCTGACTACAAGTCACTCAACATGGAAGTAAATCTATAATAACTATTAAGGATCGAGACTCACACTCCCTGCTAGCTGGACTCCAGTTCTAGACTGCCCCGTCTCCATGTGCACCGACCTCTAGGGTTGTATCTCCTAGTGTGGATCCACGATCACCTAAAATGATTTGGCAACAACCATTAGTCTAAAAAGACTAAGTCCTATCATCTCCCACCCCTCACATAATGGCTCCTAGGCACCTAGTGGGGAGGAGGAAAGGGATGGTAATTAAGGTGGAGAGTAACAAAGTAGTCTAACAGTTCTATATAAACAGGTAGAGTAAAGCTGTAAGTATGAGAAAGGTAAACAAGAAACATGTAACCTTAACTTATATGAATGCCCATACAAACTTAAAAGTTAAGGGGGCTTGTAGCGGCATGGACGCCGGAGGGGCGGTTTCCGGCGAACCCACAAGGTTGAAAATCCATGAAATTTTTTGAAAATCTCCTCTCCAATCGGGCTCAATTGAGCCCGATTTCTTTCCTAAAATATCTAAGGATCTAGCTCACAAAGAGAGGAGTAGAGGAGGACCATATTGAAGGGCTGGAGGCGGGCCGATCGTCGGAAACTACTCCAGGTAAAGTGTGGAAACTACTCCTCTTAACTTAGGGAAGCTTTTAACACCATCAAATGGAGGAGGGGAGAGGTCTAGCATGCGTTGGTGGTTTCACCTTCCATAGGCATGAATCCATCAGAAATCCTCCCATAACTGATAGAGGGAGTGAATCTCCATCAATTGGGAGAGGAAATGAGGAGTCGATGACATTCAATCAACATGAATGGTCATTTTCTCTCTCTTTCTTTCTCTCTCTCTCTCTCCTCCATTAAAGGGGAGGAATGCTTTTCTCTCTCCTAATCATCAATGTTGAATTTGATGACTAATCCAGCCTAATGGCAGCCAACTAACCCCAATATTATTCTTGGTAATATGGCTAGCCTAAGGCGTATTGAGCTTGAGCTTGAGCTTGAGTCAGCCCATTTGAGCTAGTTTGACCTAATCTTAGGGTAAAGTTGACCTTTGTCAACATGACCATTTGGATTGACCCCAATGGGTTCTTGGTGACCCATTGGCCTCCCCTAAGGTCTTGGAAGACTTGGGTAGGGTTGGTTGGGCATCTTGGGGATCACTTGACCCTTAGTTAGGGCACTTTGACATTTTTGGGGTTAGTGATGACTTGGGTCAACTTAGCCTCTTTGGTTGACCCCATTGGCCCTTGGTGACCCATTGGCCTCCTTTAGGGCTTGGGAAGGTCTAGGTGGGTCCCTTTGGACAAGAGGAGGTCAGTTGACCCTGTATGAGCTTAGTTTGACCTGATTAGGGTTTGGGTTGACTTTGGTCAACTTGACCATTTTTGTTGACCCTAGTGGGTCCCTATGGGTCTAATGGACTCTCTAATAGGTTATTGATGTTGTGGTGGGGTCATGGTGTCATGGTGAAGCCCTATGGTCATTCCTATGCGAGTACTTTTGAATTCTACTATTTGCAGACCATGGTGATTTCCAACTTCATGTCTAAGTTCACTTGGTCTTTTTAGGCTTCTTAGGGTTTTGTCATGACCTAGTCATGGAAAAACCACTCTTAGGGTTCTAGTTGGAAATGGGATGTTACAATGTAATCTTTATTGACTTCGACTGAGAGAAATCTGGCAGGAAGGCGGCTAGCTCAGTAGTTTGGGTACACGCCCAGTGACACGCTCGCATAGGGGGGCGTGTAAGGTTCGGCATCTCAGAGGAGTGGCACAAAGTCGCAGTGTGGTGCATTTTCGAAACTTGGCGGGACACACCGTATGTACACGCCCGTATAGGGATCGTTTAAGTTGAATTCTTCATGAAATTTGATTGGGGAGAATCTGCGATGTCTTTGGTTATACGCCAAAGGTACACGCCCATATAAGAAGTACACGGCTGTGACCCATGGGCGTGTAAGGTGGATGTTTCTGGAAATGAACTTCTGACTGTTGCTTCATTCCAATCGGGTTAAACACCCAAGGTACACGCCCGTGACTGGAGTACACGCCCGTGACCTGGAGTACACACCCGTGTCATGGTGTATATAAAGGGGAAAATGACCAAAAAGTGTCACAATCCTGAAAAATAGAAAATAAACTAAGTTAGAATAATTTTTATAAATGAAACTAATTATAGACTCAAAATTCATGTAATATATGTTTTTAAACAAGAAAATATAAATGTTTATCGAAGTAATTTAGACTAAAATGAGTATCATCAAATTCCCCCATATTTATGTTTTGCTTGTCCCAAGCAAAGATATAAAAATTCGCTAACATAAAAGTAACTAATCAAAAGACTTATTTATGTTACATATGAGTACCCTGCGAAATTCTGAGTAGGAAGAAAATGAAAGATAAATCTAAAACTTTTACTTAATTATGATGTAGCACTTTAAAATCTTTAATAACAAAAATTAATCATCCAACATTTTAGCCAAAAGTCTTTAAACAAATCGAAGCAATGTAACGAAGTAATAGTGCATTGAGTTATTACTATACCCTAATAGACAAAAAATAGTCACATCAATCTAAAATCAAGAATCTAAATTTGTACCCAACAGCTTAGCTAATTTAATTTTTTTTCTCTACTTGACTAAAAATGAACCCAGGAGCATAGATCAAAACGACTTTGTTATGGCTGAGACATGGCTTAGGTATATGATTTGGAATGATATTCAAAGATAAAACTGGTCTCTAACAATCACACTAAAACAAAGCATGAGTTTTTATAGAAATTTCAACCATGAGGTAAAGTACAAGCAATTTTCCTTTTTTGTTTCTTTTCTTTTTTTATATATATATTTTATTTTATTTTGAAATAACATTATTTTTTTAAAAAAAACAAACTGCCATAACAAAATTTCTTTTATAATTGGCCAAACACAATTTTTTTCACAAACCCTTGTTTATTTAATAATTTTCTTTTGAGCATACCATTTTTTGAAGTTCTCCAAATATCACACAATCCTATCACAATCATGAAATTTAAATGAAACTCAAAAGTTTAGTGTGATCGAATAGGTTAGAAAAAATTGGCTTTTGGTGAGATGATAAGTGAAGGTAGCAAGTAGAACATGGAAGAAGGCCCAAAAGAGGCTAACTAAGGATTTATTTAAAAGGTTGGCATGAAGGCTCAAATGAATTTAAAAATGGCCTAAATCATATTCATGCTCCTAAATTCATTTAAATCATAGGTTTTGAAAATTTTCGTGTAAAATAAGTCTTAGATAACAAATAGAGATTAATGAAATTATCATGAATATAACAAAAATAAGTGTCTAGGATAATTCACATCAACTACACTAAGCCAAAGGTACAATTAAAAAAAATGTTAACACAAAAAAGAAAAACAGTGGATGATGAATTTTTGAGAATTTAAAGAAAATAAAGGAAGAAAATCATAAATAAGTTCAAGATTTAGAAATTTTTTCAAATTGATATTCTACCTAAAATTAGAAACACAATATGGCCAACAATTTACTCGTATAACATAATTAAGAAGAAGGATTCGAAAAAATTAAAACAGGCTAAGATTATATAAAAAAGTTTGAGAATAACAAAACACAAAGCAATGGGTATTATTGATTCTACCACAATTAGTATAAACTAAAATTATAAAAGCACATTTTCTCTTAATATTGTTTTTGGAGAAAAACAAAAAGAAAATATTTTTGAGATTTTTGAAGTTTATAAAATTATTTTTTGAAATTTCATAAAATAAGGAAAGACTTAAATGACAAAAGCTCTCCCCCATACTTAAAATTAAACATTATCCCCAATGTTTAAAGGTAAGTATGAAGAGGAAGAAAATAAATGATTGAACGGGAGAAAGATGGCAACCCTGCTAGCAAAGGAGTGGAAGACCGCAACATAAATCCTGTAAGAAAATTGTTAATACAACAAAAAAAACAAAATAATATGGATAACTATGGGGTGCCTCCCACATGCGCTTTGTTTAAGGTCGCGATCTTGAGCCACTTGACAACGACAAAAATTTAAGGCGGAAGGTTATACGAATCACTCTTCTTCAATGATGTGTCTCCTAGGAGGTATAACTTGAGGCGCTACCCGTTCACTTTAAAAGAGCCTTTTTCCGGGTGGGAAATAATAACCGTCTCATATGGTCAAGCCTCTTTAATGATTAATGGGCCGGACTATCTTGATATTAACTTTCCCAAAAAGAGGTGAAGACGAGAGTTATATAGAAGGACGAGATCGCCCGGAAAATTTTTTTTAGGAAATTTGATATTTTTGTCGTGATAAAATTTTGTTCGCTCTTTATAAAGATAATTACTCTTGTACGTGTTTGCGCTCCATCGGTTGAGTTCGTTTAGCTAAAATTTTCATTGTTCGCCTGCTAGGGTAGTAACTAAATTTAATAATGTAAGCGCCCAAAATGCACGGTATGTTGGATCCCTAGTTTGGGTTTGGGCTAGGTTCACTAATTAGGTTGAGTTTGACCCACATTGTATAGCCAGGGTCAAGTGCATGAGTCCTAGAGTTTAGGCTAGTCATTAAGTTCAAACTTCTTAGACCAGCCAGCAGAGGACCTCTGTTGACTTAGACTTAGAAGAATTCAGAGTTAAAAATTATCAGTTCAAAATTCTTCAAACTCAGCTCGACGATCGTCGATCGCAGATCGACGAGCTCAGAGTTAATTCTCTGAATTGAGCTCGGTGATATTCGAGCTCAGGTCGATGATCCCTTCATTCAGACAGATTCTCTGCTCGACGAATTATGGAGTTTAACTTCAACAGATTCTTTCCAGTTTTGTTTCTATGAACTCTGCTCGATGAAGACAAATTCTTTGGTCGACGAACTTAGAGCGCAGAAATGGCTCGTTATTTCCAGAATGCAGTTCGCTGAGCTCAGGTCGACGAACAGGAATTATGAGCTCGACGAACTTGGATCTCCAGTTGACAAATTCTGTTCAGAGCTCGACGAATTCTGTCCCAAGTCAGACTTATAAGTTTTTTCATTATTTTTTATATTATTTAGCAGTAATTCTCTGAGTAATTAATGCTTATATTCCCCTTAATATAGTCGTTATTGGTCAGCATTAATTATAGTATTCATCGGTGTTAATTAATTATTTAATTTACTGGTACAGTTGGGGAAACTCTTTAATGAATATTCCAGCAGTTTTTCATTCTCTAGACAGATCAACAATCAAAGCTTGGAATTCAAATTTCAAAGGACAATTTTTTGACAGCAGAATATATAAAAGAGATTTTCTCTTTTCAAATAGCAGTAACACAGGAAAGACAAGCAACAACAACATAAGAAAGGGCATACGGAAAAAAGATACAAAATTGTCTCCCTGTGCAGAAAACTTTTTATTTTCCCCTTGTACTTTCTAAAGATTGAAGAAGAACAACAATCAAACATCAAGAGTTTCAACTTCTACTCCAGGAACATTGAAGGACAACAAATTTAAATCAGTCAGAAATTCCTGGATCACTAAGAGTCAAGGCTGAAGACCTACACCCTGAGCAAGGCTCCAAGTCATTTTAGAAGGAGCATTGACACCAGCAATCCACTAGTCTTCTCTGTTGTATAGAGAAAATAGAAGACAACATCAACTCTCTCTACCTTATGTAAAAGGGTTTATTAACTCCCTTCAAAAGTTTATTCTTGGTTTTTGGGCACCTAATTAGTAGCCTAAAGGGTTGTGAGATGTCCCTAGAAATAGAACTTGTGGTGGCAGTCACCTGATCAAAAACCTGATAGTGGACTCCTACCAAGGTGGTAGAAGAGTGGATATACCCAGGTTGGGGAACCACTATAAAATTCTTGTGTTGTCTGGTTGCCTATTTTCTTTTTGTTCTTGCTATGTTGTGATAGTTTAGCTTAGTTTGCATTTCCTGTTATACTACTATATTATCACCTATTTTACTCTGATATATTTAAAAACAACCAAAAAGTTTTAATTACACTATTCACCCCCCCCCCCCTCTAGAGTAAATCAGGTATATCCCCTATCTTTCAATTGGTATCAGAGCTATACCATATCTTTCAATTGGTATCAGAGCTTGTTCATTTGGTTTATCAAGCTAATACTTGAACCAAAAGATCCTTATTAGATCTGATTTTCTTATTCCTAGTTTTTCTATTTATTTCTTATCATGGCACAAAACAAAGATTATTCAAGCACCACACCTCCAGTTTGTAACCTGAATAAGTTTGTTATCTGGAAGGCAAGAATTAGGATTTATATGAATTCTATTGATGAAGAAATATACAATTCTATTTTGACAGGACCACCAGCCGTAGTGGATACTACTACTGCAAGTTCTAGCACATATGTTGTTCCACCACCTGAGTGGACAGATGCACAAAAGAAGGCCATGATAGCAGATGCCATGGCCATGAACATCTTAGCACAGACTATATCGAATGATATTTTTCAGAAATTGGCTGAGTGTACATCAGCGAAAGCTATCTGGGATTCACTCAACCAGATGGCTGCTGGATCAGCAGATGAGAGAAAAGATAGAAGATCAAATCTCATTTCACAGTATGAAAATGTTAAGAAAGAAGAATCTGAGTCTATGAGTGACATGTGCAATAGACTAAGCTCAATCATCAATGAGCTGAAGACTCTGGACAAGGACATCACCCTCATAGAAGTCAATGACAAAATTCTCATATGCTTCCCTAGCTCATGGGATTCCAGAATATGACCAATCAAGGAGGTCAGAAGCTTAAATGAGATTTCCACTAATTCTCTTCTTAGAAAGCTCAAGTCATATGAGCAACTAATAAATACAAGAGAAGCTACAGAACAGAAGACACCTCCAGCAATAAGAAAGGAGCAAAACATAGATTTCAAAGCTTCAGAAGAATCAGAAGCTCCAACAGCCATTGAACAAATTCTGAGTCTCTTAGCCAAGAGATTTTACAAAATGGCAAAGAAGGACTTCAGAAGAAAGTCATCTAGGTAAGATGATAAGCCAAGGTATGACAAGACATCAACTAAAGAATTTGTTTGTTTTGGTTGCAGGAAACCGGACCCTTCATATCAGAGTGTTCAGAAAACCAAAAGAAGGAGAGAAGAAGTGAAAAAGAAACCAGGAAACAACACTTCAGCAAGCCCTCCACCAGCAAGCATAAAAGGAAGGAGAAAGGTTTCATTGCTGAGACTTGGAGTTACATAGATGAAGAATCCTCATCTTCCAGCTCTAGTGAGGATGAAGAAGAGGCTAAGGCAAAGGAGATTTGCTTGATGGCCATCGATGCATCAAGCAGCCTATCAGAAGCTGAGCAGTCAAACAATGAAGAAACATCTGAATCTGAGGTAAATTAGGTATTATCTTCCTTTGATTTCAATTCAGAAAATTTTATAAATGAATTTAAATCATTGTGTATTGATCTAATTAATTCTGAAAAAGAGATTAAACAACTTAGAGAAAAACTAACTGAACAAGGTAACTTTATTTTTGAAAACATAAAATTAAAAGTTGAATTAACTCTAGCAAATAAACAAATCATCGCATTAATGACTGAATTGGCTGAAGCAAGGCAACTTGAAGAATCCCTAAATGGGAGAATTATCATGCTGATGGACATCATAAGCACAGTGAATGCCAGTCTTAATGGCAAGCTGGCCTTAGGTGCTTCATCAAGCCAACCCCCATTAATTCAGAAAAACATATTGTCAACTCCAATAAAATTTGTTTCAAAAAAGGGCAAAGAAAAGATAGATAATAATGTTAAACAAACAGAGTAAAAAAACATAAGAAAAAGAGAAAGAATAAGAAAAATCTTAACTTTTACAATATTCAGCAATTTCGTAAACTCAGATCGACGAAAAGTGTATAGTTCGTCGAACACAAGTCGACAAACTCCAAACGCAAACTTTCATTATAATTATTCATTGAATTACGATCAACGAAACTAGTATATTCGTCGACCAGAGATCGACGATTTTGGGGCCCAGAGAATGAATACTTTCATTCTCTAAGTGGAGTTCGACGAACTCATCCCCATTCGTCGAACTCAGATCGACGAACTTACCAGAATTCGTCGAACCTAGTTCATTTTAACAGAAACATTAATTCTTTTAGAACACTTAATCAACCAAAATAATATGATAATCCATTCACATAGTGGATAATTCCACCTAGAAGATTTCACCCCTTAGGCTATAAAAATCAACCAGAATACTCTTACATTTCCACCTTTAATTATGTAAATCAATAAGGACCCAAGGTAACCTGGGTCAAGAATAGCTAATATGTTTTATTGCAGGTGAAAGACTATGCCACCACCGAGCAATAGTGGTATCTGGATAGTGGCTGTTCAAAATATATGACTGGAAAGAAGGATAACTTAATCAACTACAAGTCTAAGCTAGAACCCAATGTAATATTTGGTGATTCTAATTGTGGCCAGACTGAAGGCTATGGAAAGGTCATAATTGGAGCAGTCACCTTCAGGAATGTAGCTTATGTAAGTGGACTGAAGCACAACCTTATATCCATAAGTCAGTTATGTGATGAAATGTTTCAGGTATCATTTAACAAAACTTCCTGTACTATTACTTCTATAGATAACCAAGTAGTATTAACTAGTACTAGAGTAGGAAATATTTATGCAGTAAATTTTAAAGCAGCCAAAACTGAAATATGCCTGTTTAATCAAACTAGTAATAATAATGAACTTTGTTATAGGAGATTAGGACATGTAAACCGGAAAAATATTGCTAAATTCTCTAGGGACAACCTTGTTAGAGGAATACCTTCTTGCCCCTATAAGAAGGAAAGCCTTTGCAAGGCTTGTCAATTAGGCAAGAAAACTAAAAATAGTTTTAAGTCACATAATAAGAGTGATTCACCTAGGATTTTGTATTTGCTGCACACAGATATCTTTGGACCCATTGTTGTATAGAGCGAAGGAGGGAAGTCTTATACCTTAGTAATTATTGATGACTTCTCAAGATTCACTTGGGTGTTCTTCTTGAGAAACAAGTCAAATAACTTCAAGTTCTTACAGACTTTCTTAAGAGCATAAGGATTGACTACTCTACTCTAGTTGCATTGATCAGAAGTGATCATGGTACTGCGTTTGAGTCTCTTCCCATGCAAGAATTCTGTGAGAAGGAAGGTATCAGGCATTATTTCTCTGCTCCTAAAACTCCTCAACAAAATGGGGTAGCTGAAAGGAAAAACCGAACACTGATTGAAGCTGCAGACACATTATTTGCAGATGCTCACCTGCCCATATTCTTTTGGGCAGAGGCTGTGAGCACATCAAATTATGTACTAAATAGAAATTTGATACACAAACGCAAGGGCAAGACCCCCTATGAACTACTCAAAAGGAAGAAACCTAAAGTAGATTATCTTAAAATCTTTGGTTGAATTTGTTACATTCACAATAATAACAAGAAACACATTCGAAAGTTTGAAGACAAGGCTAAAATAGGAATTTTTCTCGGATATTCCGAAGTAAGCAAGGCTTATAGGGTTTATAATAAATCAACTATGAAAATAGAAGAATCCATTCATATTTCTTTTTATGAAACTAACATGTTTTACAAGGAGAAGATTCCTTCTACTAGTTAAAATTTGCAGGAACCACATCTATGTGAAAGTTGGATGAATTGACCCTCACCAATGAGGCTATTAGCCATCCTTCTCCACATATTGCTGAAGATAGTGAAGATGAAGACACTGAACTCAGTGAAGAGCCAACAACAGCTATAATTCCATAAGAGGAATTAATTCTCCAAGTTATTGCTCAAACAACTCCTCCTACTGAATTTGTCACACTTAGAGATCACCCTGTATCTCAAGTGTTGGAGACATTTCAGTTGGTGTGCAGACAGGACATCAACTCCACCTGGACAGGACGCATGCCTGCTTCAAAGCACAAACAGAGCCCCAATCCATAAAAGATGCTGAACAAGATCCATACTAGATTATTGCAATGCAAGCAGAGCTCAACCAATTTGAGAGATGTAGAGTTTAGGATTTAGTTACAAGACCCAAAGACTACCCTGTCATTGGAACTAAATGGGTACTTAGAAACAAACTTGATGCTCAAGGTCTTATCATAAGGAACAAGGCAAGATCTTCTTCCTTGAAATTTACAAACTAGATCCATACTAGATTGAAAATATGAAATACAAACAAAAATATATCTCAGATCTCGAGATTTCGGCCAAGGTCTTCTTCCTTGAAATTTACGGTACAGTCAGAAACTTTGAAGAAGACACGCCAGAGAGAAGATGAAGAAGTTTAAGAACAATCTAGATCTGCAAGTCAACTAATCTGAACCTTCTTGAACGAAAACCCTAGGCGATTTGCACGATGACGAGCGGCGGCGGCTTCCATTTAGGAAAGAGAAAAATCCGATTCAGAATTCTTAGAGTATTTCTTTTCAGCGCTTGTTAGGTTTAGTCGAAATGACAAGACCTTATATAAGATCTCCCTAACGGTCATAATTAGCATCAATGACGTCCACGTAGACCAATCACGTCAAGTCATTTGAAAATCCCGTCAGATAGGACTTAGTGAAATTTTCTGGAAAAATGACTGAATTACTCGAATGAAATAAGAACAACTCGAGTGCAATGATGAGTACTTGAGAGGACAATGTCAGATAACTCGAGAAGAAGTCCTTCAGGAAATCCAGAACAAAATCTATAATCACTCGAGTGGATTAAAGGTTACTCAAGTGCTAGAAAGGTTACTTGAGAGGTGGAGATGAACTACTCAAGAAAAAGTCTTAGAGAAAATTCTGGGAGTTTAAAACTGATTACTCGAGTACTGGAACTAGACTTCTGGAGAAGTAGATAGACCTCTCGAGTACAGGAACTTTACGACTCGAGTTTGAAGACCCCCCTCCCGAAACACAAAACACGGCACGAGGGGGAGTCTTATGCCCAGAAATGCCACCTTACGGTGGCACCAATGCATGTGTTGGTCTGCACCACAAAATGCCTATCATGCTGGCCATAAACAATATCTTCCAATGCCAACCCAACCAAGAATATAAAGTAGAAGTCAATCTACACATAAGTAAAATAGTCCAAAAGTACATCAAGAAAAGAAGCTACAACAAGCTTCTAAAATAACAGAGTACGGGTAAAACATGCCCAACAGGGCTACATCAAAAGTCTCTCAAACTCACTTTGGTGACTAACGGTAGCAACGACACCGTCCCTTCAGGCCCTGTCGTCCTGGCCTGGCTATCCTGCTGCAAAATCTGTGGCTGCTCTGACTGCGGTGTTTCCTCCTAAGAGGAAGACATAACAACTGTTAGTCAAAAAGACTAAGTGGCTATCACATCCGCTCCGCCGCTGAATCCTCGTCACAGGGCGGAGAAAGGAACAAGGGGTACAATATATTTATATAAGCAGAAGTACAAGCAAGTGAAGTAAATATACATGTCATGAATACCAATAGAAATAATGCAAGACAATATTATCAGCATTCTATTGTAGCTATTCTACTCAAGTTATATCAATCCATCTAAGAATAAATATTTACAACAGGGATGTAACTTAACTTATAAAAATGCCCATACAAACTTATAAGTTAAGGATTGGCTCAACATTAAGGCAACTCATCATATTAAAGTGCCAATACAAACTTATACGATGAGGATTTTGTGTATGCAATGCAATGTAATGATATGAATGTAATGCAATGATATGAATACAATGCAATGACTCACCCATGGTCATGCACATACAACTGCTATGTCGACATAGACTTGTAGTTCCCACTTTTCGAGCAGGTAGCTAACCTCTTAGGCGTCAACCGTCGTGGCCAGGCGGTGACAGTAGAGCGGGCTTCTCCACTACAGGCGGGCATACACACTACCAAGCCTAGGCCTCCGTACGCCTCAATGCTAAGAACACAATAGCGGAGCTCACATGCAAATTATGGCTCAGCGGGAGTCTCGAGTAGATGTGCACCGAGAACCAAGCCTCGAACTGTCCTATGTTGTGATCCGGAAGGAGCCTCGGAAAAAGCACGAGGACCAAGCCCAACCATCCAGTTGGCACGGAAGGAGCCCCGGGAATGAGCACCGAGGACCAAGCCCAACCGCCCAAAGTCTATCTATCAGCTCCCATCGGTGTGACAACTGGCGAGCCCATATACCTGCCACACTATCCTTAACCCAGGATTATGACACCGCATATCGACACACACCGCATGCAATTCCACATCATCATGGTACGGAAGGAGCCTCAGAAAAGCACGAGGACCAAGCCCAACCGTCCACTTGGCATGGAAGGAGCCTCGGGAATGAACACCGAGGACCAAGCCCAACCATCCACTATGTCTCTTCTCAGCATTACCAACCCAGTGCGGACAAACCCCCGCACTTACACCCTTTCACAACCCCGTGCCCAAGATACATATGGGTTCATTACCGGTGTAAGGCTATTTCACACATTCGTCATCTAAGACCACGACCATTTGTTTGTAACAGTCATTACCAATTATGTACAGCATATTCAAGCCAAGTTCATCATTATTCAACACATTACCACTGTCACGCATGTTCTCAATATTTCACATATTTAAATCTTTCTCTAACCTCCACCAAATCACCTCGATCAAGTAGACTCTTCTTCATAATCTGTTCATTAGGGAATCAATCCAACAAATGTTATTAACATATTTCACCCCAATCATTTATAGTCTAAATTCCACAAACCTTAACGTTACTGTACCATGATCTCTCTACCAATACAAAACAAACATGAGAATCACATGTGTAGGAATAATTACTGTACATCAACTTCAAACGGGGATTCCCGAGGCTACAGGAATCCGGTGACGACGTTTAACCCCTCGATGGAAAGGTATTTCCAAGGGCTGTTACTTTAGTGTTTAGTTGAAAGCCCAGATCTGGCTGCATCATGTCTGAAAATAGCCTCAAAGGTTGTTGCACGCAGAAAATAGATTTCTGCGCACATCCTAAAGCAGATCGGACGATATCAGTTCGTCTTCTTCCCTCAACCAAACTTTCAAACAACCTCCAAAATTTCTCCTCCCTTATTCACCCTTATAAGGCCACTTCTCTTCACGAAACCAGTCCACAAAGTGCATTCGAAGTGAGGGAAAGGTTGAAGACTCTAATTCATAGGACACAAGTTCTAGTATGGCCTTTTCCTAGAAACCTTCTTCTCACAAATCAAGACCCTTTTGAGTCGATATCACTCCTAGAAATAACTAAAGATCTAGCACTAGGGGAGAGGGTAGGAAGCTCACCTCGTTTCTGGCATTTCCGGCCATGGAAGTTGTCACCCTTCTCAGCGGCATCTTCTTCTCCTCGGTCGGTGTTAGTCTTCATGGGAAGAAGATCAGCTCCAGAACCTTCTTCCTCTCCAGTAGTTTCTTACAGCAATGGCTTTGGAAGGAAGACTAGAAACGACTAGGGTTTTCTCAGCTTTTCATGTAATAAGTTTGGCAACTGCATAGACACGTGTCAGCCTATCATTGTGCCGCCAATCAGCTCAGTAAATGAGCCCCTTCAAAACAACGCAGCCGGAAAATTCATCAAAACCCAAAATTGAACTACACGGGTAGGGACACGGCCATATCACTAACCGTGTCCTGCTCTGGAAGAATGTGGTCGATGATTCGGCGAGCTCCGCTCAACGAATCATCGAGCTGCTTGGACACACATGGGTAGGGACACACCCGTGTCTCTACCCGTGTCCTGCTTGGGAGGAACCCGGTCAACAATTCGTCGAGCTCTGCTTGATGAGTCGTCGAGCTGCTGCTTGGACACACACGGGTAAGGACACGCCCGTATCTCTACCCGTGTCCTGCTAGGGAGGAACATGCTTGACACTGTTAGTCAAGCTCTGCTCGATGAATACATACATACGGGTAGTGACACGCCCGTGTCACTACCCATGTCCTTCTCTGGAGATTTCACAAAGAAGACGCAGAGGCACCAGAGAACCAGACGGGTATGGACACGCCCGTGTCACTACCCGTGTCCTACTATGGACCAACTTCACCTCCCTTACTCGAGTGCAAGCCAAACTGCGAGCACACCCTGAGCCTAAGTCAACTCTCCTGACTTAAAAGTGCGAACAGGGGGGCCTAGCGTAAATTGGGACGTTACATGAGTAGGGTAGATTCAACACGAGAACAGTCCTTCTGTAACTCGAGACAAAGGGCTCATCTACTCGAGTATTATACTTAGAATATTTCTGAGAGGAAATTCTGTCAACTTGATAAAGAGAAGAAGTCTACTCGAGTAACGGACTTGTCCAATCAAGAACTAGATTCAATATCTCGAGTACCATTTCCTTTACTCGAATTCCAGACTAGACTTACTCGAGTATATCTAAACGTTCAACTAGAGTAATTAGAATTCTACTCGAGTGAAATACTTAGAAAAATTCTATTTCATGAGGGTTTTCCTTTCTTCAATGGAATCAGCAACATGCTATTCACCAACAATCCTAGTGCTGAAAAATGAAGTGTATCCCAGTAGAGAGGCTACACATGTGTCAACACCATGGATCACACAATGAGGGATTACATTGTATGGTTATGTGTATGGTGACCCGTTGTAGACTGACATTGGTCTACACTTAGCAATTTAATTCTGCAAACACATAACTCAAACAATACATCAAATACAACTTAAATCATATTAGTTCAAGGGTGACTTCACCAAATCTAGGTTATTGTGGATACAATACCCTAAAATCTCCCCCTATTTGTACAAGTTAGAACCCTCTACACTAAGATGAATTATATAAACAAATAAAGAGCTAGATATACAGGAGAGAAAACAAACATGCACAGGGATTATAAGCCAAAAGTAGATCAGCAAAATTAAGGATGTATATAAATAGAATTGTCCAAAAATCATTTCTACACAATTCTCATCCACACTCTTATAACTTTCTTCATTCTTAAGCTTGATGTTGCTGTTGTTGTTGCTTGTTTGTCCTTCTTTTCTTGTTGCCTTCTTTGATAGATGTATGACTTTGGATAGTATTTGGGAGGTTTTTTAGGTGCAGCAGGATTATTCCTTCCATTCTCTCGATCATACAGTCTTATCTTGGTCATAGATTTCTCATACAAGTCCCACTCTTGGGAGATGTAATGATCATGTCTATTCTCATTGAAGTCCAAGACTAACTTGAGAGTATCAAGGATAAGTGATTTTGATGTAGGACTCCAGATCTCTGCAAATTCAGGTGCTTTCCTTTTCTCTGCCTCTGGAACTGGAATGAATCTGCTGGCAGAAGCTCCATCACCATACTTCCTTTTCTTTGAGATGTGAATCTCAGGAGGAGAATGAAGAAATATATCTTCTGGATCTGATTCCCAAACCTGAGAATAAGTTTCTGGAGGAGGAGCTTTAGAGCCCTCAGGTCTTGGAGAAAAGATAGGCTGAGGTACTGGAGCTAGAGCTAGAGCAGCTAGGGGATTCAGATGATGAGGAATTATATTTGGATCTGCATGAAAATTAGGGAAGATCTGGTTGTGCATCTACACAGCTGTATCATAGGTATGAAATTTTACACTATGGATCTGATTCTGCACATCATCATAAATTTCCTTTAGCTTTGCTTCTCAGAGAGTTTGCTTGGCAGCATCTGAAGTTTCTAAGTATCCTTTGACTAATGTCTCCCCCATTGTGGCATCTACAGTGAGTTCATCTATGGCAGCTTCTTTGAAGGTACCTACTTTGTCACAGATTTTGAAAGTGTGCTCTTGGGCCAGCTTTTCTGACTGAATCTGATTATTAGCAGGAGTAATAGATTGTTCCATCACTTTGCAAACACTAGTAATTGTTTGATCCAAAGCTTTTCCACCTATCTTGAATAACTTTCTGAGCACATCAGTATTGTGCTGAATTTCAGCAAATCATCTGCTCATCTCTTTTTCAAGAGCAGAAACTTTCTCTTGCACAACCTTCAAGGAGACATCAAAATATTTTCTTTGGTCGAGCAGCATCTGTTCTATCTTACTTAGAATATCATTGGCAGCAGGAGTTGGAGGAGCTGTATGAGGAACTAGAGGAGGAGGAGGAGACCATGGAGTAATCTCTTCAATGATTACTGAGCTCTTAGCTATGGTTGTGTGAATTAGAGCATCTACTTCTTCATCAATGAAGGTGGGAAGAGGGAAATCCAAGCTCTTCAGAGGAGCTTCAACTGGTTCTTGGGTTTGCTCTTTCTCATCAAAAACTAGTATTGTCTCATCTTGTTCTATGTCAGCAGCAGGGGATTTGGGAACAGGGGATTCTGGAGATGTAACATGAGAGGGTGATGGTAATGGAGTGGGTTCCTTGGTTGGTTCGGTAGGTTGTTCGTTCTAGAGGGAAGGAAGAGGCTCTTCAGTGCTGAGTTCTTCAATCATCTGGTTAATGGCTTCTTCTGTAGAGAGAATGGTTTCTTAGACTTGAGCATCTGATGGAGTATCTTCTGGAGTGGTTGGAGGGAGAGACGCAACAATAGGTGGAGTAGGTATTCTGTCTTCTTGTATAGAAGTAGCAGGCTCCCCCTCAGTAGTTGCACTAGATATGCCAGCACTATGAGGTGTAGGGGGTGATGGAGTCCTGTCCTCTGCAGCTGGATGTTCATGAGCTCTAGCAGTCTGGGCAGGATCAGCAACTTCAGTTCCCATCTCTGAATGGATGAGAAGGATACTTTATTCAATTGGTGAAGGGTTGTTCCCTTGGAGAAATCAAAAACTTCAGGGTTTATCTCATGCAGCATCAAAGAGATGATCCTGGCATAGTTAGGATCTTTGATGCTCTCCCTTATATTATCAAGAATCAACATACCAAACTGAAATCTCTTTCTGCAGATTATGGCTATCATGATGTCTAACATATCAAAAGAAATGTCCCTGATGGAGCTTGTCTTACAGAGGAGAATCTTGCCAATAATGTCCACAAGAAATTTGCTCTCCGGGTTTAGATCTGGTCGACGAATGGAAAGAACTTCTGGTGAAAGTCCACATAACAAGTAGGCTCTTTCTGAATCTTCATGAGTTAGGTTCTCTTCTTCATCAACTATGGGTAGTCGAAGAAGTGTTGAGACAGAGGTCTTGGTAAGCTTTATCTTAATTTCCTTGACTTTAGACTTAAGGACTGTACCATTTCTTCTTACTTTGATGTTCTTAAAGAATTCTTCAACTTCAGGGAAGAGAATCTTGTAGGGATGCTGGAGAACGAATGTTAAGCCGGCGGTGTCGAGCAGAATGAGAAGATTCCGAAAATTGTCGGAGCGTTCGGCAATCCCGTCGAGGATAAGCTCACTACCAATCCCAATCTTGGAAGGCAGTGCCATTGTCCAGAAAGTTGTGAGAAATTCACTATGGGGAAGAAGACGACGACGTGCTCTGCGACAACGGCGGAAGATGAAGAGACTTTCTCTTTCTTAAGTGAGAGGGTTTCGAATTCATTTAGAAAATGAAATCCGGATTTTCTATTTATATAACCCTAATTATCGATGATTGAGAAATAAATTAATCTAACATACCTTTGAAAATGGTGTTATAAGCTTCGGGTTGCGAATAAAGAAATTTGAACAGAAGTTGAGAAAATGTCTTCCTGTTTCTCGAGTGGACTGGCAGTACTCGAGTGCGAGAATAAGGTACTCGAGAGATGTCTTCATGCTTCTCGAGAGGAAACTCATTACTCGAGTGGTATTACTCGAGTGACATGCTGAGTTCTCGAGTGGTCTGAAGTAGTACTCGAGTGGTCATCAACTTACTCGAGTCATTAAGTCAGAACTTCAGAAATTTTGATTTTTGACAGGTTTCTTGGTCTCTGAGCTTTGTTATGAGTCCTCCTTCTCTAATCTTCTTTGTTGACCATTCCAAGTTCTATAATGAAGAACGAGAACTTGGTCTCATCCAGTGGCTTCATGAATATGACTGTAATCTTCCTGCCAGTTGGGACATATTGTTGATCTATGTCCCCATGCTCCACATGCTCCCGGATGAAGTGGTATCGCAGCTCTATGTGCTTTGTACGGCTGTGAGAGATTGGGTTGTTGGCTATTGCAATCGGGCTTGAAGAGACGCAAAACAAAGGAATGTTTTGAAACTTCATGTTATAGTCTTCAAACTGGTTCTTTATCCATAGCAATTGTGCACAACAACTGCCTGCAGAGATATACTCTGACTCAGCCGTTGAGATTGCAACACAGTTCTGCTTCTTACTACTCAACGAAATTAGCCATCTTCCAAGGAATTGGCAAGTCCCGGAAGTTCTCTTCCTGTCGTCTTTGCTACCTGCAAAATCTGCATCTGAAAAGCCAATTAGTTCGCCATCATTACTTCTTGGGAACCAAAGACAAGATTTGGTGTACCTTTAAGGTATCTCAAAATCCTCTTTGCAGCAGCGTAGTGCGATTCCTTAGAGTTCACTTGAAATCTAGCACATATACATGTTGAGAATATTATGTTTGGTCTACTGGTAGTAAGGTAGAGTAAGGATCCAATTATGCTTCTGTACTTGGTTTCATCAAAAGGTTTCCCTTTCTCATCCTTGTCCAGAGACACAGCTGAGCCCATTGGAGTCCTCATAGAGGTTGCGTTCTCCATTCAAAATTTCTAAATTAGCTCTTTGATGAACTTTGTCTGTGAGATGAAAATTCCATCTTCAGATTGTTGCACCTGAATCCCTAAGAAATACTTCAGCTCTCCCATACTTCTCTTTTCAAACTTCTCTTGCATTAGTTTAGAAAACTTTTTGCAGAGGTTGTCGTCAGTAGAGCCAAAAATAATGTCATCGACATAAATTTGCACTAGCAAAATCTTGCTTTTTATTTCCATAAGAAATAATGTCTTATCTATCTTTCCGCTTGTGAACTTGTTCTCAAAAAGAAAGCTAGACAACGTCTCATACCAAGCTCGAGGAGCTTGTTTCAAAAAATATAATGCTTTAGATAACAGATAAACATAATCAGGAAAGTTAGAGTCAACGAAATCTGGAGGTTGTTCCATATACACATCTTCCTTTATGTCACCATTAAGGAAGACAGACTTTGCATCCATCTGATAGACAGTAAAGCCCTTAAGAGCGGCATATGCTAGTAATAACCTGATTGCCTCTAGGCTTGCCACTGGAGCATATGCCTGGTTATAGTTGATTCCTTCTTCTTGTCGATATCATTTGGCAATGAGTCTGGCCTTGTTATTTATGAATGTTCCATCCTCATCCATCGTGTTCCTGTAGACCCACTTTGTCCTGATGACATTCTTACTTTTGGGTCTTGGAACAAGTTTCCAGACTTCACAATGCTTGAACTGATTTAGTTCTTCTTCCATTGCCATTACCCATGACGCGTCTGAGTTTGCTTCTTCAAACTTCTTTCGTTCAACCTATGAGAGAAAACTCAAATATAGATTCTCGTTAGTTGTACCTCTATGAGTTCTGACACCATCTCAAGGATCTTCTATGATTTTGTCCATTGGATGATCCTTCAAGTGTCTAAGCTCTAAGGTCCTAGCATCTTGAGCTTCTTCTTCCACAGGAGTGACTTCATCAACTTGGATGATTTCTTCATCTTGATCATCAACCTCTCCAATCGGGGTTGGAGTGGTGATCTAGATGAACTTTTCACCTTTTTCTTCAGTCGGCTCACCCAAGTTAAGTTCTTTCATCTTTGAACCTGTATCTTCAATGAACATAGTAGAAGAGTTATTTTGCAACAAGCTCGTCTCATCAAATACAACATGAATGGATTCTTCTACAACCAGAGTTTTTCTATTAAATATCCTATATGCCTTATTATGGCTACTATACCCTACGAAAATACCTTCAAAACTCTTTTTGCTAAATTTAGTAGTGTGATACTTCCCATTGTTAAGGACGAAGCACTTACAGCCAAAGATTCTAAAATATGCAACAGTCGGTTTCCTGCCCTTTAGAAGTTTGTAAGGTGTCTTATTGTGGTTCTTGTTTATGAGTGCTCGATTTTGCACGTGGCATGCAGTGTTGACGGCCTCAGCCTCGAAGTATTCTGGTAGTGAGGCATCACTCAATATGGTCCTGTAGGCCTCTATGAGTTTTCTATTCCTTCTCTCAGCTACTTCGTTCTGTTGAGCAGTACGAGGAGAGGAAAACACATGAAAGATACTTAAGCTTTCACAAAATTCTATCATGGCCCCAGACTTGAACTCTGTTCCATTGCCACTTCTGATTTTGACCATGGAACAGTTGTATTCATTCTGGACTTGCCTAATAAAATTAATAAAGATGTTCATGGTATCTGACTTGTGTTTCAAAAAGAACACCCACGCAAAGCCCGAGTAATCATCGACAAAAACGAATGTATAATCCTTACCTCCCAAACTTCTAACTTGCAGTGGACCGAACAAGTCCATATGAAGTAGATGTAAACATTGATTAGAATATTTGACAATAACGCTTTTAAAGGTAGCCCTTATTTGCTTGCCTTTTACACATGCGTGACAAGGTATATCTTTAACGAATTTGACATTTGGGTCATCACGTACTAAATTCAGAGAAAATAATTTATTAATAGTTTTGAAATTAATATGTGCTAGTCTCTTATGTCATTGGTCACCAAGATACGCACTATCTTTAGCCATAAAACACACTGGTGTAGAAGAGTCTATACAAATGAAATTCAAACAAAATATATTTCTGCTTCGAGTGCCCGATATAATTGTTTCCATATTGTCAAATGATTTTATCAAGCACTTATCACCATGAAATTCAACAACATATCCTTTATCGCAGAGCTGGCTTATGCTTATACGATTGTGTTCCAATCCTTCAACATAAGCCACATCTGAGAAGGTTACACTACCATTAGAGATCATACCATAGCCTTTAGTAATTCCTCGGTCTGAGCCTCCAAAGATTACCTTTGGTCCATTCAAGACTGGAGAATATTTTTGAAGAAGGCTTCTTGTCCCAATCATATGCCGAGAGCATCCACTGTCCAAGTACCACATAGGAGTTTTGTTGGCCTTTGGACATACCTGCAATCACAAATCAATTTGCCTTAGGAACCCAAGCATGTTTGGGTCCTTGGTCTCTTGTTAGAACACTCCCCCTACGAGTATTAGCATTATGAGTAGTATTTCTCATATTGCTAACTTGAGGAGTCACATAACTTCAGGAGTTAAACCAGCAGTAAATGGCAAAGTGATCAATTTTGCCACAGCACCAACAATCAAACCTATAGTATCTTCGTCTCACAATCTCCTGCTTGACCTTTTGAAATGGTGGTCTAGCAGGTGCAGCATTCTTAGAGGAAGAAGCTTCATGGTGATGGCAATCACATGTCTTCTTCTCCTTGAGAGGCTTTTCTACAATAGGCTTTACCTTTGGTGCCTTCTTGATGTTATGACCATGATTATAAGGCCCATAACTCTGAAAAGTGATTAGGGTACCTTAAAGACACTTTCACCAAAGTTACGGGGATGAGTCCATCCTTAGTAACGAGACTTTGGCTCTACATAAGTAGGCCTGGCAAAGTGACCATAGGATGAGTCAAGATCAAACTCGTTTGATGGAAATACGATCTTCTTAAAAGAAGTATGATCTTGAGGAGCTTTCCCTTTTTCTTTAGACAAATCCTTCTTGGCTGCCTTATTCTTTCTCTGAGCCTTATTCCTCCTAGAAGATTTACTAGGAGCTTCAACATGGCCTAGCCTAGCACCCTTGGCCTTAGCTGAGAATTCAGCAATGAAAGGAAGGACAGTCTTGGGCTTCGAGAAACTTTCAACAAGTTTCTTTTCTGCTTCAAGTTGTGCTTCCAGTTCTTTTATGATCTTCTCCTTAAGGTCTAGGTGCTGAAGAGCCTTGTTATATTCTTCAATGACAGCATTGAAGTTCTCTCTAAGTGTGTCAGTCTTAGCGACTTACTCTCTCAAAGTGCTCTATTCAGCCTTGAGAGACTTTATCTCTTTGGCTTGAGATTTCACAACTTTTCGACATTTGTCGTAAGACTTGATTAACTCCTTGTACTGGGCCATGAGTTCTGACTCATCGTCAGAAGAGCTGTCCTCATGATCATGTTCGGAAACATCAGATTCAGAAAGAGGAGTGTAAGAATTTATCTTCACAGTGAACTGGGGTTCTTGTTCATCATCAGTGTGAGCCATTAGCCCGAAGTATGCTTCCTCTTCTTCACTCAACTCAGATGAGTCAGAGTGGCTAAGAGTCTTGCCTTTCTTGGCTATTAGGCTCTTTTTTTCTCTCCTTATTGTAAGAAGATTTCTTTTCTTCACTTCTTCCACCCTCCTTCTTCTTGTGGGGGCAGTCAACAATAACGTGACCTGACTTATTGCAGGAATTACAAATGATGTCAGTAGAAATATGTTTGTTGTGTTTAGTAGTATACCTTTCATGGCTGCTTGTGCCTTTTCTGTGTCGATCACCATCATGACGTGAACTTCTGTACGAGGCATCCTTGCATATCCAATGCTTCTTATTATTCAAGAATTTCTTGAACTATCTTGAGAGTATTGAGAACTCTCCTTCAGATTGTTCTGAGCCTGAAGTACTTGGCTCCTAGATTTCTTCTTCACTTACTTCTTGTGCTGGGGCAGGAGAGGCAGCCTTGGACTTCCTTGAGGTGTCTGCCTTGAAAGCTACGGACTTCTCTTTGGATGAAGACCTGTTCTTCTCTTCTGCAGCTTTTCTTGAATTAATTTGTAGCTCATATAACATAAACTTTCCGAAGAGATTTTGCGGGTCATACTCAGCTAGCTTTCCAAATTCTCAAATAGCACAGACCTTGTTATCATATTCCGTAGTGAGGGATCTCAAGAACTTATCATTCAGTTCTCCGTTGGTGAAGACTCGACCGTATACAATTAGCCCGTTAACTATGTTGAAGAAGTTTTCAAACATATCTGCAATTGTATCCTTGTGTCCTTATCGGAAGGCTTCAATTTTTGAATTTGAAGGGATCTTCTATCTTCCCTAACTTCTTCTGTGCCTTCCATCAAAGTGATGAGGGACTGCCATATTTCCTTACCGAACTGGCAGTGGATCAAGTTCTGCAGCATCGAGTCATCAACTGCACTTGCAATAATATTTTTGGCCTTCTTGTCTAAAGAGACAAGTGCAATCTCATCTTTGTCGAGATCCATCAACTTCTTAGGAACTTTCTTTGTTGGATCTATAGTGGAGATGGTCATAGGAATGTAAGGACCTTCTTCAACAATCATGAAGATCCTTGGATCCAAAGCTTCCAAGAAAAATCAAATCCTCTCTTTCCACATGGGAAAGTTGTTCTTTGTACACAAGGGAAGCTTATCAAAGTCTCTGGCCTTGTCCATGGTTGAATAAATCAGAAGATAGCTTAGGTCAGATCTGATCAAGGTGTTAACCTATTAATGATCAACCTGGCTCTGATACCAATTGAAAGTGTTCAGTTGTCTACCTAAATCACCTATAGGGGGGTGAATAGGTGAGTGGTGTGTCTTTTTGCGGAATAAAAAATTAGCGATCTATGCACAGAAAATAATCAAGCAATCACAGAGGTCACAGAGATTTATAGTGGTTCCCCAACCTTGTGTACATCCACTTTCCACTCACCGATCTAGCAAAGCACTGGACTCGGCTACTCCACTATCTCCGATTGAAACCAATCCTACGCCTCGGAACAACATTCCTACAACTCGATCCACAAAACAGATCTACACTCGGAAGATGAAAACTTCCTACAACTCAGAGAATAAAGCTCCTACACTTGGAGAATAATCTCCTACAAGAATAGATTGAAAATATGAAATACAAAAAAAAAATTTCTCAGATCTGGAGATTTCAGCAAAGGTCTTCTTCCTTGAAATTTGCGGCACAGTCAGAAACTTTGAAGAAGACATGCCACGGCAGGATCCTGATCTAAAAATTCTTGACTCACACGATTAGAGAGAAGATAAAGAAGTTGAAGAACAATCTCGATCTGCAAGTCAACTAATCTGAATCTTTCTGAACGAAAGCCCTAGGCGATTTGCACGATGAGGAGCGGTGGCGGCTTCCATTTAAGAAAGAGAAAAATCTGATTCAAAATTCTTAGAGTATTTCTTTTCAGCACTTATTAGGGTTAATCGAAATGACAAGACCTTATATAAGATCTCCATAACGATCATAATTAGCATTAATGACGTCCACGTGGACCAATCACGTAAAGTCATTTGAAAATCCCGTCAGATAGGACTTAGCGAAATTTTCTGGAAAAAAGACTGAATTACTCGAGTGAGATAAGAACTACTCGAGTGCAATGATGAGTACCCAAGAGGGCAATGTCAGACAGCTCGAGAGGAAGTCCTTCAGGAAATCCACAACAAAATCTATAATCACTCGAGTGGAATAAAGATTACTCGAGTGCTAGAAAGATTACTCGAGAGGTGGAGATGAACTACTCGAGAAAAAGAGTTAGAGAAAATTCTGGGAGATTAAAACTGATTACTCGAGTACTGGATTTGGACATCTCGAGAAGTAGATAGACTTCTCGAGTACAAGAACTTTAGTACTCGAGTAGGGTAGATTCAACACGAGAACAGTACTTCTGTAACTCGATATAAAGGGCTCATCTACTCGAGTGGTTAACTTAACTACTCGAGTATTATACTTAGAATATTTCTGAGAGGAAATTTTGTCAACTCGAGAAAGAGAAGAAGTCTACTCGAGTAATGGACTTGGCCACTCGAGAACTAGATTCAATATCTCGAGTACCATTTCCTTTACTTGAATTCTAGACCAGACTTACTCGAGTATATCTAAAGGCTCAACTCGAGTACTTAGAATTTTAATCGAGTGAAATACAAAGGAAAATTCTAGTTAATGAGGATTTTCCTTTTTTTTCAATGGAATCAACATGTCTTTCACCAACAATCCTAGTGCTGAAAAATGAAGTGTATCCCAATAGAGAGGCTATATATGAGTTAACATCATGGATCACACAATGAGGGATTACATTATATGGTCCTGTGTTTGGTGACCCATTATAGAATGACATTGATCTACACTTGGCAATTTGGTCCTGTGTTTGGTGACCCATTGTAGAATGACATTGATCTACACTTGCCAATTTAATCTTGCAAACACATAACTCAAACAATACATAAAATACAACTTAATTCATCTTAGTTCATGGGTGAATTCACCAAACCTAGGTTATTGTGGATACAATACACAACAACAATGATATGCACTATATCTGGTAACCAGATTTCTCTGTCCCTCGCAGTACTAACTAAAATTTTTAGTTTGATGAACGGTGATGAAGATATTGGAATGTATAGTTCTGAGTTTAATAACATGCTGAATAAAATGGGTCATATTGGAGAGAACCCTGATAAGCTGTTAAAGAAAAATTTATCTTCTAAATATAAATTTTTCGCCGATGTGACGGGCAAGGTATTTCTGGGCAAGAATACTGCTCATGACTACATTACCAGGCAATAATTTCTGGTAATGTGTGCGTTGTGAATAAGAAGCAAGTGAATTGGTCAAGGATTCTATTTGAGTTGATAAGGAAGAAGAATAGTATAAAAGAAGTTTATTTTGGAAGAGTTCTTGGGATTTTCCGACAGGAAAAAGCATCTGAATCCTTGGTCTCCCAGACCATAGTCATTAATGCTTCCAAAATACTAACATGTGCCTTGTTTGGAAGGTGGGAGAGGACAATCTCTAAGCCATCCAGGGCTTCCTCCTCTTCCACACCTTCTGAGGGCACAAGGGCTATTCCAGCCACTCCCCACCCTATTGAAGAAGTTTTCATTCCACCTCTTCCTTCCTCAACACTACCTACAGAAGATGTCCTTCCTTCCATAAGAATCCCTTCACCTCCTCCACAACAACAACCATCCTCAATTATTCCACCTACTTCACCTCCACAACCTCCTGCCTCACCAATATATCAACAAACACATACTGAATCTCCAGAACACATCACACCACCTCCATCTCCATTACCACCTCAACTTACTGACATAAATCCTCATACTTTCATGTCATCCCCCACATTTGATTTGCTCACCTCCTTACCATTTACACTAACATCCCATCAACATGATATTTCCACTCCTATTCTATCTCCTGCTGCATCACCTTCTCAGGATGATATCATGCAAGATATTATTCCTACTGATGTCATTCCTCCCCTTCATTCATCTGTATCGACTCAAACTCCTCCTGTGTTTATGGATATGGATTCCCCTTCCATTGCCACAATCCTGGAGCACATCACTCGGTCATCAGGCAAATTATAGTAGAGACAATCACACCTCTTGCTGCCACCATCTCATCCCTTGCTGCCCTATTTATTTCCTCCTCTGTCCCTTCTTCTTCTAGGGGCTTGATTCCAGTATCCACTGAAACTAGGCAGGGGGAGATGCTCGATGAAGAAGCAGCTCCAACAGCAGTAGCAATAACAGTTTTGCAGATCGATGAGCCTGCAGATGCAGATACAGATATATATATGCATACAGAGGCTGAGACAACAACAATTGATATGCTTTGTACAATTGAGCAAGTAAACTTGCCAGAAGTTTTGATTGTTGGTGATTGCCTTGTTAATCCCATAGTAGATCTGTACAATTTGTTAAATTCTTTTGACACAGCTTATTTAAAGCTCTATTTGTTTTGGTGTTTCGCAACTCCATTTTGGGCAAACGCCGCCGGAAGGAGGGTAAACAAATGAACCTCTAGCGGCGTTTGCTCCGTTTCCACCAGCCCGCCTTGAGAAACGCCCCAAAAAGCTCCGTTTGGAGCAACCACCTCCCCCCTCCGGTTCGAACTCTCCGTTTCCACCCGCCGGATCGACCCGCCACCGCTAAAACAAATGAAGCCTAAGTTATCTTCTACAAGTCTACCCAAAGCACTCTATTGCTATAGTTTGCTATTCTTCCCCAATAAGCTCTGAAGTTGTTAATCAACTAAAGGCATGTTTTGCAGAAGCAGAGCCACTCACAGTATTAGCCCCCAAGGCTATTTCCCCTCCCAAGGCTATCTCCCCTCCTACTTATAAAATGGATCATAGTCTTTAACCAGACATGGATGAAATTATTCTTGCAAATATAGCGAAGAAAATAAGACAGTTTCTGAAAATATTGTTGCTCCACCAGATGTTGTAGATTCTCAAGTGTCTCCTCAAGCTGAAAAGCAAATCTCCAAGGAAGCCCTGAAGGCAATTGATGCTTTATATGACAACCCTCCTTGATCTTCTGATGATGATAATGATGATGAAGATTCTGATGAATCTGATGATCCAAAAGCTAAGAAGAAGATTGATTAGAAAAGAAAAGCTCCTGCTAAGGCTGTTCCTAAGCCCAATCCCAATGATACACTCCCTACTACATGTTGCAAAAGATTACTCCTTACCCAGAGATGCCTTCATGAATGTGGCTATCAAAAAATTAGCAAAAAGCAAGGAAAGTGTGTAGAAGGTACTCTACTCGTCCTCCTTCTCAAAGGAATTGGAGAGGTCCTCCTCCTCTTCCTCCTCCAGCAGCAGGTACTTCAGGGAATGTGTCTCAGAGATGATAATCCGGCAGGTAGGAACAGGAAAGTTAAAAAACTTAAGCCGGAAAATGAAACCGGGCGGCTTGTGCAATTAATTATACAACCTGCACAGGCCGCTTAATAAAACCGCGAGATAGCGGATAGGCGCGTGCTGTCCTGCAAAAATAGGTGAAGACATGCACTTATGTGTCAATGTGGGCAGGTGCGTGTGGCATTGCTTTCCACACAAAGAACACATAAGCGAGATCGAAATTCTTAAATTCCATGACCAATGTCAAGCGGGACAAGTACGCAACGTCTGCGACTGAAGTCAAGCAGGACAAGTACGCAATGTCTGCGACGAAGGTCAAGCGGGACAAGTACGTAATGCCTATCTGTGACCGAAGTCATGCGGGATGGGTACGCAATGTCTGCGACTGAAGGCCAAGCGGAAAACCCACTACACATCTGCGACTGAAGTCAAGCGGGATGTGGAGGGCTTAAGAATTCGAAAGGGGCTCTTGCCCCTACATGCATGCATATAGGCATAAAAAGGGGAAAGCTAAAAATAAGCTTCAAATGAAAAAGTAACATTTGCATGATGTTAAGGAAGTGATAAAGGATATATATCTATAGCTTTATCATGCCTTATTAATACCGATTGCGAAGGAGATGTTATGTATTATTCTGAACATAAGCACTTCTCATTATAGAAAGAAAGAGGAATCACTGCTTGAATTATTGAGCAAGAAATGGAAGATTGCCTTAGAGAGTTACTAAATAACATATTCTTGCAGCTTTCCAGCTCTTACAAGTTGATTAGCCAATTCCCTGAGAGCTATGCAATCTTCTGCTAGATGACCAATATCTTTATGATACTTGCAAAAAAGTTGCTCGTGCCGATACTTGATTTTGGATTTCATACGCCGAGGCTTCTTGAACTCAAGCATTCCCTGAATGATTATTAAAAGATCTTCCATAGGAATTTTGAACTTAACATACTTACCTGAATCTTTTCCATACTTTGGAATTTTATCCTGGAGAATATAAGGAGACTTGCAATATTCAACTTGCAAAACATCTTGTGAGGAAATAGATTGCTGTTGACCAGAAGTCCCTTGAGATTGTTTAGCCATTTGATTCAGAAATGAAACATAACCTTTATTTGCCTCTTCGCCCATTATGAATGTATTAACTATATCAATAAGATCTCCGTAGCTCTTGGGATAGTTTGTGGTGAGCTTGAATTTCAATGGGCCTTCTTGAAGTGCGTTTATGAAAGCATACAAGTAATAGTCTTGATGGATGCTACAAATATCTAAAACCTCCTTTTGAAACCGATCAACAAAATCTGGATTAGACTCGTCAATTCCTTGCTTGATTCGGAAGAGAGCTCCAACGTCTCTTTTCCGCTTCCTGTAAATAGCGAATCTAGAAATAAATTGACTTCGAAGATCCTTAAAGCTGGTTACTGATCGAGGTGGGAGGCTATAAAACCATTCTCTTGCAACATTGCCAAAAGATATAACGAAGAGTTTGCATTTTACTCCATTTGACACTTTTCTCAGTGAAATAGCTGATTCAAAAGCTTGCAAGTGAGAAAACGGATCATCACATCCAGAATACTCCGGGAGACGCGGTACTCTAAAGTTATCAGAGACAGTATCCCACCGAATACGATTAATGAATGGAGAAGGGGCCTCTTCTTCTTCCTCACAAAGAGGTTCATTTGCAACAGATTCTAGTCCACGCTCAACACTGTTTGCAAAAATTTCTCTATGAGGGTCAACAACCTCACTATTAAAATACGAGCAATCCTGCACTTCTGAGAGATCTGTAGTCACTGAGATGCGGCTTGATTTATCATGACCCTTTGCAGGATTCATCCTGAAAAGAAAGAATAGTCGAACTTTTTCAAGAGACCGCAGAACAGCGGCGGCTTAATGTGGCAGTTAGACGATACTGCAAACCGATAAGAAGACCGGCTGAAAAGAGAGCGGATAGAAAGCCAGGTTCCACAGCACTGGAGGCGGGATGAAAACCTTAGCCGGCGAAACCGCGGCTTGCTCGACAGGCCGCCGAACTCTAGAGGATAGAGCGGTCTAATTAGCTAGACCGCTGATTTCATCGATTAGTCGAGATCTGAAGGTCGCGTGTTAACTGTTGATGCACGAAAACGGACAGGGAGTCGGGCACCACCAGCTAACGGTTCGAACACCGGGGAATAGGGGAGGAAAGGAGGAGACTGTCGACCAATCGGTTACTAGCGGTCGCGGCTAAAGGACCGGAAAAGGGGGCCGCTGGCAGCGGCAACAGCAGAGTTCGCCCGCCGCGGCTTAAATGCCACTCTTGCGGCGGGCTTTCCTTTACTTAAAAATGAGAAACAGTTACAACGAGTAAAAGAAGAAGCCGGCCGGGCTACAAGCCGCAATACACTAGACTTGAGACCGCAGCTCCTAACAGGCGAGCTACTGGATCCCAGTCAGCGTGTCTTGGGGAGTGCACCCTCCCCCTATTTATAGGCTCGGGGGCCTGCCCAAACGGGCATGTCTAAAATTACCGGCTGCCCGGGGTACAGGAGAACCGGGCAGAGGTGAGGGGAAGCAAAAGAGAAAGAAACAAGAAAGGAGGGAAGCCGCGCGGCCTGGCGGATTCCTCCTGGCGAGCTGACGGCTGAGTCCTTGGGCCTTGTCGCTGAGCATGGTCTGCGTTGGCAGCGGCCTGACATGGAGACCACCCGGTTTGGGAGGCTTGGCGGCTTGAAAGGGCAGGCCGCCCGGTCTGGAAAGCTGCGCGGGCAGGTCGCGGATTCCGGGCTTATCACTTTTGTGGTCAAAAGGAGGTGATATCCCTGTTTTTCTCCCCAAGTGGAACATCTCTATCCCTTCATTTGCGAAACATGTTTCCCTATAATTCCATCAAAAATCAAGTGAAGATTATTAGTTTTTATGTAATGATATATCTAAAATAAAGAGTCCATTAGAATTACCAAATAGTTATTTTGTTCTGTGAAAAGTTAGAATTTTTATGATTTAATAAGATATAGACATATTTTTTTAGAAAAAATGATGTACCATTTTCTTCATACTCTCTAGGCCAATGGGCTTTCACACCACTTCGGTCTCCCTGGGAGATGGCACCGAAGCACTGATTTTAGATTGGCCTACCTAATATTTAAACAATGACAAGGAAATCTCAAGATTGCCTCATACCACTTTGAACCATGTTATTAGGCTTTGCATATCCTAGAAGAAATTGCATGATTTCTCTTTTAGGAAAATCCTACTCGTTTATCCTTAAGTTTGTTAAGACATAGTAACAATACCCAAAATTGTATGGCTTGAGTTAATAGTAACAAAAATGTATTCAATATTTTATGACTAATGATTAATTTTGTTATAAACTTTAGATGCAACTTTATAGAATACGAAAACTAGAGAATATTTAATGTTTTACTAAATAAAGTAAAATATATTAATTAAATCACTTGAATGTATATTATTACATGAACAAACACACACATGATATTGTTGGATCTATAGGTTCTCTTAGAGAGGGGGTGAATACAGATTTAATGCAGATCACGAGATTTTAAAACTTTATATAGCAGTAGGAATACACTTTCTGGTAGCTACAGTTGGGCGGTAGGGTTACTGCCAATGGTATCTCAGAAACTATATTCTTGAATGTTAACATTGTTCAAGTCATATAGGTGATCATTCCGTCATTTACAAATTTATGATTTCAGAAAGAAAATTTTCATTCACTTAGTCAAGTCATGAAAATAAACATATTATTAGTTTTGATTGAGGTGTTAAATTTACATTTTTGATGAGGATTAAAAATATATAAAAAAGATCACATTGATGTCGGAGATTGAAGGAGAAGAATAATATAATCTTGGGTTTTCTATACCGACCCTACCCCTAAGGACTATTTGACTCTCTCCCTTCTCCCCGTAGGACTTCGAACCCTTGCTTGACCGCCTTGATCTAGACGCCCTTCATGGATGATTTCTACCGACTCCTCCCCAAAATTTCACGAACTCCCCGGATGATTTCTCACAGAATAATCGCTAAATTGTAATGTCCTCCCTGACTGATTTCTTCACATGATACAAATAAAGTAACGAGAAGAAATATAAGATATAAAGATAGAAAAGAAAAAATGGCTCAGTCAAATATTGTCTCTGGAGGCGTTGAGCGGTACACGCTTTTGATTCTCGTTCTTTATCTGCTCGATTGTCTTCTGATTCTCATTCTATATTCCTACACTCTGAAGATCTTCTTCATTATTTCTTGAGGGTGAAATTCTTTCTCCTTAGACTGTGACTTCTTGCTCTAGAATTAGTGTGACATACTTCTGGTCTTTGTTTTAGGGTTTCAACATCCATCCTAATGTGAAAAGAAATCTTTTATGTGAGTTTAAATATGCTACTATCGGCGATATTGCTAGCGCCCAGTGGTAGGTTATGTTTACATGTTTTCCTTCCATCTGTCTTGCTACATGTAAGGAAGGCGCAAAGTTTTACTTATAGTCATTAGATAGCATAAATTGGTAGTTCTACCACAAAGAAATAGACATGCTTTATTTGGTGCTTGAACACCTGACAGTCTGTAGGTAAGGAAGGTGTTTGTACTTTCCTTGTACACCAATGATTTTGTGGATTGGTAACTGTAAGCGTATGCGATAATGGTAGTTTTCTTCAATATCTCTGACTAGGTTCCGACACAAAGGGCTTAAATTACTAACATGTACATCGTGGTAGTGCAATGCATTAGAGGTAGCTCCCAATGGTAGTTGATTATACTACTATAGCCAATTTTACTTTCCACTCGACATGGTTGTGTAGTCGACAAGTTAGCACCTAGTAGTATCGTTATTTCCATCGGTAGATTCCATCTGATATAAGAATTCTAGTCGACATCTTATGTCGTAGCAACTCCAGTCGAGAAGTACACAAGTGTCTAATACCCAGCGGTATCATTTGTAACACCTCCATCTGCCACGTAGAATATAACAGAAGGTATGGCCAGGGCCCCAAGCCATATTCCACGGACAGTCAATGGAGTTACTCATTGAAACCATTTTTTCACGCATCCTAACTTAGAGTGCAATCTAGCGGAAGCAATTAATTTAGTTGTTGAACCCACTTGGCAGGAATGTCCATTATAAACATAAGAATATTATTTCATACACAATATGTTCTGGCATTAAGGCATTACAAAAGTTCCTTTTACACAATGTGTCTTTCATACATCGGCTCACAGGCTGTCCAAACCTGAAAACAAAAAACTTTCACATTTTTGGCCTTCGAGGGCTGGCCAATCACATCATAAGGGACTTCAGCCCGCTACTTCCCACATGGCTCTCCAGCAACTGCATTCCACTGCTCACCAAATCATGGAAAAACAACGCAACGGTCAGCAATAGCTGACCAAATTATAATGACCCCACCCCTTACTCGTGGTGATGGTTCTACTTCCCTGCAAGCACCAACATAATTGAAAATATGCAATTTAAGCACAATTTACCACAGACGTTGGCACACTAGGCCACACCTCTCGTACTCTCAGGGCACAAATCGATATGATGATATTCAATACCCACCGCCATTCTGTATATGGTAATCTTGAGCATTTCTAATATTTTATTCATATGCTATGACAAAGTCAAAGGCATTTTATTACCTTAAGATCCATGACATTGAATCTATAAGACCACCCTACCAGAATACTAGATATGGCTGAGTGTAGTCTTATGCTTAGAACAGTCACCTTGGGTACCGCCAACAGATGGGTGACCTGTACAATAAGACGCCTATCCTGTCGGATAAGATCAATATCATTCATGCCAACCCAACATAATGAATATAAACAGAAGTCAAAATTACACACCAGTATATAAGTCCAACTAGTACATTAATAAAAAGAAGCAAGAACAAGGTTTCTATAATATAAGGGTACAAAATGCCCAAAGGACTACAATAAGAGTCTCTCAAAAACTCACATCTGTAATAGATGTCAGTGAGGGTAACGTCACATCAGGCCCTGTCACCCTGGCCTGGATGCCCCCCTGCACAACTTGTTGTTGTTCTATCTGCGGGTTTTCCTCCTAAAAAGGAAGATGTAGCAACTGTTAGTCATAAAGTCTAAGTGGCTATCAAATCTACTCCCCCAGCTACTCTTAGACACCAGGCAGAGAAAAGGAACAAGGCTACAATATATGTAAGCAGTAGTACAAGCAGGTGGAGAATGTATAAAACATGAGTAACAACTGTAGTAAAGGTATAACATTATTATCAACATTATATTCTAGCAGTTCTACTGAAAACATATCCAGCCCTCCAAGTAAATAGGTCTACAACAGGAAAGTAACTTAACCTATATGAATGGCTAATTACTTGGATGGATAGATATGTTTTGAGTAGAACTACTAGAAAATAATGTTGATAATAATGCTATACCTTTAATATTGTTACTACTCATATCTAATACATTCTCCACCTGCTTGTACTAATTCTTACATATATTTTACCCTTGTTCCTTTTCTCTGTCTGGTGACTAAGAGTCATCGGGGGAGCGGCTGTGATAGCCACTTAGTCTTTATGACTAACGGTTACTACGTCATCATTTTTAGGAGGAACCCCGCAGCTAGAGCAATAACAGGTTGTGTAGGAGGGCAGCCAGGCTAGGGTGATAGGGCCTGATGTAACGTTACCCTCGTTGTCGTCCGTTACGGATGTGAGTTTTTAGAGACTCTTGAAAGTCTTTAATTCAAGGATAGCTAAATCACCTAGAGGGGGGTGGGGTGAATAGGTTTCTTAGTCCTAAGTGACTAACTTTTGTTTTCTTTTATTTTGTTGTTTTATTGGTTGGTTAATTTCTGCTTTCAAGATGAGCTACCTGTAAAAGGAAATCCAACACAATAGAGTACTCTAGAATTTATAGTGGTTTCCCAATATTTAGGCACATCCACTCTCCTCCCACATTTCCAACTTCCTATTGGTCATTGGACTTCTCCAAAATAATGCTCCAAAGAGCTTGCACATTAGATCCATCAGGATCTCTCAGTCTCCTCCGAGACTTGCACCTTAGCCACAAGGGCCTACACTCAGTGATACAAGTATCACCTAGCTCAGGAAATTAAGCCCAACCACTCAGGCTATGGAGGATAGCCTTACCTCAGAGAAAACTTGCTCCTACAGCTCAGAGAGATACACTCTCCTACAGCTCAGGTGCAAGTTCCCAACCACTCAGTGATCAACTGATCAGCTACCTCATAGCAAGTTTGCTCCTACCTCTCAGATCCACAAAGGATCCTACAAGATGGAAGTGCTTGTTGAGGTTCTTGATTAGAATAAAGAGGAATTCCTATGTGCCAATCTACCTTGGGTGAGTTAGACTCAACCCCACTTTGACACCCGGAGTGTTTTTCCTGTATCTACTTTTCTGGACTAAGTACATCATAGTCCCAACTAGTTCACAACTATAAGTATATCCACTTGTGCTAGAAGTGACTTGTAGAATACTATTCTGTTCCTTTCTGAGGTGAACCAAAAGCTCAGCCCTCTTTTCTTCGCAGCAACAGTGATGTATATGTTTTGTCTTATGCTGGAAGAAACTTGCAGATCAGCTTCTGTTCCTTTCTGAACTGAGCCAACTGCTTAGCTATATCTCCTTCATTAGAGCTCCCCAAAAGAATATTCTTTAGGAATTGTTGGATGGGTCTGTGAAGGACTTGCTGTAAGGGTTGACCCTATCTGCTATCTTTTTCTCAGCACCCTGAGCTTAGTAGTTGGTGCATATGAAGAAGGCACTAGCAATCTTGCTGTTGAAGATGTTAATGTCAACAAATAACTTGTTATGCCTCTAGACTTGCTGTCTTGGGGTCACTGTTCCTCAGCCACACCCACAACAATGGCGATTGGGAAGAACTACTGTAACAGCTTCTCTTGCTGTAAAGTGCTCCTTTTATTTAATGTAACACAACGACTCTTTTAGCAGTGGGTCCAACTCCATTAATGTTGCCTGCATCCTTTGTAACACCCCCTATCCGTCGCATAGCATATAACACTAGGTCCAGCTGGGGCCCGACGCCATATTCCACAGACAGACCGGTTGGTTAATCAATGGAAACCATCCAACCAATCCAACGTCCTACACAGAGCATTCTAGCGGAAGCAGTTTTATAAGTTGTAATTAAAAGAACCCAGCACCAAACATGAATGTCCACTAAACACCAAACAGGAATGTAGTACATACACAAGTACAGGCCTTAAGGCCTTACAAAATGGTTTACTTCAAATTATATGTTTTACAAACCACGGCACGCAGGCCGATCATACATGAATAAAAAGCAAGTAAACACTTCAATTAGGCCTTCAAGGGCCGGCTTCGCAATTTGGGCTTTAGCCCGCTATTGACCGCTTGGTCTAGAAGCAACTGCAAAAAAAAACCACCGTACTGTGGCAAACAAAAGCAACGGTCAGCAATGCTGACCAAATTATAACGATCCCGCCCGCAATTCGGGGCGGCGATGCTCCTTCCCTGCATTTTATTAGCACAACCAAGCAGTATATAAATTCATTGCATCACAGGCATTGGCACGCATGGCCGCACGCCCCGTGCTCTCAGGGCACATTCTCGGTGATCACAGTCTAAGCCCGTTGACTCACCACCATCCCTAGGACGGCAATCTCTCGTGAGCAATTTGGTCTTTTAGGCAGATGTTATGACACTTTAATATCATCAATAGCCTATGTCACGGCACTTTAATATCATCGACAGCAAAGTCCCGACCTCTATTCCCTCGACATAAAGCAGGAACGGTTCCACTCAACCCGTTGATCACTAGCCACAACACTTTAATATCATCGGCACGCGTTAAGTTTCCCCGAAGCCCGTGAATCGAACGTACAATATTACATAACCCAGTTATGTTCAAGTTGGCTCTCAGGCCACCAATTTGGCAAGATCATGCATCTGCCCAGTTTTCCGGGTGCACCTTTGGGTAATCCCCAAGGCGCCCTGTTGCAATCTACCATGTAGAAAACCCGAAAAACAAACAATCGCACGGAGTCTTCTCCGACATTTATGCAATGCAACATCACCGATCCATACCAACATGTCCGGGTAGGCTTCACACATCATGCCTATGTCCGTTCTCGAATACGGACTCGAAACAACGGGGACTTTACATATCTACCCGAAGGAACTCCTCCAACTCACCGCAAACTCGCGAGAGCGGGCTTCCTATGCAAAGAAGGAGAGCTTCCCATGCTCAAGAAGAGAATCGTTACCCTAGCGTTCTTCCTCAGCGCCATGGAAATGTCAGCGGATAAAAAGCACCGCACTCTCTTTGCCTCCGCAGATCCAAAGTCGGCTCACAATTTGGAGCTTCGAAGCTCCTCCAATGGACGGATCTAAGCTTCTTCTTCATCCTTTGCTCTCCTCTCTCTCTTGACTTAGAAAGAGAACCACTCAAAAGAAATGAGGGTTTCAAGGGTCCAATCCCGTGTATATCCCATCAGGAACAACCCCCAGCCGTTGGATCACGAATTAAAGAAACGAACGGCCACGATCCAGATCTCAAATGCTAAAACTGGGTCGAACACGGCCTGCGACACGCCCGTGTCCAGGGCCGTGTCCCCCATTCGCCGTCAAAATCGACGCGCCTGGAACAACACACGGGCATCCAACATGCCCGTGTTCTACCTGACACGCCCGTGCTCCAACTAACACGGACGTGTGGTCGGCCGTGTGCCCCCATCGACACAGCCCCGAAAACAACTCAGGACTCACACGAGTATTGGACACGCCCGTGTCCCAGGACGTGTGCCCCCTGCCAAATTCCAGATTTGGCCCAAAAAACCTCTCGTTGCTCTTTTAAGTTTTGTGGCGTTACAACTCTCCCCCTCTTAAAAGAATTTCGTCCACGAAATTAAATAAAGGAAAGACAAGTACCAAAATTAAATTGTACCTGAGCGGAACAACTCCGGATATTCGTCAAGCATAGTCTTCTCTCGCTCCCAAGAGAGCTCCTCACGACCGCAATTGTCCCATTAGACCTGGACCATCCTGATCTCTTTATCGCGGTACATCTTCGTGCTCCCCGGGTGAATCGAGTACTTGGTATGGTGTGCCTCGTACAACAATTCCACCCGCAAATTGCCCCCACTTGGGACGCATAGAAGACCGCCTCTACCATGAACTACTTCATATGGACATACATATCCAAAGTCTGCTGAATCTGATCAGCCAGGTCATATTTGACTTCAGTCCAATTCAGTACTGCTTCAGCACTTGATTGCTTATCTACAAAAATAATCTCCAATGCCTCCAACTCCCGAACCAATCGCTCATCATGCACCGATAGCGAATTGGCTTGAGCTGGGGCCCGGCGACTCAACGCGTCCGCAACCGCATTACCTTTACTAGGAACGTAGTGGATCTTGAATGTATAGTCCCCCAGGAACTCCATCCATCTACGCTGCCGCATATTCAGATCTTTCTGATCAATCAAATACTTTAGGCTCTTGTGACCGGTGTAGATATCAATCTTCACACCGTACAAATAGTGTCTCCACAGCTTCAAGGCAAAAATCACGGGCGCTAACTCCAAGTCATGGACCGGATAATTCCTCTCGTGCACTTTTAGCTGTCTCGAGCCATAAGCTATTACACTTCCATGTTGCAGGAGCACGTAACCGAAACCGCTGCCCGAAGCATCTCTATAAATCTCATAGCCTTCGGTCCCACACGGCGAACTCAGCACAGGCACCGTGGTCAACCGACACTTCAACTCCTCAAAAGCTCGCGCGCACTCCGACATCCAAACGAACTTCTGCTCCTTCCTCGTCAACGTAGTGAGAGGTAATGCTTTCCGTGAGAAGTTCTCTATGAAGCGCCTATAATAGCCGTCAAGCCCCAGAAAGCTCCGGACTTCCGCTATCGTAGAAAGCTCAGGCCACACCCGTATCGCAACAATCTTCGTCGGATCCACTACAATACCTTCTCCACTCACTATATGACCGAGGAACGCCACTGAGGATAACCAAAACTCGCACTTCGAGAACTTGGCATACAATTGATTCCTCCTTAGTGTCTCCAAAACCAAATGAAGATGCTTGAAGTGATCTTCCTCACTCTGCGAGTACACCAATATATCGTCGATGAAGACGATCACAAAGTGGTCCAAGTACTCCCTGAAGGTCCTGTTCATTAAATCCAAGAACACTGACGGCGCATTAGTCAGCCCAAATAGCATGACCGTAAACTCGTAATGCCCGTATCTCATACTGAACGTTGTCCTCGGGATATCACTCTCCCTTATTCGCAGCTGATAGTACCCGGACTTGAGATCCAACTTTGAGTACACTGTCGACCCGACCAACTGATCAAAAATATCATCGATCTGGGGAATCGGGTACTTGTTCTTCTCCGTCAACTTGTTGAGCTCCCGATATTCAATACATAGCCTCAAGCTTCCGTCCTTCTTCTTAACAAAGAGGACCGGCGCGCTCCAAGGAGAAGAACTTGGGCGCACATACCCTTGCTCACATAACTCTTGCAGTTGAACCTTCAGCTCAGCCATTTCCTTAGGCGCTAGCGGATGTGGAGATCGTGACATAGGATTTGCACCTGGCAGTAACTCAATCGTGAAATCTATCTCCCGCTGAGGCGGGGATCCAGGAAGATCTCTAGGGAACAGATCAGGGTACTCCGATACCACTGAAATACTATCCAATGCAGGCTTTGGCTTAACAACCTCCAATATTGTAAAGAACAGTTCTGCACCGGCATGAACCGCCTTCACCACCTGAAGAGCAGACATCAACGCCTTGCTCGACCCCCTTCCAGCCCGTAAAAGTCGTCTCACGACTTGTTCCCAACTTGACTTCCTTGCGAATGCAATCAATATAGGCCTGCTACTTTGAGAGCCAGTCCATGCCAAATATAACATCGAACTCCACCAACGGAAGTAACGACGCTTGCAGATCGAACTCCTGATTCCCAATACGAATTTTAACATCCCAGATCCTATCCGCGTGCATCGAACACCCATTGGGCAACAACACATCCAACTTATCCTTCGCCATCGAAGAAGGGACTCCGATGCATGATATAAATCCCTCGGACAAGAAGGAGTGTGAAGCTCATGTATCGAAGAGTGCTCTTGCCAGATTTTCACAAATCAAAACAAATCCTAAACAAGCAGTGGTAAGGTAACATGTGCATAACAAGTATTTAAAGAAATTAACTTGCTATAAATTAAACCGTACCTGTCACCACATCCACCTGCTTGATGGCCTCCTGTTGGCCAAGATTATACACCCTTGGTTGGGCCAGAGCATAATGGGACGCGGTCGACTCCAACACCTTGCCCTTTTCTTCATAAGTTGCTCCCGGATTTCTTTCGGACTTGGGACGCCCGCTCCGGCACTCACGGGCATAATGCCCCGGCTTCCACAGTTGTAACATGTGCCCGGGATCCGACCCGTAGTCGCCCCAGAAGCACCAGCAGAGGGAGCTGGACCCGACGTCCTAGCTTTCTTGTTCCACTTCCGGAACACACACTTTGAGGAGTTCGGCACTCTAAACTCCGACTTCTTATAACCCAAGCTTTTCTTTGCTTGTACATTCTTCATTGTTGAAGTATTAGACCGGGCGGCCTTGCGGTCTTGTCTAGCGGTCTATTGACCGAGCGGTCTGGCAGTCTCACTCAGAAGCCTGGAGACCGGGCGGTATATCGGTCTCCCAGTGCGGCCTGTTCTTATCCTGCTGGGGTTGCAGAGCGGTTAACTCACTTATCTAACTGCGCCGCCTGTGCGGTCTCCTTTATTTCTAGCCGCTCAGCACTGTACATGTTTAGTCTCACATTGTTTGTTTGTACTCTCTCATATCTCCTCCATTTTATAGAAGGGAGGTCATACCTTTGTAAATGATATCTTTTTTGGATAATAAAATTTCAATTATTCAAAATTCTATCCGTTTGTTCTTGCATGTTCGCTCTTTTTACATTGTATCAGATGACACGGTATTTTCCTCCTGATTGTGTGCGCTCTCTGATTCTCGCGGCTTGTCTTCGCGGCTTGCCTGCTCTTCTGTTCGCTACCTTGTTCGCGTGGCTTGTTTCTCCTAGCTTCTCTTCTCCAGCTGCTATTCGTCGCCGCGACTTGTTTTGTTGTCTCCTCTCCGGATTCCTAATCGTTGCGGCCTGCTTCTGTTCGCCCGGCTTGTGACTTGTTGTTGTCGCTGCTTCTTGCTTCCTCTTCTCTTCTGTTCGCTTGGCCTTTTCAGTTCGCGCGACCTCTTCCCCGCTGTGCCTTTGTCTGCTTCCTGGCCGCTTGTGTTCGCGCGGCTTCTTCCCTTTCAATCGCTGTGGTTTCGCGCGGGTTGCTCTACTTTTTTATCTCCCCGCGGTTTCTCTTCTTCTCGCGCGGTTTCTTGCTATTTTCTATGACTACTTCCGGTCTCACCACCCCCGTTATCTCCACCACTCATGCAGCTCCTTCTCCACCTCCTCCTTCGGGCAACCTTGGCACGCTTTCTAAGCTTGTTGGCTCCAACTATCCCGATTGGAGCGTTTCTTTCACCTTTCTTCTTCGCTCTCAGCGCAAGCGTCATCACCTCACCGATGACCCTCCTCCTCGTAACTCTCCTGAGTTTGATGACTGGGATGTGAGTGATGCTCTTGTCCGCACTTGGCTGGCCAATAGCCTCTCTGATGAGTGCCTTCCCGTCATTCGCCATGATGAGACGGTCAAGGCCGCCTGGCTTCACCTCGCTGCTCTCTATTCGAAGGGGGGACAGATGTCCCACATTTATACTCTCTATGCGGACCTCTTCGCCAGCCCTTCCATGTCTCCTGCTGCAGCTTATCAGCAGGTTCAGGCTCTTGGTGCTGAGATCCTCCAGAATCGCACCTTCTCTGCGGACTTGGCCGAACAGCACAAACACTTCCAGGAACTCCTGGTTGTTTGTTATGTTCTCCGTCTTCCCGATTCCTATGATATGATCCGCCAGCAGATCCTGTGTGAGGCGGAAACTCCTACTTTGGATGCCACCGTGGCTCGCATTGCTGCTGTTACTTCGCTGCTCCAGCGGCCTCTGTTGGCCTCCCCCCCTTCCCAGGACTCTTTTGCATACCAAGCTCAGAAGGGGGGACCTAGTGGCCGCGGCTACTATGGCGGATGGGGTTCGTCCCGGTTCCTCTGCTCTCACTGTGGTTGTACCGGTCATTCTGTTGACCGCTGCTGGCAGAAACATCCTCATCTTCGCCCTTCCGGTGATGCTCCTTCGGCCTCCGCCTCCTCTCGGCCGTCTGCCTCTGTGGCCACGACGTCAGGTAGTGCCCACGTCGTTACCCAAGGTAAATGGCTGATTGACTCCGGTGCTACAAATCATATGACTGGCAACCCTCATTGCTTCTCCTGTCTTGAGACATATGACCGCTTGCCCCCTGTTCGTGTGGCGGATGGTTCACCGTCCCCGGTTCATGGGACGGGCATGGTTCAACTCACCCCATCACTATTGCTTGGAGGACACTCTCTATGTCCAGAAGTTCCCGTGCAATTTATTATCTGTTACTACTTTATGTCGGCAACTTCAGTGCTCCGTCTTATTCACTCCAACTGCTTGTTCTTTTCAGGACCCGAGGACCCAGCGGACGATTGCTACTGGGACTGAGAGCGGCGGCCTCTACTTCCTCAACGATGTTTCCGCTCTATCCGCCTACTCCCCCTCTACAGATCTCCTTCAATGGCATCTTCGCCTTGGACATCCTCCTCCTCGGATTCTTCGACATCTTCTGCACCACTTACCTCCTACCAGTTCTCCGCTCAACTGTGATGCGTGTCAGCTTGGCTAACATCATCGCTCCTCTTTCCCACCGAAGCAAGGCCATGGCTCCTCTTGCCCGTTTGATCTCATTTATTCTGATGTCTGGGGCCCTGCTCCTACCCTCACTGTTGGTCGGGGTAGTTCCTATTTTGTCACTTTTATAGATGATTTTTCACGATGTACCTGGGTGTATCTATTAAAAGATCGCTCTGAACTCTTTTCTGTTTAGCAATCATTTTATTTTATGTTTAAGAATCAGTTTGACATTTCTATTAAAGTTTTACGCTCTGATAATGCTAAGGAATATCTTAATCATGAGTTCTCCTCTTTCTTTCACCAACATGGTCTTCTTCATCAAACTACTTGTGTTTACACCTTCCAGCAGAATGGGGTGGCGGAGCGTAAAAACCGTCACCTTCTTGATGTTGCTCGTACTCTCATGACGCAGATGCACGTTCCTCGCTCCTACTGGGGCTACGCTGTGCTCCTCGCCTGCTATCTCATCAATCTCCTTCCCTCCACAGTTCTCCACGGCCAGACCCCCTTCTCCATTCTCTACCCCCACAAGGAACCTTTTCCTCTACCTCTCCGTGTCTTTGGCTGTACGGCCTTTGTTCACGCTCCCTCCGCTACCCGCGACAAGCTTTCCCCCCGTTCCACAAAGTGTGTCTTTGGGGTACTCTACCACTCAAAAAGGCTATTGCTGTTTTTACCCCCTTCTACGCAAGCAATTTGTCTTCGCGGATGTGATATTTTTCGAGAATGCTTCCTACTTCTCTCCACCTCCTCTCTTCCTCCTGATATCTCTGCTTCTCCACCGCCTCTCTCCGTTCCCTCCACGCCTCTCGACGTCTCCCCACCTCCGTCTCCTCCTCCACCGTCTCCTTCCCTGTCCGTCTCCCCACCCTCTTCTCCGCCGCCGTCTCTCTCTAGTCCTGGGCCAGCCTTCTCCGCCACGGACGCTCCGATCGCTGACGCACCCGTCGACCTGGATCTTCCCATTGCTCTTCGCAAAGGGGTGCGGGCGTGTACTCAACACCCGCTTGCGGCAGTTGTTTCCTATGATCGGCTTTCTCCTTCTCGTAGGTGTTTTGCCTTGGCTATCTCCGCTACTTCTACTCCCCGCACCTACCAGGAGGCTCTTGCTCTCCCTCATTGGAAGTCTGCCATGTATGAAGAGATGGCCACTCTTACTGAACGGGGTACCTGGACCCTTGTTCCTCCTCCCATGGGCACTGATGTGGTTGGCTGTCACTGGGTCTTCGTTGTGAAGTTTCGCCCCGACGGCACTATGGATCGCTACAAGGCCCGGTTGGTGGCCAAAGGCTTCACTCAGAGTTACGGCATTGATTACTTTGACACTTTTTCTCCGGTTGCTCGCCTCAGCACCATCCGGGTTCTTCTCTCTGTGGTTGTTAACCGGGATTGGGCTATTTCCCACCTTGATGTGAAGAATGCCTTTCTCTATGGCGATCTTCAGGAGGACGTCTACATGGAGCAACCTCCTGGGTATGTGGCTCAGGGGGAGACACGCGTATGCCGTTTGAAGAAGGCCATTTGTGGCCTAAAGTAGAGCCCTCGGGCGTAGTTCGACAAATTCAGTGGCATTGTGCCAACCATCGGCTCTACAAGGAGTTCGGCCGATCACTCCTTATTCATTCGCAAAACGGCCTCGGGACTGGTGGTTTTGGTCGTATATGTGGATGATATTCTTCTTTCTGGCGATGACCGAGATGGGGTGGACTTGACGAAGAAGTACCTCTGTAAACACTTGGTCACGAACGATATGGGCTCCCCGAAATACTTTTTGGGGATAGAAATCTCTCGGAAACTTGACTCGTTGGTTCTCTCCCAACGGAAATATGCCCTTGATCTTCTACAAGAAGCAGGATTGACAGGTGTCAAACCTGCTCGGTTTCCCATGGCTATTGGAGAAGACAAAACGTGGACGGATGACTCGCCTCTTCTATCTGATGTCACAAGGTACAGATGTTTGGTCGGCAAACTCATCTATCTCACGGTGACTAGACCCGACATCTCCTATACTATAGGCAAGGTCAGTCAGTTTATGCAAGCTCCCAGGGAGTGCCATCTTCAATCTACCTTGAATATTTTAGAGTATGTCAAATCAGCACCAGGCAAAGGGCTAATCTTTCAGAAGAATGGTCATCTGAGGGTTGAGGCCTACTCAGATTCAAGTTATGCGGATGACAAAGGCGATCGTAAGTCCACATCAGGTTTTTGTACTTTTGTTGGAGGAAATCTTGTGAGTTGGAAGAGCAAGAAACATTCTGTTGTCTCCAGATCCAGTGCAGAAGCCGAATACCGGAGTATGACGTCAACCACGTGTGAGTTAAAGTGGTTGCGGGCTCTCATACTTGACCTGGGGGAGGTCTATGACTATCCTCTTCCTATGTTCTGTCACAACAAGACCGCTATATACATATCCAGAAATCCGGTCTTCCATGAGAGAACAAAGCATATAGAGGTTGGCTGCCACTTCATTTGGGAAGAGATTTTGAAGAAACAGATCTGTACTCTGTTTGTCACCTCTGACAAAGAATTGGCAGATATCTTCACCAAGCCAGTCTCTACTTCCTTCTTCCACATTTGTGACAAGCTGGGCATGATTGATATCTATGCTCCAGCTTGAGGGGGAGTGTTGAAGTATTAGACCGGGCGGCCTTGCGGTCTTGCCTAGCGGTCTATTGACCGAGCGGTCTGGCGGTCTCACTCAGAAGCCTGGAGACTGGACGGTCTATCGGTCTCCCAGTGCGGCCTGTTCTTATCCTGCTGGGGTTGCCAAGCTATTAACTCACTTGTCTAACCGCGCGGCCTATACGGTCTCCTTTATTTCTATCCGCTTAGCACTGTACATGTTTAGTCCCACATTGTTTGTTTATACTCTCTCATATCTCTTCCATTCTATAAAAGGGAGGTCATACCTTTGTAAATGATATCTTTTTTGGATAATAAAATTTCAATTATTCAAAATTCTATCCGTTTGTTCTTGCATGTTCGCTCTTTTTACATTCATGTCCTTCTCCAAGCACCGGGCCGTGTTGACCAAGGTCAAGAAACCCTGCGTCATCGGCCCCGAGAGTAGTAACCTCAAATCATCTCTCAGCCCTTCATAGAATCGATTCGTCTTGCGCTCCTCATCCGCGATGGTGGAGCTAGCATATCGACTCAAACGGGTAAACTCGTGGAGATATTCATCCACGCTATTGTCTCCTTGAACCAACTTCAGGAACTCGTTCTCCAACGCTATCCTTTGCGCCGAAGGGAGGTATCTAGCCAAGAACAATCTCGAGAACTCCTCCATCGAGACATCAACAAGTTGCCTACCTCTCAATAGGTGCAGCTCCAATCCTTCCCACCAAAATCTCGCTTCACCGTCCAAAAGGAACGTAGCAATGGTGGTCATTTGCCACTCCTCTGTCTCCATTGTTGTCATGACTCTCTTCACCCTGGAGAGCTAGTCTTCAGCTTGAGATGTGGTTCCCAACCCCGAGAATACCAGAGGATTAAAGCTCATGACATGTTTGAGCTGTCTCTCGATAGCCCTCCTTGGCACCAACAGTTCCACTACTACCTGCTCCACTCTTCTCTGCTCAGCCGCTTGTAGCGGTACCTGCTCCATCGCAGGAGCGGGCTGTTGCATTTGCCTTGCAGGCAGCACATTCATCATGGCCAACACTTCTTCGGCCACTAATCGTATGGTCTCAACCGATGGAGGTGTTGCAGGAGCAATATCTGGTGCACTGCTAGCCTCAGAAACTCGACGTTCCGACGGCCCAACACCACTTCTGGTCACCTATAGTGGTACAAAACACTGTTAAGTGACCAAAAAAAATTGCAAAAGCAATTAAAGGAACGTTCAGGTTCCTCAAACACGTGTATTTTCATTCCTAAGTTGACATTCATTGGTTATTTTACTGTTATAACGATGACGCACGCACATGTGCTCACCACCCCTTAAAAAGAATTCGTCCACGAATTCATCTTAAGCCTGACCGAAACTAGTAGTCTGATACCAAATTGTAACACCCCCTATCCGTCGCATAGCATATATCAGTAGGTCCAGCCGGGGCCCGACGCCATATACCACAGACAGACTGGGTGGTTACTCAATGGAAACCATCCAACCAATCCAACATCCTACACAGAGCATTCTAGCAGAAGCAGTTTTATAAGTTGCAATAAAAAGAACCCAGCATCAAGCATGAATGTCCACTAAACACCAAATAGGAATGTAGTACATACAGAAGTACATGCCTTAAGGCCTTACAAAATGGTTTACTTCAAATTACATGTTTTACAAACCACGGCATGCAGGACGGTCATACATGAATAAAAGCAAGTAAACACTTCAATTAGGCCTTCAAGGGCCGATTTTGCAATTTGGGCTTTAGGCCACTATTGACCGCTTGGTCCAGCAGCACCTGCAAGCAACAAACCACCGCACGGTGGCAAACAAAAGTAACGGTCAGCAATGCTGACCAAATTATAACGATCCCGCCCCCAATTCGGGGCAGCGATGCTCCTTCCCTGCATTTTATTAGCACAACCAAGCAGTATATAAATTCATTACATCACTTGCGTTGACACGCATGACCACACGTCCCGTGCTCTCAGGGCACATTCTCGGTGATCACAGTCTAAGCCCGTTGACTCACCACCATCCCCAGGACGACAATCTCTCGTGAGCAATTTGGTCTTTTAGGCAGATGTTATGACACTTTAATATCATCAACAGCCTATGTCACGACACTTTAATATCATCAACAACAAAGACCCGACCTCTATGCCCTCGGCATAAAGCAGGAACGGTTCCACTCAACCCGTTGCTCACTTGCCACGACACTTTAATATCGTTGGCACGAGTTAAGTTTCCCCGAAGCCCGTGAATCGAACGTACAATATTACATAACCCTGTTATGTTCAAGTTGGCTCTCAGGCCACCAAGTTGGCAAGATCACGTATCTGCCCAGTTTTCCGGGTGCATCTTTGGGTTAATCCCCAAGGGTCCCTGTTGCAATCTTCCACGTACAAAACCCGAAAAACAAACAATCGCACGGAGTCTTCTCCGGCATTTATGCAATGCAACATCACCGATCCAGACCAACATGTCCGGGTAGGATTCACACATCATGCCTATGTCCGTTCTCGAATACGGACTCTAAACAACAGGGACTTTACATATCTACCCGAAGGAACGCCTCCAACTCATCGCAAACTCGCGAGAGCGGGCTTCCTATGCAAAGAAGGAGAGCTTCACATGCTCAAGAAGAGAATCGTTACCCTAGCGTTCTTCCTCAGCGCCATGGAAATGTAAGCGGATGAAAAGCACCGCACTCTCTTTGCCTCCGTAGATCCGAAGTCAGCTCGCGATTTGGAGCTTCGAAGCTCCTCCAATGGTCGGATTTAAGCTTCTTCTTCCTCCTTTGCTCTCCTCTCTCTCTTGACTTAGAAAGAGAACCACTCAAAAGAAATGAGGGTCTCAAGGGTCCAATCCCGTGTATATCACATCAGGAACAACCCCCAGCCGTTGGATCCAGAATTAAAGAAACGAACGGCCACGATCCAGATCTCAAATGCTAAAACTGGGCCGAACACGGCCTGCGACACGCCCGTGTCAAGGGCCGTGTCCCCCATTCGCCGTCAAAATCAATGTGCCTGGAACAACACACGGGCATCCAACACACCCGTGTTCGACCTGACACCCCCGTGTTCCAACTGACACGGCCGTGTGGTCGGCCGTGTGCCCCCATCGACACAGCCCCGAAAATAACCCGAGACTCACACGAGTATTGGACACGCCCGTGTCCATGCCCGTATCACACCAAATACACCTGGGCTTCAGGCCGTGTTCATAGTCTCGACACTTAGTCGAGCGAAGTTCGTCGACCATACGACACGGTCTTGGACACGCCCGTGTCCTAGGCCGTGTGCCTTGTCTCGACACATCGTCGGGCGAAATTTGTCGACTCCCCGGGCCGATCGTCGACACGGGCTCGACACGCCTTGAGACACGCCCGTGTCTCAGGCTGTGTGCCCTGTCTCGATATATCGTCGAGCGACAAACGTCGACCTCACTGCCAAATCGTCGACTCAAGCATGACACGCTCTGGGACACGCCCGTGTCCCAGGCTGTGTGCCCCCTACCAAATTCCAGATTTTGCCCAAAACGCCTCCTGTTGCTCTTTTGAGTTTCGGGGCATTACATCCTTGCTTTAACGCCTAACTGACGTACAGTAGGCCTGCGGCTCCTTTTCTTATGTACTGTGGCTTTGCCGCTAATAATTTGAATATTGTTGACTTCTTGACTTGCTGACATCAGCACCTGAAGACATAGCCAAAATTCAAGCATCATTACTATAGGCGTTGAGTGAGTGATGTTCACTCAACGCCAAAGTACTTAGACAGTTTTACTATATCTTGGCGTTGAGTGAGTTACCTTCACTCAACGCCAAACTACTTAGAATATAGATCTGTTTTGAGGCGTTGAGTGATTCAGCTTCACTCAATGCCAACTTGATTTCTCAGCATTCTGCTGCTTGGCGTTGACTGAGTGAGCATCACTCAACGCTAAATACCTTAGACAAAATTCTGTCTTCACTAGACGCTAACATCGTTGAGTGAGTAATGCACTGTCAAAACTTTTTGCTTGAACAGTTTTTGTAGCCTATTCTGCATGTAAGGCATTGAGAGCATTGAGTGAGCATGCCTCACTCAACGCTTTCTGCCTTAGCCATTTCTGCTTCTTCAGCATCTTAAGCGTTGACAGCGTTGAGTGAGCATGTCTCACTCAATGCCTTTTGCTTTAAGAAATTCTACATCATGGCATTGAGAATGTTAAATGACCACGTCTCACTCAACGCTTTCTTCCTTAACCAGATTTTTTGTTTCAAAATTCAGTTTGAGATCGACGAACCTAGAACACAGTTCGAAGAACTTTGAGCTCAACTCGACGAATAGTCAATTGCTCAGTTCGACAAATTTAGAGTTCAGTTCACCGAACTCTGAGCTCAGCTCGATGAATAAGTGAAAGTTCAACTCGACGAACTTAGACCTAAGTTTGACGAACTTTGAGCTCAGCTATTCAACTATTTTGAAGCTAAGACGTTGAGTGAGTGAGCTACACTTAATGCATGTGGACTTATACACTTTTTAGCTCATTTCTCTTTAGGCTTTGACTATATTAGCCTGACTCACAGCTTTTTGTTATTTGGCATTGAGTGAGTTGACTTCAATCAATGCCTGTGGACATAGCCATAGTCTAAGCTTGCCACTCCATGGCTTTAACTGAATAGTCTTTACTCAGTGATATAAGTCATCTGCATTGAGTGAATGATCTTCTCTCAACACTTGTGGACTTAGACAGTTTTCTGCCTTTCCACAACTTAGGTAATAACTTACCTGACTTAGCCACTTAGGCTACTAGTCCCATTATTGCTTAACATGATAATCCGCAATCATTAATCTTGAACACAAGTTAGATCACAACATGTGTATACATTATTTGATGGTCCTTCAATTTCTGTACATTGGGATCAATGGACCCAACAATCTCCCCCTATTGGAAGAAGTCAAAACCTAAGCCAATGTATACACTAACACATTTATGCTATATATATTACACATTATCACAGCATAATTCAGATAAATCATAGACATATCAAATGATTTAGTAGATAAGTCAAAATCATTGGAATTGATGAGTTAGACAGATCATAATTATAGCAAATGATCGTTGTATTTAATCATATATGGAATAAATGTTTGTGCAATTTAAACAAATGTCACATCCCTAGCCCTATAAGCAGAACCTGAAACATTTTAAGTTTCAGGTTCCCTTATCATAATCCCACTGCTTCTGCATTTCTTTGTCGGCTTGTCTTCTACTCCAGCTATCTTCTTTCCCTTCTTATCAGCTTCATCAACAGCCTTTGCCTTAGTAGCTCCAGCTATAGCTTCATCTTCAGCTTTATCCTTTTATCTCTGAAAATAACTGAAGGGATTGGGGAAGTATTTAGATGGTTCCACAGAATTATGAGTGAGAAAATTTGCCTTTTTGTTCCTCTAGAAAATCCTTTTTTCTGTGTCCCTCTTTTCCATCTTATCTCTTTAAGTCTTGCTATACCATTTACCTCTGTCTGATTTCTTATTCTTAACCTGATCCTAAGCAAACAAGATGATGGATCTGGACTCTGGGCCCCACTACTCAAAGTAAGATCATTTCTCCATTTCTTCTCTTTATTTTCTCTTTCTCATCCTGACTTCCTCTTCAGATTCTATAGTTTTGCAGTCATTTCTCTTATATGTAGTGCCTGGTTTACAATGGAGTTGAAGGAAGGAATTTCAGCAGTAGTGGGTTGTAGTCCCCACTAATTACCAGCACTATCGTGATCTTCTATATACATCCCATACTCTTGATTATCTTGAGCATGTTCTACGTTCAAAGTTTCTAGTAGTTGAGCAAGCATCATTGATATATTGTCATATTACACTGGCTCTAATCCCAATGAGCCTCTCATAACATTTGTTGCCCAAACCATATTTTCATTATTGGTCCTTATGGATTCTCTCTCCCCCTTTTTGGCTTCTTTAATTAAAGTATTGGTCTGGGAGTTGCTTGCCTTGCTTCTTTCTACTTCGAGGTAGTTCACTCCTGTAGTGACATGATTCTTGACATCCAACATGTGGTCATCAAGCATCTTGGTACAGGCATCCATATTTGTAAAAATTTCAATGTTCTGCTCACTTCTCAGAATATTGTCATTTTCATGGATTGCCACACTATTCTTGGCCTGAGTTACTTGATTTTCTATGATAATAGCACTGTTCTTTCCTGACACATCCAGTTTCTCCATTGTAAAGTCTACAGCTTGAGCAGCTCTTGTGAAGAATTTGACTGTTTCTCCTTTCAGTAGATTGAGTTCAAATCTTATATATTTGATTTCAGTTGTCAGATCATTTCTAATATCCTTGAGGGCATCATCCATGTAATTTTGTAGTGCCCTCCTTTGCTCATCTAGCAGATATTTCAGTTATGCAAGGAAGAGAGGTGGAATCTGATTTGTTTGAGCTAATGTATCTTCATCAGGAACTGCCCTGACCTCTTCCTTCTCATCAGAATCAGTCTCATTTGCATCTGTTTCACTTTTTGGAGCATCTGACTCTCTAACTGACATTGAGGAATCAATATTAAGAACTTCCTTTTGAGTAGGGAGTTCAGATTGAATCTCCCCCTCAACCCGTGCCATGCCCTCATTGGCATGCAGATTTGCAGTAGTACCTTCTACTTTAGTAGGCTGAATATCCTTGGGTGGTACCTGAAGAGTCTCCCCCACAAAGAATGTATCTTGCATTATCTCTTCCACAAGCTGCTCCCCCCACAGCCATTGCAGCCTGTTCCTTAGAGAATGCTATTCCATTACTTCCTCTAGCAGATGCTCACCCTTACTCTGAGGGCTAGAAACTTTAGCTTCATCAAGTGTAGGCATGTGATCATCTATATAAACATGCCTGAAAGCATCTTCCACCATTTATGCAGAGATCTTGTTAACAATTTCCTCTTCTATTTTCCCAGCATCTTAGCTGAATCCAACTTATCTCCTTCCTCTACAGCAGATCCAGCTAACTCAGCAACGTCTAATCAACTTTAGGAACAATATCTGACTCTAGTTTGCTTACATGACTAAGAGAGGTAAGATCAGAAGATGGAGATACCTGAATATTTATGTCCCTCCTGGATTCTTCAGTAGATGATGATAGTTTAGGATTATGAGGCTCTTCTTCCTCAGATGAGCTGCTTGAGGAGTTGGGCCTAAAAGCAGCAATTCTATTTCCTTTCCTTTCCACAGCTTTTGAACCATGAGCATGAAGGACCCTGTCCCATCTCTCAAGCATCCTGATATCCATTCTTATCATGTGGTATATTCTTGCACCGAGCTTCAGATTCAGAATTTCTGGGACTGTTTCTCGCAGATATAGTTAAATTATTATCCCCAAATATGATTCAGCCATGCAATCCACTATTATTTCAAACACCACTCTTCCCGAATCAGTTCTCCTAGACAGTTGACCCTTGCCATTAGTTTAAACATCCTCTTTGAGATTTTGTCATGGGAGCTTGTTTTGCATATCAGAGCTTTCCCGATGACATCCGCTAGAAACTTACCTCTCAGGTTTAGTTCTTTCATTAGAATTTATCCGGTGGTATGCTTGGAAAGTCCACACCATTTCATTGTCGATTTTACATTATCCAGTAACAGCTCTTCTTCGTTCTCAGTTGCAGAGAGCTTTGGCAACTACAGAGCCTTCCTGAGCATTCTAGGAGTAATCTTGATCTTCTTCCCGCTTACTATGGTCTTAGCTTTAAATGTCGAAGCATCTACTTTAGTATTGGTGAACAACACTAACACTTCCCTCTTCCACAGAAGATAGGGTTCTGTCAGGATGAAGGCTAGGTCAAATTTATGTAGAAGATTAAGCACCTGCTGATCTTCTTTCAAAGCATCAACGAATCCATTGTGAACCACCTCTTCTCCTTCGAAGTGGAAATCTTGTCCCTTGGGTGCCATTTCGCTAGATAACTTGATAAGGCTAGCAAAAACAGCTTTCTGTTGATTCAGCGAATACGAGCGGAAAAGGGTAAGGAATAGTGACTTGGCTTATTGAACAAGCACTTCTATTTATAGGTATTTTTAAAAAGAATGCGGAAAGTCGCTAATCAATTTTATTGATAAATCTTGATCAATGGCCAGGATTGAAATCCAACACATATCTGTAGGCCGTCTTTTCTATAATTTTTGTTGAGTAAGCTAATTTTGCTCAACATTTGTTTTCTTTTGTAATTAAATTTTCAACTAGCTATTAACTGTGTTGGCCTAACTTGCAGGGGAAATATAGACCTGCAGTACACATTCTAAAATGTGTTCTATTGGGGGTGCAATTAGACATAATTTCAACACCCTTACATTAATTTCAACTGACAGTGTATTAGCCCCCAACCTCAATTGACTAAACCAAATTTTGATACTTATCAAATCTAGTATTTCATATGTAATATGTCTTTGGGTATGTTGAGACTAGTTACTTCTTATGGCATGGTGAACATGTGAGCCACTAACATATTTATTGAGAAGAGATGTTTAGATTAATGTTTTTACATCTTCTCAGTCATGGGTTTCAATTACCCTATCTCTTACATGTGTAATCAATTTTGCAACTAAATAGTAGAATTAAACAAAGGTGAATTCTACTTATCTATGCTCTTTAGACTTGAAGCCCATGCTGGATTCACAGTATCTGAGTATACCAGCAACCTTTCTTCTGATCTTTAGCCTTTGATGTTCATCTTGCTTTCCTTTGCAAGCTCCCCCTTAATAATTGCACTTGTCTTTGACATCTTGTACATGATGATAAGTTCAATCATCTTTTGTACCCATTATTGGGTCTAATACATCTTTGTACAAGGACCATAAATGGTTATGACCACTTGGACTATCCTGCAAGACAGAATTACCTTACCTTAGGAACCCAAGCTAACTTGGGTCCTAGGTTCTTGTTAGTTTAAAAATGCAAATGTCTACCTACACGAGCCCTGTCAGGAAGTCTTTTTCTTACCCATGTTACACTAGGGATGTGCTAACAATCTATGGAAAAGTGGCTCACTGTGCCACAGCACTAGAACTCATGAATATTATATCTTCTCTTACGAGAAGGTCTGACAGCATGGTTGGCTGCAGACTGAACAGAAGGAAGAGCAACTTTCTTGTTCCAATTTCTCTTAGCCACAGTCTGACTGAGAGTGGGTCTGTCATGAAAAGAGCATGGTTTTTCACAAGGTCTATCAGCAGCAGTTCTCTTTGTAGAGGATAAGCTATTGGTGCCCTTAGAAGATTCCAAGTCTTGCTTCCTGACAGATTTTCCCTTGGTCAGAGTGTGTGCAGGGAGACTTTGAGAAAAGGCCACTGCCTTGCTCAAGAGTGATGGAACTGGTGCATTAAATACAAACTGTCCAGGATGGGCCTTTTGTAATTTTTCATGGGGAGCCTTCTGAGCAATCAGTCCCATGTCCTTTCTTCTTCCATTGTAAAGAATATTTGTAGTCTTACATGTAAGATTCTCACATCTTTAGTGACAACACTTACAATCACGGTCATGCCTGTTGGATGGGAGAATTATATTGTGAAATGTTGATTGAGGCCTGACAGGAGCTTGGCCTCTTGTCTGAGATTGGATAACTTTAGAGAATCACTCAGACTCAGATTTTCTCTTGATAGAATCTATCTTAGAGAAATTGGCCACAATCCTCTTCTCCCTTTCAAGTCTCTCTTTAAGATCCTTGATAATAGTCCTTATATTTTATGGACTCAACATGGATATCTCCCATGATCTTCAGATGGGTTGCTTCCCTCTCTTTTAGACATAGCAAGGATGAAGCTTCATCTTGTTGGGAAGCAGTAATCTATAACACCCCAGTTTTTAGAACGAGTCTCTGGAAGCTATCGTCCGTCTGTAGTAGTTATCGCCCTACAGTAGCTTAGCGTTGAGTGGCCATGCGCTGAGAGCGTTGAGTGGCCTGGTACTGAGAGCATTGAGTGGTCAGGCATTGAGTGCTAGCATGCGGCGTTAGCTAGGTACCGCTCGGTGATAGCTCTATTTCGTTGAGTGTTTATCGAAAGATCTATTCTTCGAGCATTGGAGGATTACATCCCGGCGATAGTAGCTATCTCTCGACAATTGCCCTGTTTCGTCGAACGAAGTGCCCAGTTTATTGAATGCTTTATTTTTTTGAGAAAACGTCGAGTTCTCGAGAAAAACGGTACCGCGCGGCGTTATCCTTATCGCCGGCATTAGCACGGCATTATTTTCTGGCCGAGTGCTTGGGAACCTACCGCTCGGTAGTATGTAACTTCCCGGCGGTTGCAAATGGTAGTAGTTCCGTCGTTTGGCTTTGTAGCCTTCTGATTTATTCAAGGATTTGATCATAATGCCCAAGACTCTCCTCTAGAGTGCTTATAAAGGGCTGAACGATTGTTTCTCTTCATTTTCTCATTTGGGAAGTGAGAGTTAGGATTTGTAAGAGAAAGGTGGGAGGATGTAGAAGAGAGCTTTCTTCCGCCATTGACGGAGCTTCAGACCTTCGATCATTGTTCCGACGCCAGATTCGGGTAGAGGACGCAAAGGTGCTCGTTTTCATCCGTGTAAGACAAGAGTTTCATTACTAAGAAGAGGAGTCGTAATGTAACGACACTTCTCTCGGTTATAGAATGCGTGCATGGCAACTTTTCCTTTCCTTAGTTTTATTTCAAGCTTATATGCACCAGATCTCTCAAATGAGAGGGATTTGGGTTGCCATTGTTCAAGAGGATCCTCTGGGTCGATTGTGTCCGTACCCGGCATAATATTGCATTAGAGGTCCGCTCCGTTAGCGGATTATGCATTGCGGGTGAAGTCGTAGTCACGACCATTAGTCTGACTTGGTGATGATGCATAGCGAGCCTTAAGGATTTTGTAGAAATTCGTTAGCGGCAAGAAGCCGTTTGTGATGTTGTATGTCCCCCCTTATTCCGCACAAGTACACGTAATCAGAACCGGATAAGGTTAGCTCTGCTGTGACGACAGATGGTTTACTTGGGGCACGGGACCGGAGAAGATTAGCTCCGTTGTGACGGGAGATAGTTTCCTTGGGGCACAGGACAAGAAAAGGTTAGCTTCGTTGTGACGGTATATGGTTTTCTTGGGGCACGGGAATGTTACGGTACAAATGTTGGATTAAGGTGGGAAAGGCTTGAGATTGTGATGTGCTACGGCGTGACTTGACTCTGCGGTCGGCTGGCTAGCCCGTGACGTTGCAAAGTCATGTGTGGAGAGTGTCCCGGCGAGACAAGTCCCCTTCTGTGGAATTGACGAGAATGCCGAGCTTTGGGCAAGCACGGACGATTCCAGCTGGGTCCCGCTGGGTCTCCTTCGGTGGACTTGATCCTGATATTGGACCCGGGCTTGGGTCATCGCAAATGTGTGGGGTCTAGCAAGGGTTCTCGTCTAATTGTTTGTGGTTGCGGCTTGTATGCCATTTGTGGGAATTTAGAGTACCCTTGTGTTTGCGGCTTGAACGGTGAAAGAGAAATTGGAAGTACCCAATGTGATGATGTGTTAGAAGCATATGATTTAGGGTGCCTTGGGTGAAACCCAGGATTGCATTCATGTTGCATTGTAGGCCCCTTTTATTATATGCTCAACATAGAAACATGTTTGTTGTATGGGACATCCAAACCTATTTTACAGCTTTAAATGTATTTGTATTGTTGCATACGAAGTGCTGACCTATAGGGTGATGGAGTGCCTCGGGGTCCATTAGGGACGGCCGGGAGGAGATGTGTTGGTTACACAGTTTAGGTCAGCCTTTGCTGACCCACATTACAACCAAATTTTTATAGGGCAATTATCGCAAGCAGGAGTAAGATCGCCGGCCAAAAAGGCCTAAGCCGCATGAAGTGATCTTTCTATTATTTGCATGTATTCTGATTGAATGTTATGCTCCATGAAATGTAATCTGACTTACATGCTGAGGTTGCTTTGGAGTGCATGTGCACGTTACTATTGTTTAATGATGCTTAAGTCGTGGACTTATGATGTGTAAGACGCTAAGGCCATTTTGATACTCTTGGTTTGTTGGATAACTCTAGTCTTGATTGTATTTTTCCACTATTGATGTCTGAGTTTTGAGTTTAGGTAGTTTACATATCATCTTTTAATGCTGAAGCTGTGGAGTTTGTATGTTGTGGGGACCCAGCGAGACCTATATTATACGATCATTGCAGGGGAGGTGTTACAATTTGGTATCAGGGGGAGGTTAGTGTCCAAGGTATGTCTTCGTGGACGAATGTCCTAAACGAATTATTTTAAGAAGTTATCCATGTAGGAGTATCACGGGACTGTGATTGTCCTAGTATCTAAGTCTTCCGAATAAAGGCTGATTCTTGTTTTACCTTGCTTCTGCTTAGGATGCAAGCGACGAGGCGGGGATGTCGAGGCCACGAGAAGAGCCTTCGGCGAGCAGTGCTACTGCTCCAGGTCCATTGGGCAGGGGGTAACCCCATACAATTTTTATCATATGCTCGCAGAAGCAATGGTGGCATCCCAAGCTGCAATAGTAGTGTAAGCTGTGACCCCTATCATGCAGGTTGGAACTCTTGCTACCCCGTATAAGATAACAGTCATGCCAGGCAGAGGAGCTAGGCAAGCAGAGCCGTTAGGTGAAAGAATGGTTGTCGGGCACAGAGACCGACAAATGAAGTACTTCTTAAGCTTCCATCCTCCGACGTTCAAGGGCATCGGCATGCCGACTGATGCGGAGGACTGGTGGGAAATGATTCAAGAACTGCTGAGAGCGGCCGAGATGTCAGTAGAGAAGCAAGCTGAGTTTGCAAGTTTCATGTTGGAAGGCGATGCTAAGCTGTGGTGTGTGAGCCATGATGGTCGCCAGTTTCCAGGTTGTACCCCGACCATGGAGGAGTTTGGGAATGCTTTCTTGAAGAAGTATAATCCCACATCGACAAGGATAAACCTTTAAAGTCAGTTTCTGCACTTGGTGCAGCGGGATAAGATGGTGGACGAGTATGTTCAGCAATTTACTCTATTGGGTCGTTATGCTGGAACGACCATGGCTAACGATGTGGAGAGGGACAACCACTTTTACCATGGACTGAGGGAGAATCTGAGACAACCCCTCATATCTATGAAAAATGCCGGGTTCAATAAGCTGTTTGAGGATGCCAGAATGTTGGAGAGTGATTTGGAGAGAACCAGACGACGGAAGGGTTTTGCTGCCAAACAGGGGGAAGGAAAGACTTCTCATTCGTAAGGAAAATTTGAAGGAAGTAGGTGGAAAAAGAAGCCCCGTCCCTACAAGAATTGGGAGAAGGATAGTATGACGTCGGGGGAGTCTCACTTAAAGGGACCACGATCGTGCTACCAGCGGGGCAAACCGGGCCACATAGCTCGTTTCTATACTGAGTGTGGCGCGGAGCAGGAGCCGAGACAAGAAAGGTCGGTGCGTTCCTGGCCCAGCGCAGTAGAGATAGGAAAGATGGTGTAGTCCAGCGCAGCTCGTTTCCAACCCGTGCAGCCAAGGGCATATAACATTGGGCAGCAGGAAGCGATCCACCAACCCGATATGGTGACAGGTATGAAAGTTTGAGTTAATCTTTTTTTTCTTAGACTTTCAAGATTGTTTATATACGTTGCCTATGTTTAAGGCTTTGTGCTAGTTTCTGGGTACCCCGACAGGGTATTGTTTGATATGAGAGCGTCACACTCTTTCATTGCGGAAATCTTTATCTAGAGGATTGGAGTTGAGCCGTTCCCAACGGATGCAGAGCTGAAGGTGTAACATCCCAAATTCTGGGATTGGTATAAATTGGGTGACACGGCCTGGGACACGGGCGTGTCCCAGGGCGTGTCTCGCTTGGGTTGAGCAGTTGGGCGCATGGTCTATGAAATTCGGTCGACGAAGTTTTCGGGAGGTCACGCCCTGTGATACGGGCGTGACAGGGGGCGTGACAGGGGGCGTGACCTACGGTGAGTCCCCTCTGGTCGACGAACTACGCTCGATGATCGTCGAGTGGCAAGCAAGTGGTATACGGCTTGTGACACAGGCGTGTCACAGGGCGTGTCCCTCCATGTCGAGAGGTCGACACTTTTCTCTCGACTAGGTGTCGAGTGGGTTACACGCCCTGTGTCATAGAGAAAGATTTGAAGCGGGTACAAGAAAAGAAGAGACTGGCAGTGGAGAAGCCAGAATTTAAAGTGCCATAGTTGGAGCAATCAGAGTTGCGAAGAAGAGAGAAGAAAAGGTTTAGGTCTGTTGAATATGCTCCGTCGACTGTGTCTTCAGGGGGAACCTATGGGCAAGGACATGTTGATACACGTATATGTTATAACTGCGGGAAGCAGGGACATATTGCGAAATTTTGTTGGAATGCCCTTGCGGGAAGTGAGAAAAAGACAGGTGAGTCTTATGAAGAAAATGGTAAAGTAGTGGCCGAATCATCTCCATCCCGGACGTAACCTCGATTGCATAATTTGGAAGCACAAGAGCCTCAAAGCTCAATTGGTGAAATTCAGCCTCGAGTGTTTAATTTGGCTCTTACGCGAGAGATGCAAAATCGGGAGGCTGAGTGGAAGTAAGAATAGTGACTTGTATCACCTTGTTGATGTGAATAATGTTGTATATAAGGCAAGGACTAATGCGATGGTTGTGTGCATATATGGTATATATCGTGTTAGATGTTGAAATGTTAGTGCACACTTGATGCAATTGAAGTGATCGATCGATTATGATATATGTATATGTTGTTTGAGTGTATATAGCATGTTTGTGGCTAGAGATCACAATCTGAAACTGTGGAATAAAGTGCACATGTGGATGTTGTACAGTATAATGGTTGTTGTAACATATTATTTTGATGTCATAACAGTTTGGTTGTTGTTTTCCTTCCTCTGTGCAATTTCGTGGATGAAATTTCTTGTAGGAGGGGAGGGTTGTAACATCCCAGATTCTGAGATTGGTATAAATTGGGTGACACGGCCTGGGACATAGGCGTGTCCCAGGGCGTGTCCCGCTCGGGTTGAGCAGTTGGCCGCATGGTCGATGAAATTCGATCGACGAAGTTTTCGGGAGATCACGCCCTGTGACACGGGCGTGACAGGGGGCGTGACAGGTGGCGTGACAGGGGGCGTGACCTAGGGCGTGTCCCCTCTGGTCGATTAACTGTGTTCGACGATCGTCGAGTGGAAAGCAAGGGGTACACAGCCTGTGACACGGGCGTGTCACAGTACGTGTCCCGCCATGTCGAGAGGTCGACACTTTTCTCTCGACTAGGTGTCAAGTGGGTTACACGCCCTATGTCACGGGCGTGTACCATGGCAGTATTCTATTTTGGATAAGTCAGAATGAGTCGGTTCGTGTGTCGCTTAAGGTACATGCCCTGTGACACGAGCGTGTCACAGGGCGTGTCAGACCCAAAAGAGCTGTTTTCAGGGAATTTTTGTGGCTATTCATTTCTTCCTATGGGATCTGATGGCTCAGATTTCTACTTGCTGGTATAAGGCCGACAATGGGATAAATTCCCTTCATTCTCATCTCCTTCTTCTTCTTCTTCTCATTCCAAGAGAGAGAAAGAGAAAGGGAGAGGCCAAGGCAAGGAAAGGAGAAAGGAAATCCAGCTGCTGGAGGAGCTGCGGAGTGCGGATTGAAGATCCGAGAACGGATTTGTGAAGGCAAAGCCGAGGCGGTGACTTCCATCCGGCTACTTCATGGCGCCGAAGCGATCTTCGAGGGTAATGATCCTTCTTGGACATCGAAGTCCTTTCTTTATGCATGTGCATGGGATCCTCCACTAAGAGGTGGATATTGCAAGAGATTCCTTGGTTGAGTCTGCATCTAGAGCCGGAAGTGTGGAGTACGACATATGCATGCTCTGTGAAGCCCATCTGGACGGGTAGTCTAGATTGGTGATGATTATGGGTAAACCGGAGAAGACTCCGTGGATTTGATAATTATGTATGGTTTATATGTTGTGTATGGATGCATGGATGTGTGGATGAATGGATCTTGGATGCTTTGCGTAAGCTCCTTGTGGTGTGAGCGTTATAAGCGCTAATTGGTCTGGGAGAGCGAAAAGCTGTGGCTAATCAGGGGGAGGGGAGGCCGACCCGCATCTAGTGGTGCGCTACTGACGAATTGAGCACGGGAAAGGCTAACTTGATCCTAGTTATTTTGGGAGGTCGATTGGCAGCAGTGCTTGGAAGGATGCGTGGTAGACCCGACTTGCTGCACCACATTGGTGGGTCGATCTTAATGCTCAAGTTTTCCATAAGGTTATCACCTCTGAGTGGTGTGGGCGGAACGCAATCAATCCGCGGGTTGGGGTGACTAGGACCGGCCAGCTAACAAGTGACTAATTCTCTAATCGGTGGTGTTGCCTCAGAGACTGGTACACCGTAAGGTGCCCTGAGTCCACAAAGCGTCTGGTGGATACTGGCATTTGTGATATGGTTGTGATTGTTAGATTGATATGGAATATGATGGCAATGCATACAAGGAAGGAGCCACTGCCCGGGGTAAGGGGTAGGGTCATTATAAGTGGTCAGCTAAAGCTGACCGTTACTTTGTTTACCGCTCTTGGGTGGATATGTGGTTGCAGGTGCTGCTATTTGCAATGAAATGAGGAGAATGGATGGACTGTTGCTAAAGGCCCTTGAAGGCCGTGCGAAGCGTGTTTGTATTTCATGTTTGGCCGACCTGCGTGCCGATGTACGAAAATGTATTTGTATAAAGAGGAACATGTAAGGCCTTAAGGCCATTGTGTGTGAGTTGTATACATTCCTGATTTGGATATATAAATGTGGAGTTTATATAGTAGTGGACATTCTTTGAGTTGAGTTCATGGTAACTTAAAATGCTGCGCTAGAATGTATTGAGTTAGGATGCGAGTAGATTTTGATTTCCTCAGGTAATTCCTCCGCTTGTCTGTGATATATGGCGTGGGGCCCCGGCCAGACCCACCGTTATGTGACACATGACGAGTGGGGGCGTTATAGAATGTGTGCATGCCCAATGGGTCATCCATGACTACCTGGGCGAAGGGGTGCATTTGTTGGAGTCTGGACGGAGTTGACTTCAGGTTGGTAGCGGCGGTTCTACCGTTGGATGAGTTTGATTTAATATTGGGAATGGACTGGCTTGTAGAGCAGCATGCTAGTATTGACTGCCAATCTAAGGTGGTGACCCTGAGAAGTGAAGGGCAAGCAGAAGTTACGTTTGAGGGCCTTAGTGGAGTGGCCTGCTCTCTGATTTCGGCCATGAAGTTGGTGCGGGCAGTTAACCAGGGACGAGTAGCTCTTGTAGCATTGTTGGAGGTTCACCTTTCCATGCTGTCTCTTGGAGATGTGCCGGTTGTGGCAGGGTTCGAGGATGGGTTTCCCGAGGAGCTTCCTGGAGCACTTCCTCGACGGGAGATGAATTTCTCGATTGAGTTAGTGCCAAAGGGTAGGCTAGTGTCACGTCCTCCTTTTAGGATGGCACCGAAAGAGTTGGCCGAACTCAAAGTAAAGTTGCAGGAACTGTTAAAGCATGGGTATATTAGATCCAGTTATCCACCTTGAAGCGCGCCAGTGTTGTTTGTGAAGAAAAAAGACGGTAGTATGCGGTTGTCATAGACTACCGAGAGTTAAATAAACTGACTGTCAAGAATAAGTATCTGATTCCTCGAATAGATGACCTGCTCGACCAGTTGGTGGGGTCAGTGGTGTATTCTAAGTTGGAATTGAAGTCAGGATACTATCAGTTGCGGATTCGAGATGAGGACATACCTAAGACGACTTTTGGAACGAGGTATGTTCATTTCGAGTTCTCGATGATGCCGTTCGGGCTGACGAACGCACCATCAGTATTCATGGATCTGATGAATCGAGTATTTCGTGAGTACTTGGACTCTTTTATTGTCATCTTTATTGACCATATCTTGGTATACTCCAAATTGGAGGTGGAGCATGAGACATATTTGAGATTAGTGTTGCAAGTGTTGAGAGAACTAGCATTATGCAAAGTTCTCAAAGTGCAAGTTCTGGTTGGAGAAGATGGCATTTCTGGGCCATGCGTTTAGCGGTGATGGGGTGGCAGTGGATCCGGCAAAAGTGGAGGCCATCATAGATTGACAGTTTTGAGAACCTTGGCGGAGGTTTGACATTTCCTTGGACTAGCCTAGTACTATAAAAGGTTTTTGAAAAAAATTTCGAGGATAGCCCCACCCCTCATTTCTCTAACTCATAAGGATTAGAAGTTTGTGTGGACTCAAGAGTGCAATCAAGCGTTTGACAACCTGAAGGAAAGACTGATGATGCTCTAATCCTAAGTCTGCCTTAAGGGACAGAAGGATTTCGGATTTTTAGTGATGCATCAGGATGTGGGCTGGGTTGCGTGTTGGTGCAACATGGTAGTGTCAAAGCTTTTGGTTCTAGGTAGTTGAAGGCTCACGAGAGAAATTACACCATCCATGACTTGGAATTGGCGGTGGTAATTTTTGCACTAAAGTTGTGGTGGTACTATGTGTATGGTGAGAAGGTGGAGATCTTCACGGGCCACAAAACCTGAAGTATCTTCTAAACCAAAAGGACTTGAATATGCGGCAACGCAGATGGGTCGAATTCCTTGGTGACTATGAAGTTGCAATTCAGTATACGCCAAGAAAGCCAACGTGGTGGCGGATGCCTTGTGTAGGAAATACTCTGGTCACGGGAGTTGGATCGAAGCTCATAATACGTGGTTGATGCGGGACTGTGAGTCCCTTGATAATGTGTGTGTAGCAAGAGGCAAGTCAAGCATGGCTCGATTGAACTGGATCGAGTTACAGAATGACTTATCTGATCGTATATGGGAAGCGACTTGTTTGGATGAAGAGTTGCACCCATTTGTGGTGGAAGCGCAAACGGGCGAGGGTAGCGCCTGGGAGAAGATTAACGGGATCCTGAGGAAGAACAAAATGATTTGTGTACCGCTGTTCGGCAAGCTCTGTGAGAATTTGATGTTTGACGCTCACTTTACGAAGTACTCCATTCACCTGGGCAGTACAAAGATGTACTTATATATGAAAAATACTTTTGGTGGCCAGGTTTGAAGCGTGATATAGCTTTGTACGTGAGTCGGTGTCAAACCTGCGCGTTAGTGAAGGCCGAGTGTCAGAAGTCGGGCGGCTTCCTAAAGCCTCTTCCGATTCCCGAATGGAAGTTTGATGACATCTCCATGGAGTTTGTGCATGGCTTACCTCGATCGCATAAGAGAAACGACGCGATTTGGGTTATTGTGGACTGCTTGACCAAAGTGGACCACTTCATCCCAAACAGAAAAGAGGACAGTGTGGAAAAGCTGGTAGAGTTGTATGTTCGCAACATCGTACTACTACATGGGATTCCTAAGAGTATAATTAGTGATTACGATGGACGATTCATGTCCAAAGACTGGAGGTCGGTTCAAAAAAGTCTGGGTACGAAGCTTAAGTTCAGTACGACGTTCCTTCCTCAAACTGATGGACAAAAAGATAGAACAAAACATACAATGGAGGATATGCTGAGAATGTGTACTCTTGACTTTCAGAAGAAGTGGTAAGATCACCTCCTCATGGTGGAGTTCTCCTATAACAATAGTTACCAAGCAAACATAAAGACGACACCATACAAAGCTTTGTATTGGAGGCGGTGTCGAACGCAATGTCCTAGATAGAGGCTGGAGACACCAAACTTTTGGGAAAAGAAGTGGTGGCGGATGCGTGCGAGTTGGTGCGAACCATTCAGGAGCGCATGAAGGTTGCCTAGCACCGACAAGCAAAGTATTTTAACGCTCGCCATAGGAATGTGGAGTTTGCGGTAGGCGACTGGGTCTATCTAAAGATAAAACCATTCAAAGTCGTTTCGCGAATAAGCAGACTCAAAAAGTTGAGTCTGAGGTAGCTTACCGATTGGCATTGTCCACAGAATTGAGTGGATTACACGATTTCTTCCATGTCTCCGTCTTGAGTAAAGCCTTAGTGGAGGCTAGTTTAGTGATCGAACTGGCGATGGTACTGATAGAAGAGGACTTGAGGACAAAAGTCCGTCCGTTGGGCTTAGAGGATTCTGAAGTACGGCAGTTACGGAACAAAGAGGTGAAGCTCGTAACGGTGTGCTGGGACAACTGCGGGCGAGATGAGTTCTCTTGGGAGCGAGAACAAACCATGTGCAAAGAGTATCCCAAGTTGTTTGTATAATATTGAATGGAAATGAGTGTGTAAATTTGTTGTAATAATGTTTCAATTTGTTGCAACAATTTTCTTGTTGTCCTCCTGCATGAAGATTAATTTCGGGGACGAAATTCTTTTAAGGGGGGAGGAGTTGTAACACCCCCGTTTTTAGAACAAGTCTCTGGAAACTATCGCCCGTCAATAGTAGTTATCACTCGGCAGTAGCTTAGCATTTACTGGCCAGGCGCTAAGAGCATTGAATGGCCAGGCACTGAGAGCATTGAGTGGTCAGGCGTTGAGTGCTAGCTTGCGGCGTTACCTAGGTACCGCTCGGCGATATCTCTGTTTTGTCGAGTGTTGATCGAAAGATCTGTTCGTCGAGCGCTGGAGGATTACCACCTGGAAATAGTAACTATCGCTCGGCGATAGCCCCGTTTCGTCGAACGAAGTGCCTAGTTCGTCGAATGCTGAGTTTTCGAGAAAATGATGAGTTCCTAAGAAAAATGCTACTGTGCGGTATTAGCCTTATCACTGGCGTTAGCACGGCATTATTTTCTGGCCGAGCGCTCGGGAACCTACCGCTCGGCAGAAGGTATTTACCGCCCGGCGGTAGCGGACGGGAGCAGTTACGTCGTTTGACTTTGTAGCCGTCTGATTTCTTCTAGGATTCGATCCTAAGGCCCAAGACTCTCCTACAGAGTGCTTATAAAGGGCTGAACTATTGTTTCTCTTCATTTTCTCATTTGGGAAGTGGTGTTAGGGTTTCGAAGACAAAGGTGGGAGGAGGAAGAAGAGAGCTTTCTTCTGCCTTTGACGGAGCTTCAGACCTCTAATCGTCATTCCGAGTCCAGATCCGGGTATAGGACGTGAAGGCGCTCGTTTTCATCCGTGCAAGACAAGGGTTTCATGGTTTAGAAGAGGAGTCTTAAGGTAACAACACTTCTCCTCTCAGTTATAGGATGCGTGCATGGCATCTTTTCCTTTCCTTGATTTTATTTCAAGCATATAGGTGCCAGATCTATGAAATGAGAGGGATTTCGGTTGCTATGGTTCAAGAGGAGCCACCGGGTCGATTGTGCCCATCCCCAGCATAATATTGAATTAGAGATCCGCTATGTCAGCAGATTAGGCATTGTGGGTGAAGCCGTAGTCGCGACCGTTAGTCCGACTCGATGATGTTGCTTCGCAAGACTTAAGGATTGTATAGAAATCTTTTAGCAGCAAGATGACGTTTGTGATGTTGTATGTCCCCCTTATTCTGCGCGAGTACGCGTAATCGGAACCGGACAAGGTTAGCTCCCCTGTGATGGTAGATGGTTTCCTTGTGGCACGGGACCGGACGAGGTTAGCTCCGTTGTGATGGGTGATGGTTTCCTTGGGGCATCAGACCAGAAAAGGTTAGCTCCGTTGTGACGGTAGATGGTTTCCTTGGGGTACGGGAACGTTATTCTACAAATATTGGATTAAGGTGGGAATGGCTTGGGATTGTGATGTGTTAAGGCGTGATTTGTCTCTGCATTTGTATGGCTAGCCCGTGATGTTGCAAAGTCATGTGTGGAGAGTGTCCTGGCGAGAGAAGTCCCCTTCTGTGGAAATGACAAGAATGCCGAGCTTTGGGCAAGCCCAGACGATTCCAGCTAGGTCCCGCTGGGTCTCCTTCGGTGGACTTGATGTCGATATTAGAGCAGGTCCTGGGTCGTCGCAAACATGTCGGGTCTAGCAAGGGTTCTTGTCAGATTGTTTGTGGTTGCAGCTTGTATGTGTTTGCGGCTTGAACGCCAAAGGGAAATTCAAAGTACCCGATGTGATGATGTGTTAGAAGCATACGCTTTAGGGTGCCTTGGGTGAAACCCAGGATTGCATTCATGCTGCATTTTAGGCCCCTTTTATTATATGCTCAACATAAAAATGTGTTTGTTGTATGGGACATCCAAACCTATTTTACAGCTTTAAATGTATTTCTATTATTGCATATGAAGTGCTGACCTGCAAAGGTGATAGAGTGCCCCGGGGTCCATTAGGGATGGCCGGGAGGAGATGTGTTGGTTACACAGTTGAGGTTAGCATTTGCTGAATCACGTTACAACCAAATTTTTACAAGGGAAGGATCGCAAGCAGGAGAAAGCTCGCCGGCCAAAAAGGCCTAAGCTGCATGAAGTGATCTTTCTATTATTTGCATGTATTCTGATTGAATGTTATGCTCCATGAAATGTAATCCATCTTGCATGTCGAGGTAGCTTAGGAGATTATGTGCGCATTACTATTGTTTAATGATGCTTAAGTCTTGGACTTATGATGTGTAAGACCCTAAGGCCATTTTGATACTCTTGGTTTGGTGGATAACTTTTAGTCTTGATTATATGTTTCCGCTGTTGATGTCTGAGTTTTGAGTTCGGGTAGTTTACATATCATCTTTTAATGCTGAAGCTGTGGAGTCTGTATGTTGTGTGGCACCGACCGGACCCATATTATACGGTCCTTATAGGGGAGGTGTTACATAATCTGTAGGGAGGCTATTTTCTCTGCTTGTTTCTTAACAAGCAACTTGCTTTTCTTGAATGCTTTCAGAAGGGCAACATGATTTTCAATCAATTAATTGATATCATCTTTTGATAGAGGACTCTAATCATCACTTGATGAGGATGCATCAGAGCCTGAGCAGGACTCATATCTAAACTCTGATGATGATCTAGATGAGGAATATGCCTGACTTTATCTACGGTGATGCTGGAACAATCCTTCTTCTGATGTAGCTGTCAGTTCACAGCTTCTGCATTCACCTTCCTCAGCTTCCTCCACCTTTGAGTCACTATCTAAATGTGATAGAGTGGCCCTCATCTTTGCTCTTGTATCTAGAAAGATATGGTCTTCTACAAGGGCAGCTAGTAGTCCAATGGTCTTCTTGTCATTTTGCTGATTTGAAGCTCCATTGATCTCCACACCTTATGGTTCCTTTTTGAACACATAAGTTAAAATCCTTTAAGCTATCCTTTTAGGTCTTCTCGGACTGTTAGGTCCTTTTTAGCAACCTTCCTATGATACCACTTAAAAGTTTTTATTCAAGGATAGCTAAATCAGCTAGAGGGGGGTGAATATGTTTCTTATTCCTTAGTTACTAACTTTTTTTTCTTTTAATTTGCTTCTTTATTGGTTGGTTAAATTCTGTTTTCAAGTTGATCAACCTGCACAAGAAAAACCAACACAACAGAGTACACCATAATTTGTAGTGGTTCCCCAATCATTGGGTACAACCACTCTCCTCCCACCTTGCCAACTTCCAATTGTTCAAGGCACTTCACCAAAACAATGCTCCAAAGAGCTTACACTTCTGATCCATTAGGATGTCTAAGTCTCCTCCAAGACTTACACCTCAGCCATAAGGGCCTACACTCTGTGATACAAGTATCACCTACCTCAGGAAATTAAGCCCTACCACTCAGGCTATGGAGTATAGCCCTACCTCAGAGCTAACTTGCTCCTACAACTCAGAGAGATACACTCTCCTACAGCTCAGGCACAAGTGCCCTACCACTCAGTCATCAACTGATCACCTACCTAAGAGCAAGTTTGCTCCTACCTCCCAGATCCACAAAGGATCCTAAAAGATGCAAGTGGGTTGTTGTGGTTCTTGATTGGACACAAGAGGAATTCCTCTGTGTCAATCTAACTTGGTTGAGTTAGACTTAGCCCCACTTTGACACTAGGAATGTTTTTCATGTGTCTACTTTTCTAAACTAAGTATATCTTAGTCCCAACTACTTCACAGCAACAAGTATATCCACTTGTGCTGGAAGTGACTTACAGAATACTATTCTGTTTCTTTCTGAGGTGAACCAAAAGCTCAGCCCTCTCTTCTTCACAACAACAGTCATGTATATGCTTTGGCTTATGCTGGAAGCAACTTACAGATCAGCTTCTCTGCCTTTCTGAACCGAGCCAACTACTCAGCTCTATCTACTTCTTCATAGCTCCCCAAGAGAATATTCTTTAGGATTTGTTGGCTGGTGATTGTTTATTTTGTAGTTTAAACTTATAGGATAATTAGTAGTTTTTAATATATAAATCATGTTTGTATAGTTTTATTTTGATCTCGTTTTGTATATATATTGATGCCACTAATGTTTTCACTTTGTTTTGCAAGTTTTTTATGATTTCCGTGAAAATTTCCCTTACACGCCCCCCTTACATGCCCTCCATGAGCTTGTAACGGGGCGTGTAACCCGATCCCGAGAAGATTGCTGCCCAGGACCAAAATCCCAAGAAAATCCCCTAACATGCCCCCCGGACATGCCCTCCATGGTTGTGTCACAGGGCGTGTCCCGGGGCGTGTCACCCTCTTCCCGAAGCCTACTGCGCATTTAAGGATTTCACGTCGCCATACGCCAATAGTACTTTCACACCCCCCCACACGGGCATGACCTTGGGCGTGTTCCGCGATTTCCAGTGTTTGATGGATTTCTGACATACGATTGAAGCTTGAAGTGACTATCACGCCCTCCTACACGGGCGTGACCTTGGGCGTGTCTGCCGACGTACAAATCAAATTAATAATTCAGTCAGATTTCAGCTCCCGGTATTTTTCCTGTATATGTCACGCCCCCTGACACGCCCTACCCGGGCATGACAGGGGGGCGTGACCAACCCGCAAACGTTTCTATAAATTCAGACCCCCCCTGTGTGTCCAGCATAGTTTTGGAGTGAGAGGGGAGGTGCTGCCCTTTTTTTACTTGTTTTTTATGCTTCTCCTCTCCCCCACTCACATTTTAAGCTTTCTAATCTAGCTTAGTTTACTCACCTGTAATAGTTTTTGTAACCTCTTTTAGTAGCTTAATGTTAATGCTAGACTAGTTCTTATTTTCATTGCACTTGTAATCTTCTTTTTCCAAGTTGTAACTCTCTTTTAGCATTAATAAAATGTGTGCATTTCCTTTGTTTCCAATAATGCATTTCTACTCACCCCTCTTCCTCCACTTCACCATGACTAACTAATCCTCCATGTACTCGATCTTGATGATCCGAGGTTCGAGTTGATTAAGTTACGATGTTTTAATTTTACTTTTTTTTTAGGGTTTAGACCTTTATTTACTCTTGAATAATCTTGTTTGGAGTTATATCATCGATATATAATTTCCATATTTGTTTTCATTCTTAGCAAGCTGAGAGGCTCGTAGTTTGAAATGAACACTCAAAAGTAAAGAGAGTTGCACGCACCCCTTGAGATTGACAGACGTTAAATCTCCCGGATTGGAGTGAAATCCAATAGAGGGGTTCACAGCTTAAAGCGAGCTTTAGGTCTCCGATTTGAACGAGAGTTCGGTTAGACCTTCCTAAACTCAGGTGGGCAGACTTCGATAGAAGCGTGTTCATGCTTATGGAATCTCCGCGATTAAGGTCTTTTATCTTATTAAGTTAGGGTTTATTATCACATCTTTTAATCGACTTTAACCGAGGTGATTCTTGATCGAGTGCTCTTCTTTATCATCGTCTTAACCCCTCGTTGTAATCGCTTTTAGTAGCTCTCTTTTTAACCGCAAGCATTTCTCTTTCTAGCATAATATTTCTTTTCCTTATCGCATTTAGCTTCCTTTTAAACCCTAAAATATTCCTTCGATAAGATAATAGTTTTCGTGTGAGTAAGATTACTCAACCGTTCTCAGATTTTAATACGACACTTGTGTCCCCTAGCTGCATTTTGATAGGTATATTTGCCTCGTTGGATTGCTAGTTCGGTTTTTATTCTCTTCACAATTAGTAGAAACCAAGTTTTTGGCGTCGTTACCGGGGAGCAACTTTTGTTGATAATTTGAAAACACGAACCTATTACTTTTATCACTTCTCTTTCTCACCCTCTTTCTCAAAAATTAAAAATTCAAAAAAAAATATTATCGCTCATAATAGAAACGCACATCACAATTTTTCTATACCACCTAACTCTCTCGAAAATGGAAATGTGGCTATAAATGCCACTATCTTGTCTAGTACCTTGCGAACCCTTCATTGGGTATCTCTTGGGAAGTTCGGGAGTTAAAATATAAAAAATCTATTTCAAAAAAAAAATTTAGCAACTTATTATTGTTTATTTACTTCTCTTTCTTCATCTTCACTTCTTCTAGTGCATGACCCGCGGGAATCCGTCCGTTATTTTTGACTTGGACCACGAAATTGAGCGTACTCTTCAGATAAGATCGTGATTTCAAGGCCCTACATTCCAAATACCGGTTGAGAATTCCGAGTCATTTTCTACCTTAAGAATGGAAGAACCCCACGTAGAGGAAGTCGTGCATATGCCTATGTCTTATTATGCACGACCGAATCTAGAGGGTACAGAATCAAGCATAGTTCACCCTGCTATAGCTAATAACAATTTTGAACTTAAGCCTAGCATAATTCAAATGGTGCTGCAGTATGTGCAATTTGACGGACTTCAAGATGAAGATCCGAACGCACATATAGCAAGCTTTCTTGAGATTTGTGACACCTTTAAAATCAATGGTGTTACAAATGATGCTATTAGGCTAAGACTCTTCCCTTTCTCCCTTAGAACTAAGGCTAAGCAATAGCTAAACACTCTACCAAAAAATAGCATCACCACCTGGGATCAGCTAACCGAAAAATTTCTGGCGAAGTATTTTCCGCCAGCTAAAACCGCAAAACTTAGGAACGATATTTTTGCCTTTGGACAAATAGATTATGAAACCTTGTATGAAACTTGGGAAAGATTTAAAGAACTCTTAAGAAGATTCCCACATCACGCGCTGCACATATGGTTACAGGTGCAGACGTTTTATAATGGGATAAATCAAAGCACAAAGCAAATGATAGACGCATCTTCCGGTTGTACCTTAAATCACAAAACCACGGAAGAAGCTCTTGAGCTTTTCTAGGACATGGCCATGAACACATACCAGTGGAATGTGCCTAGGTCCCACTCAAACAAGCCTGCAGGCATATTTGAAGTGGACAACGTCTCCCAGCTAGCTCTGCAAGTGGAAATTTTAAGTAAAATGATAACGAAGATGACTGCTTCCTCCGCCCCTCAGGTATGGGAATCTACAACCCCTGCCCCCAAACAATTAGATTTTGTTAATAATATGCCTAGAAACGATTTTCATAATTTTTCTGCTAGTAATTTTCCTGCTCCGGGTTTCGCTTTTACGAATAGTTATAATCCCGATTTACGTAACCACTCGAACTTTTCATGGAGTAATCCTTCGAACACTATGCGACCGCCACCACAAAATGATTTTTCTGAATCACCACCACCTCCTCAAAAGTTTCCAATACCTCCAAGTTTGGAGGAGATATTTTCAAAATATATGATTGGTAATGACGCTACTATAAGAACCCTAACCCGGACCGTTAAAAGTTCAGAAAATCAAGTAGGACAACTCGCAAAAATTATTTCTAAGCGACCTATCGGGTCTCTTCCTGCCAACACCGAGCCCAACTCGAGAGAACAAGCGAAAGCTATAACTCTTCGGAGTGGGAAGCAAGTTTTCGGTATGGTTAGCGAAGAGCCCGAGGAAAGCTTCGCCTCCATTTTAAAAATCAAAGCTCTGCCTCCATTTTAAAAAAATCCACCCTCCGTCGAGAAATTTTTTATCATTTCACCCTCTACTGAAGAAGAAGTTATCACCCCTCTACCTGTTCAAGAAACAAATCTCACTCCACCACCCATCTTTAAAAATATTCCAACTCCACCATACCCTTCCAAACTTAGTAAACAACGTCAGGATGATCAACATTTCCGCTTCCTAGAAATATTTAAACAAATCCACATAACTCTACCCTTCCAAGAAGCAATCTCCCTAATGCCGAAGTACGCTAAGTACCTTAAGGAACTCCTGACCAATAAAAAGAAGTTAGAAAATTGTCGCATGTCCCACTAAATGTCGAGTGCTCCGCGGTCTTAATAAACGGTTTACCAAAGAAGATTAGTGATCTGGGTAGTTTTTCTATTCCGTGTGTCTTTGGAAATCTTTTGGTCAAGCACACATTGGCCGACTTAGGTGCGAGTATCAACCTGATGCCCCTCTCGTTATTCAAGAAGTTAGGAATTGGTAGCCTCAACCCCACACGCATGAGTATCCAGCTCGCTGATAGATCCGTGAAATACCCGTTAGGAATCGTGGAGGACGTCTTAGTTAAAGTCAACAAATTCATCTTCCCGGTGGATTTTGTCATATTGGACATCGAAGAAGACGTCGAGGTTCCCTTGATCCTTGGCCGACCCTTCCTTGTGACCTCTCGAGCTATCATTGATGTAAGCAATGGCAAGCTCTTCCTATGAGTAAGCGAGAAGTGACTTTCTCTATCACCCCTTCGATGAAGAATACCTTAGAGAATGACGAATCCTGTTTTTTCTTAGATGTCTTAGGTGAAGAATCTTCCTACTACTTTTCTGAAAGTGAAAATAAATTTTCTGATTTTTGTTTTTCCTATACTCTTCCAAATGAATCTCTGCAAGAAGCGGCCAAGGCCATTAGGTCCACTCCTTTCAATTTTCTGTATAAAGAAAAGTCTACGAAAACATTGTTTTTGAAAAAAAAAGAATTTCTAAAACGTCATATGAAGAACCCCCCACCCTGGAATTATAGGAACTACCCGAAAATCATAAGTATGCCTTCTTAGAAATGGATTCTAAGCTACCAATAATAGTTTCGGCCTACCTAACCGAAGTGTAAAATGATAAGCTCCTACTAGTGTTACATAAACATCGTCGAGCTATTACCTGGCAAATAGCTGATATTAAGAGCATAAGCCCATCTTTCTGCATCCACAAAATCCTAATGGAAGATAGTTCGCGTAATTCAATCCAACCTCAGCATCGTATAAATCCAAATATGAAAGAAGTCATAAAAGGCAAGGTTATGAAACTCTTAGATGCGGGAATTATCTACCTATCTCTGATATTAAGTGGGTTAGCCCTGTCTAGGTAGTTCCAAAAAAGGGATGGATAACTATAGTTAGTAATGAGAATAAGGACTTAATCCTGATGAGGACGGTGATGGGGTGGTGAATTTGTATTGACTATCGTAAGTTAAATGACGCCACCCTCAAGGACCACTTCCCCTTGCCATTCATCGATCAATTTTTAGAACGATTATCCGGCCATAGCTTTTACTGTTTTCTCAATGGCCTTTCGGGCTACTTTCAAATCCCCATCTCTACCGAGGACCAGGAGAAAACTACGTTTACTTTCCTCTTCGGCACCTTCGCTTACCGAAGAATGCTGTTTGGATTATGTAATACGATAGCTACATTCTAGCGATGTATGCTCGCTATCTTTGACAAGTACGTAGAGAGCATTATGGAGGTATTTATGGATGATTTCTCCGTCTTCGGCGATGCATTTGATAGTTGTTTAGAGAACCTAGAAAAAGTCTTAGAAAAATGCGAAGAAACTAACCTTGCCCTAAATTGGGAAAAATGCCATTTTATGGAGATGGAAGGGTTAGTTTTGGGTCATAAGATCTCTGCGAGAGGAATTGAAGTAGACATAGCTAAGATAGAAGTTATTGAGAAGTTACCACCATCTACGAACGTCAAAGCTACAAGACGTTTCCTAGGAGACGCTTTCTTCTATCGCCGCTTCATAAAAGACCTCTCCAAAATCACCAAACCCCTTACTCATCTTCTGGAAAAAGACGACCCATTTATTTTTGATGACATTTGTCTTGATGCCTTTGAATTAATAAAATAAATGTTAATTAATGCCCCTATTATGATAGCTCCGGTGTGGGACTTGACCTTTGAAATTATTTGCGATGCGAGTAGTTTCACGGTGGGAGCTGTACTAGGACAACGAATAGCGAAAAACTTCCACCCCATCTATTATGCAAGTAAAACACTAACATCTACACAAGAGAATTATACCACAACCTAGAAGGTGCTCCTAGCTATCGTTTTTGCTTTTGATAAATTCCGTTCATATATCACGCTTTCCAAAATTATCATTTTTACGGACCACTCAGCCCTTAAGTATCTTCTTGCTAAGACGGATGCCCGAAGGGCATCACCGTGAACTACTACAATCCATATCGAGAACTGAAGGCTGTCTTCGGAGTGTCCTCCTCCTGGATCCGAAGCTGATAGTACCCGGATCTCAAATCCAACTTGGAGAAGCAGAAGGATCCCTGAAGCTGATCAAAAAGCTCGTCGATCTGGGGCAGCGGGTATGTGTTCCGGACCGTCCACCAGTTCAACTCCCGGTAGTCGATGCATAGACGCAGTGATCCATCCTTATTCTTGACAAATAACACCGGTGCTCCACATCATGATGAGCTTGGCCGGACAAATCCTGACTCAACCAGCTCCTGTAGCTGTATCCTGAACTCTGTTAGTTCCTTTGGGGCCATCCTGTATGGTGGCCAAGAAACGAGCCTTGCTCCTGGCACCAACTGTATGTAGAAGTCCATGTCCCTGGCCGGTGGCAATCCGGGCAATTTCTCCGGAAACACGTAGGAGAAATCCCGAACGACCAGGATGTCAACAATAGAAGCCTCTGCTCCCGCCATCTCGAAGCAGATAATATATACTTCCTCTCCTTGCTTGTGGGTTTTGACAGCCTGTATAGATGATAATAAAAGGTGGGAAACAAGTCTAATACCTTCGACGATGACGCAGGAGTACCCGTGCCTCAATCTGCTCCTCTTCGACGGGTAATCGATCTGGGCACGGTTCCAATACAACCATGTCATGCCCAGGATTAGTTCGAAGTCATGCATCCTTAGTATTATTGCAGGTGCTTCAAACATCTTGCCTCCAATTTCTGCCTCCATGTTACACTTGGCAGATGATAATAGCACTAATCCATCAGGTAGCCACACTGTAACACCCCAAATCCCAAATTTTGGTTTAGGCTGGGCGACACGGTCTGGGTCACGGGCGTGTCATAGGTCGTGTCCTGCTCGGTTAAGCAGCATGTCGAGTGCTTGACGAAATGCACTCGACGAAGTTCTCGAGAGCGAACACGCCCTGCGACACAGGCGTGTCAGGGGGCGTGTCCTACCCAACTACTTGAGTGATTGTCTCGAGTAGGTCTTGAGTGGGTCTTGTGAGCTCGACACGGGCGTGTTATCCATATGACACGGGCATGTCCTGCCCAACAACTCTAGTGATTGTCTCGAGTAGGTCTCGAGTGGGTATCAAGAGCTCGACACGGGCGTGTCAACCATATGAAACGGGCGTGTCCTGCCCAACTACTCGAGTGATTGTCTCGAGTAGGTCTTGAGTGGATCTCGAGAGCTTGATACGGGCATGTCAACCATATGACATGGGCGTGTCCTGCCCAACTACTCGAGTGATTATCTCGAGTAGGTCTCGAGTGGGTCTCGAGAGCTATACACGGGCGTGTCAGCCATCTGACACGGGAGTGGCAGCCCTGTGACACGGCCGTGGCAGCCATGTGACACGGGCGTGTCACATGGCTGTGTCCTATTCTGGATAAGTCGGTTCGTGTACCGCTTAAGGTACACGCCCTGTGACACGGGCGTGTCACAGGGCGTGTTAGACCTAAAATAGCCATTTTCAAGAAATTTGAAGCCATTCGTTTCCTTTCTCTGGGATCTGATGACCCAGGTTTCTCCTTGCAGCTTTAAGGCTGAAAGTGAGAAGAGAAGTCTCATTTTACCTTTGGCCATTATCTCTTTCTAAAAGAGCTAGAGAGAAGGGAGAGCAAGGAGGAGGGGAGGAGGAGGATAAGGAATCCGGCTATCGGTGGAGCTTTAGAGTTTCGAACTGAGGTTTGAGGCCAGATTTGTGGAGGAAAAGCTACTGCGGTGCTTTCCAACCGGCTAGAATTCCATGGCTCCAAAGAGGTCGTCAAGGGTAACGATTTTCCTTCTTGGACATATGAAGTACTTCTTTTCGGCATGTGCATGGATTTCCCCACCAGAGGGTGGATTGCGAAGGGATTTCCTTGGGTTGATTATTTGAATCCCCAATAGTCTTGCATATAGATCTGGAATTCTATAGTACGGAATAGGCATACTATGTGAAGCCCATCTGGATAGGTTGGTTTGGATTGGTGATGATTTATTTGCACACCGGAGGAGACTCCATGGTTAAACGTATAGTTTGTGGAGTTGATGGTTTGGACCGGTGAAGGGTAGTAGCAGGAAGTACTAGAGTGGTTGTCCAGGAAAATAAACTTGTGATGCTTGTGATGTGTGCTATAGCAAGACCAGTTTTCTAGCACTGCAGGATGCTGTAGGGTTTGGGCAGAGTTGGGTGCACAAAGTGAGTTATGCGGAACCCGCTAAGCAATCGTGACAAACGCTAGCATGGACTACCCATGTTGCATGGGAAGCCAGTCCTTGGTGGACATTGTGGCTATTGTGAAGCCAGTCAGTGGTGGACAGTGTGGCTATTGTGAAGCCAGTCCTTGGTAGACAGTGTGGCTATTGTAAGCTTGATGAGTTCTTAAAAAGGCCTCGTGTCGAACAGGAAAGGTGAAACCGACCCGCGCCTTATATTTAGCCTCGAGTACGTTGGTATTCGGTGATGGCAAGGCGACTTGAGCAACGGGTGGTGGCTGATCAGTACATGCGTTATGTCCATCCGACTTGAAGACTTGAAAGTGCGGTCAGTTGGAGCGCATAATGAGAGTCTTAGGCCTACGCGCGGGAAAGACTAAATGCTCAATTTTACAGTCCTGTGTTGGACCTGGAATGGTGGTGGGACCCTGGTTCGCCGTTACACCAAGAATGTGCCCTTAGTGCACGGATCGTCTGACCGCGAGGTTGACGGTTGTGATGGATTGTTTGTGTGTGAGAGCACAATGTGTGATATTTATATATCTGCCTATGAATTGCTATGCCTGCAGGGAGGGAATACCACTGCCCTGGGAAAGGGGTAGGGTCGTTATAAATTGGTCAGCTGAATGCTGACCATTGCTTTGTTTTCCACCGTTTGGTGTGCTGTCCCTGTGCAGGTGCTGGAGAGCCAAGCGGGACTCATAAGGGCTGAAGTCCCTACTGCTGCTGCTGCTGGTAGCCCTTGAAGGCTAAATAAATAATGTAGTGTTTTGTTCATGTGTGTCCGGCATACGCGCCGATGTTTGCAATCCACACTTGTAAAGAGGAACTATAAGGCCATAAGGCCCACCGATGTTGTATTTGTGGACATTCCTTCGAGAGTTGATATATAAATGTGGTTGTTTATATATGTAGTGGACATTCATGGTTGGAGTTCTACATTATTGTTAAAATCTTCCGCTAGCATGCTCTGAGTTAGGATGCGATTGTGTTGTGCTATTAACCTGTAACTTCCTTGCCTTTTTGTGGCATATGGTGTGTGGCCCCGGCCAGACCTTCTATTATATGCCATATGAACGAATGAAGACATTACATTTTGATATCAGCATATCGTGTTCTTTCCCTTTCGAATTCGTGGTCGAATTCTTTTGTAGGGTGGCAAGCACGTGTCAGTGCAAACCGCATTAACACTAATGAACTCTTGAATGTCCACTTTGGAATGCAAATACACTTGTTTGAGAAACCTGTGTGTTCCTACCTTATTGTTATTGCTTGTGCGAGGTCACTAATGTGAGTCTTGTTCAACCTATAGGTAACGCGTAGTGGTGCTGGGCAGTTGGAGCCGAAACGTTCTATTGAGAGTATGGCACCAGTTGTGGTGCCTACACCTCCCCCTTCTGCGAAAATCGTACGCTTAGTTGCTGAGGTGCTATTTGCAATGTTTCAAGCACAGCCCGGTAGGCAAGCGCAGCCGGCAGTGGTGGAAGACCAGGTTGCGGCGAGACCAGAACCTGTTGCAGCTGTTGATGCGCGAGCAGCTAAACGGCAGCTGAAGTAGTTCATGAGCTTCAATCCCCCTATGTTTACGGGTGTGGGATCCCCTACACAGGCAGCGGATTAGTTTTCGCGCGTCAAGTGTATATTGACGGCGATCAAGATGGAGGAATATCAGAAGGTCACCTTGGCCACCTTCTTATTGGAAGGAGAGGCTCGGTTATGATGGGATGAGATCGAGTTACACCACTTAACGGGCAGGATGTTAACACAAGTTTCAATTGAGGAGTTCTCGAGACTATTCCTGGCAAAGCACCTACCAGCGACACAACACATTGCCATGGAAAATAACTTCCAACGGCTAACGCAAGGAAAAAGTAGTGTTGAGACTTACCTGCAAGAGTTCACACGGTTGGGTCGTTATGCAGGCTCCATCTTCGCTGATTAGCAGCGGAAAACAAATAGGTTCTATGAAGGGTTGTGGGATGAGTTGTGATTCCTGCTCTCGAGTTCCATGAACCAAGGGTTTTAGGCATTGGTTGATACTGTGTGTGCGCTGGAGAAGGATATGAAGAGGGTGCAAAAAAAGGGCATTGGTTGTGACAAAGCCAGAGTTCAAAGCGCCCCGACCTAGAAAATCGTATTACCAAAAGAAATGGGGCAAGAGGCCCAAGCCGTTTGGGCAAGATCCTTCAACAGTTCTGCCGGGGGCAACGTCAAGGCCAGAGACTCGTACTTACTTTACTTGTGGAAGAGTGGGGTATATAGCCCGTGATTGTCGGGTTGGTCCCCCAAAGGGTGACCTGAAGACGGGAGCGTCTTATGCTGAGAAGGGAAAGGCAGTGGTGGAGTCATCTGCATCCCAGGTGCAACCACGAGTTTATAACCTTGGCCAACAGGAGGCCATAAAGCAAAGTGACGTCGTCACAGGTATGAGTTAAGGTTTCAATTTTTTTCTTATTGTATACTTTGTGTGTAGCTTGTGTGTGATGTGATTGCCACAGGCTTTGTTTTGATTTGGAACACGCTGGCGAGGGCACTATTTGATACGGGTGCTTCGCATTCATTTCTGTCTATGGACTTCGTATCTCGAATTGGAGTACCTAGTTATGTGAAGACAGATAGCGTAAGGGTGTTATTACCGAATGGTTGTTTGATGCTTGCAGATAGGGCTTGCGATGTGGCGGTTCAAATTGGAAGTCGGGAGGTTTGCTTGAACGCATCTGTGCTCCCAATATCGGAATTTGATGTGATCTTTGGTATGAACTGGCTCGCAGAGCAGCATGCCTTTATTGATTGTCAGTCAAAAGAGATCCCACTAGGCCAAAATACCGAGCTTGAGACTAAGTTCGTTGGTATGCGAGGAGTGAGCGGTACCTTGATGTCTGCACAGCAAGTCGTCAATGCTGTTCGAAAGGGCGCGGAGTTATTCTTCACGCTGATTCAGGTTGTTGAGACAAGAGCCAATGTGAGTGATGTTCCGATTGTATCAAAGTTTGCGGATGTGTTTCCTAAGGATCTCCCTGGGCTACCACATCAGCGGGAGATCGACTTCACTATTGAGTTGGTGCCAGGTGCAAAACCTGTGGCCCGCCCGCCATATCGAGTCGCGCCAAAGGAAATGGCTGAATTGAAAGTCAAATTGCAAGAGTTGCTGAAGCAGGGATATATACGCCCAAGTATGTCACCTTGGAGCGCACCTGTTCTTTTTGTGAAAAATAAGGATGGTGGTTTGCAGTTATGTATTGACTAACGTGAATTGAATAAGCTGACAGAGAATAACAAGTGACCAATTCCAAGGATAGATGAATTGTTCGATCAGTTAGTGGGATCAACCTTCTATTCGAAATTGGATTTGAAATCTGAATATTACCAGTTGAGGATTCGGGAAGGTGACATTCCCAAAACTGCATTTGGAACACGATATGGTCATTATGAGTTCACAGTAATGTCGTATGGACTATATAAATTATAATCGGTGTTCATGGACCTAATGCACCGAATGTTCCGAGAGTACTTGGGCCTGTTTGTGATTGTATTCATTGATGATATCTTGGTGTACTCTCAATATGAAGCTGATCATGCAAACCACTGGTGGATGGGGCTGCATACCTTGCGAAGGAATAAGCTCTATGCCAAGTTCTCAAAGTGTGAGTTTTGGCTGTCGTCGGTGGCTTTTCTTGGCCATGTGGTAAGTGGAGAGGGCATATCAGTGGATCTGTCAAAGATAAAAGCCATACAGGAGTGGCCGGTGTTATCTTCGGTGGCCAAGGTCAGGAGTTTCATTTGACTGGCAGGCTACTATAGACGTTTTGTAGAAAACTTCTCGCGGATTGCTTTGCCTCTGACCACACTGACGAGGAAGGATCAGAAGTTCGTTTGGACGCCAGAGTTCTCGCGAGCTTTTGAAGAGCTAAAGTGTCGTTTGACCACGACACCAGGGTTGACATCGCCATGTGGTACAGATGGCTATGATATCTATAGTGATGCTTCAGAGAGAGGCTTAGGTTGTGTTCTTCTGCAGTTTGGAAAGGTGATTGCTTATGGCTCACGCCAGTTGAAAGTGCATGAGCGAAATTATCCCGTCCACGACTTGGAGTTGGCGGCGGTGATCTTTGCACTTAAGTTATGGCGGCAAAATCTTTATGGCGTAAAAGTGGATATCTTTATGGACAATAAGTGTAACACCCCCTATCCTCCGCATAGCATATAGCAGTAGGTCCGGCCGGGGCCCGACGCCATATACCACAGACAGACCGGAAGGTTACGCAATGGAAACCATCCTGCCATTAACCAACGTCCTACATAGAGTACATTCTAGCGGAAGCAATTTAAAAGTTGCAAATTAAGAACACAGCCAACAACATGAATGTCCACTACCAAACCCAACATGAATGAACGTACAAATACACAAGTACTTGGCCTTATGACCTTACAATAGTTTACTAAAATATAAGTGTCTTCCAAACCTCGCACGCAGGCCGGACATACATGGGAATAAAAGTAAACACACAAAATTAGGCCTTCGAGGGCCGGCTCAGCAATAAGGGCTTTTTGTCCGCTATTTGACACTAGGCTCCACAGCACCTGCAAGCAACAATCCACCAAAGTGTGAGCAAACAAAAGCAACAGTCAGCTAAGCTGACCAAATTATAACGATCCCACCCCTGAACACGGGGCCGCGATTCTCCTTCCCTGCACTTTGTTAGCATAGCCAAATAGTAGTGAAATACACATCATCACATGCGTAAGCTCGCATGGCCACACACCCCGTGCTCTAAGGGCACATTCTCGGTGAACCCGGTCAAAGTCCGTTGTCTCACCATCGCCCCTTGGACGGCAATTTCTCGTGAGCATTATGGTCTTTCTGGCAACTGCTTAAGACCCTCCATTTATGCCAATGCCAAGTACCACGTACATTAGGTCGCTTGTACCAAACGACATAGAGCTGGTATGATTCCGCCTAACCCGTTGCTCGGACCGCAACGTCAATTTAAGCCATATTCGCGGGTCAAGCTTTCCTGAGTCCCAAATCGATCACACACTTTACATAACCCGGTTATATACAAGTTGGCTCCCAGGCCACCAAGTTGGCAGAACAACGCATCTTCCCAGTTTTTCGGGTGTACCTTGGATTAAGTCCCCAAGGCTCCATATTTCAATCTACTACGTAGAAAACCCGAAAAACAATCATCTGCATGGAGTCTTCTCAGGCCATTCATGCAATGCAACATCACCGATCCAGACCAACTTGTCCGGGTAGGCTTCGAACACAATGCCTATGTCCATTTCTCGATTACGGACTCTACATACAAAACAATGGGGACTATTCATGTCCACCCGAAGGAACACCTCACACTCACCCCAAACTCGCGAGAGCGGGCTTCCTATGCACGGGAAAATAAGACTTCACATGTCCAAGATGAGGATCGTTACCCTAGCATTCCTCTTTGGTGCCATGAAGATCTAGGCGGATGAAAAGCACCGCAATGTCCTCACCTCCGTAGATCCGAACTCGGTTTGCGATTTGGGGCTCCGAAGCTCCAACGGCGGCCGTATCTCTCTTCCTTCTTCTTCCTTGCTCTCCCCTCTCTCTAGAACCCTGAGAAAGAGAAAACCCAAAAAGAATGAGGGTTTCTAACCCTATTCCCGGGTATATCCCGACAAGGATAGCCCTGATCCATTGGATCCCAAAATAGGGAAACGGACGATCGTGATTCGCACTTAAAATCGAATTCTGGGCCGAACACGGCTTGTGACACTCCTGTGTCCAAGGTTGTGTGCCTCAATCGATGTCGAAATCATCTCATCCTGAAAAGAACACGGGCTCTGGACACGCCCGTGTCAAGCTTGACACGCCCGTATCATCCAGTACACACCTGTGTAGCGGGGCATGTTCTTCCATCGACACAGGACCAACACCAACCTGCGAAGAACACGTGTATTCGACACGCCCGTGTCATACCCGAACACGCCTGGGCTCCAGGCCGTGTTTCTCCCCCGGCACAACTCGGCTAACTACCCTAGTAGAATACGACTTGGGACACGCCCGTGTCTCAGGCCGTGTTCGCTGCTCGACGATTGTCGACTGCAATTTCGTCGACCACACGACCATCGTCGAACCTGAGCACGACACAGCCCTGTGACACGGCCGTGTCCCGGGCCGTGCGACCTCTACCATGTCCGAAAGTTGGCTCAAAATGCCACCCATCCCTTTTTTGAGTTTGGGCTCGTTACAGCTCTCTCCCTCTTAAAAGAATTTCGTCCCGAAATTACAGAAAGGAAAGATATAGACAAAACTTAAACGGTACCTGAGTGGAATAACTCTGGGTACTCCTCAAGCTAGGTCTGCTCTCGCTCCCATGAGAGCTCCTCTCGACCGCAGTTATCCGAACGGACCTTGACCATCTTGATTTTCTTGTTACATAATCACTTGAATTCCGAGTGCTCAATACGAACGGGCATGACCTTGGTCGTCAAGCCATTATCGACCAATACTTGATCGACCACAATCACTTGTGAAGGCTCTTGCACCACCTTCCGCAGCACTGACATGTGGAATACGTCGTGTAGACCACCCAGTTCCACTGATAGCTTTAATCGATACGCTGCTTCACCAATCCGCTCCAGAACCTCAAACGGTCCAAGGTATCTTGGGCTTAGCTTCTTCAAACACCGTATCTGCGAGACACCCTTGAACAGCTTAATCTTCAAGTACACCCAGTCGCCAAAAGCGAACTCCACGTTCCTATGCTTGGCGTTATAGTACTTAGCTTTGAGGTCCTGAGAGATTAGCAATCTTTCTCGAATTGTTCGAACCAATGACGTTGCATCTTCCACTTCTTGCCGCTTGTATATCTTTGACTCACCCGCTTCCAACCATGATAACGGCGTGCGACATCTTCTACCATATAGGGCCTCGAAGGGCGCCATTTGAATGCTCGCCTGGTAGCTGTTGTTATAAGCAAATTGCACCAAGTATAGGTGATCTTCCCACTGCTTCCCGAAATCCAGCACTCACAAGCGAAGCATGTCCTCCATCATCCTGTTGACCGTCTCGGTCTGACCATCCGTCTGTAGATGGAAGGCTGTGCTGAAATTTAGCTTTGTTCCCAACATCTGTTGCACCAACCTCCAATCATTGGACGTGAACCTCCCATCTCAGTCACTCATGATGCTACGGTGCACACCGTGAAGCCGCACAATATTATCCACATAAAATTTTTCCAGTTTCTCCACAGGATCATCCTTCCTATGCGGAATGAAGTACGACACTTTCGTTAGACGATCTACGATCACCTAGATGGCATCGTTTCCCTTCTGCGACTGTGGCAAACCATGCACAAAGTCCATTGTAATGTCGTCGAACTTCCACACCAGAATAGCCAAGGACTTTAAGAATCCTCCATGCTTCTGGCACTCCGCCTTCACTCAGGCGCATGTTTGACACTTCGCCACGTATAGTGCCACAACTTCTTAAGTCCTGGCTGTTGATGCACGAAAACGGACAGGGAGTCGGGCACCACCAGCTAACGGTTCGAACACCGGGGAATAGGGGAGGAAAGGAGAAGACTGTCGACCAATCGGTTACTAGCGGTCGCGGCTAAAGGACCAGAGAAGGGGGCCGCTGGCAGCGGCAACAGCAGAGTTCGCCCGCCGCGGCTTAAATGCCACTCTTGCGGCGGGCTTTCCTTTACTTCAAATAAGAAACAGTTACAACGAGTAAAAGAAGAAGCCGGCCGGACTACAAGCCGCAATACACTAGACTTGAGACCGCAGCTCTTAACAGGCGAGCTCCTGGATCCCAGTCAGAGTGTCTTGGGGAGTGCACCCTCCCCCTATTTATAGGCTCGGGGGCCTGCCCAAACGGGCAGGGCTAAAGTTACCGGCTGCCCGGGGTACAGGAGAACTGGGCAGAGGTGAGGGGAAGCAAAAGAGAAAGAAACAAGAAAGGAGGGAAGCCGCGCGGCCTGGCGGATTCCTCCTGGCGAGCTGACGGCTGGGGCCTGGAGCCTTGTCGCTGAGCAGGGGCGGCGTTGGCAGCGGCCTGACATGGAGACCGCCCGACTTGGGAGGCTTGGCGGCTTGAATACGCAGACCGCCCGGTCTGGAAAGCTGCGCGGACAGGTCGCGGATTCCGGGCTTATCATAATCCCCGCACATTTTTAAGTTTCCAAAAAACTTCGAAAATGTAGAACTAAGCCGGAGACCGCGACTGCTTCATCGTCGTCTATAAAATCCCCTGACCCTTGACATTCTTCAGGATTCCTGCCAAGCCACGGGTCGCTACTCGCCACTTGCGGTCAGAATTTTGCAAGCCGACGCGATTTCTCTAGCGATGGATGTGATGTCATCAATGTTAGCCCGCAACAAGAAACCGCCAGAAACGAAGCAGAGCCGGAGCGAGAAATCGAATGATTCTGCCCGTCAGACTACCAAGAAGATTGGGAAGCCGGAGACATCAGCGGCTTCTGGAGCTGAAAAGAGGCCGACAGAGATCGTCGGCGGACCATCGCAGGCCGCAGTAGATCCCAAAGCGGTTTCGAAGGCTGCTCCACAGCAAACCGGAATTGCCAAATCCTTCGACCTGACTTTCTCTCCATCAGGAGAACCGCTCCTAAAAATCGGTGGGACGGAGGAGAAGAGTGTTGAATCTGGGAAACCGTCCGAATTGCCGGGCAAGGTCGACTTAATCGTTGTGGATGACAACGAGCCAGAGAAGGCGCTGGAGACCGAACAGATTGTAGGAGAACAGCGCAAGCGGACTGAAAAGGTGTTCGGCTCCCTGAAACGGCGGAAAGAAAGGAGCGAAACCCTTGAAGAAAGGATGAAGAGAAAGATGAGGAAGTTGCACGCCAGAAACCGGAACATTTCCGAAAAGACCGGCGCGGACAGTCTGCAACACAGGCCGCACGAGAAGGAGGTACCCGAGAACCCGCCTACACCGGAGTACAAGCCGAGCGAACTGGAGAGCAAGCCAGCGGTTAGCGACTCGCTCAGCGAGCTCCTGAAGGGCATGGAGACTCTCCAGCGGCAAGATGCGCTATTGTCGACACCAGCGGCCTCTGAGGAGGTTGACCGCCTGGACATCCAGGTTATTGGGGAGAAGCCTGGCGATCCGGCTTCCGCAGCTTCTGAAGGAGCCGAGAAACTGAAGCTTCGCGAGAAGATGGAGGAGATGAAGAAACTGATCGCCGATAAGCCGGTGGCGACCGTACATCCATTGCTGCAAGGTAAACACCGGGACGTTAGGCGAATTATTAAATTCTACAAGTCGCGGTCAAGGAAGAAGGGGGCGAATATTATATTCAATCCGCCGGCCAGCTTTTTCCTGACCACGGCTCAACTGAAAAGCCGAGCTAAGGAAACCGAGCGGCTATGGAAAGAAAAGCTGAAGAGGATAGATCCTGAGCGGCTCAGGCGGCCAGTGATTAAAATCCATACCGCGGCCTCTGGAGGAGATAAACATCAAACCGGCGGTCTTATCCTACCGATTTCCTTACTAGAAGGTCGCAACAATCCGGCTGAACCTGACTGCGGTTTTTCTTCTGCAGGTGTACCGGAGACCGCGATGAAACCGGGCGACTTGACCTCGTTTATATCTATGCTGCCTCCGCCAAGTGTTCGCCAGAAGGAGATGGCCGACTTCCAGAAGGAGGTCGGCTCGCTGCAGGCGGCTTTGAATGCGGCCACCGAAACTCTGCGGATGAAGGACGAAGAGAAGCGGGTTGCCCAGGTGGCCGCGGAAAAAAGGATCCAAGAGTTGCAAACCACCCTGGAGCAAGAGACCACAAGGTTGCAAACTGCGCTTGAGCTGGAGACCGCGAGGTCGAAGACCGCGATGGAACAAGAGACGACCAGGCTCCAGACCGCGGTGGAAGAAGAAACTGCCAGGCTGCAGACTGCGATGAAGGAAGAGAACGCCAGGCTGCAGATCGTGATGGAAACCGCTGAGGCGAAGATTGCTGAGATGCAGGTCGCCTTGGAGCAGGAGAGGGCGGAGAAGTATTTGCTGATGGCCGCGCGGCTGGAAGGAGACAGAGAAGAGATCGCACATGCTGAAGGCGGTGAGAACCAAGACCTGCCGGCGGAGACCGGCGGAGAACAGCGGCCTGCACTACCAACTCCTGCAGAGCTGCCGGGCACTAGCCGCCCGGCCTCTGGCGAAAGTTCGCATCCGCCGGTGGCCGCGGCGCCTAACCAGGTCGCAGTTCCAAGCGGTCTGGGGGTCCAGGCGATCCCCATGATACCGTTTGCGAGAGTAGAGCGCGACGCTGCGCGAGTTTATCGGTCTCTGCATGCGCTTCACAATCTGGTTAGCCAGGTGTACGTTGCGATTGTGCAGACCGGTGAACAGGTCGCGCACATAGGAAGAGACAGGCCGGAAGACGACAAACGATCCTGAGCGACTTGAGAGAACTAAGCCGGGCGGACATTTGAATATTATGTTGTAATATATTTTTTTTCTCTGGATGTTGAACAATTTGATTGTTGCAAACTGTTGTATTTTATTATGCTGCGAACTGAATGCGGCTTATGCGGCTTGAATTTATAATCCACATGTCTGCTGCTTTGTTCTGAGAAATTTAAAGTTTAGGAAAGTAGCCGCGCGGTCTGGCGGACAGAACGCCTGCTTGAATACTTGATATCCACATGATACGCCATAAAAGTTTTCTAAGTGCAGGGAAATAGCCGTGCGGACTGACGGACTAGACGGCGGCTTGGTCATTAAGCTGATCTGCGCTTCGAGCGGACTTAGGCCGCGCGGTCTGGCGACTAGCCGCGATTTGACGTTGGGCACTGTAGCTTCACGGATTTGCTATAAATAGAGCAGATCCCGTAGATTTCATCACAAATCAAGAAGGATGCCGGCTAAGTCCAAGTCGTTGCGGTCTGACAAGGCCTCTGCGGTTAGGACAGACGCGGCCTCCGCTTTCCACTCAGCTGACCACAAAGAATGCCGGCTTACAAAAGCCGAGCTGGATGACTTTGTCGAGAAACACATGCAAGGAAGTCCGCTGATCGCGCGGCTTTCCCGACAGGATGAGCGGATCAACTCTTCCAATGCAAATCAGATCGCGGTCCCCATCGACCACTTCGACTGCGGCTTCAGCTTCCTGGTCTTGCTAGAGGCCGTAGCGGTCTTAGACCACTACGGGGTTGTGCCCGGACAACTTCCCCCAAACTCGATAGCCGCCATATACAGCTTCATCTCCTATCTGAGGTCGGAAAGAGTCCGCTTCTCTATGAGACTCTTCAGAGAATGCTTCTCGGTGCGGTCTATCCCGGACTCCGGGACAAAGATCTTCCGGGGGCACCTCTACTTAGGCTGCAGAGGGCTGAAGATAGTGAACCTGGCGAACAAGATCGCGAATTGGCCGGAGAGGTTTCTCATCTTTGAGGGAAACCTGGGGTTGCTGCCAGTCGACCCCCAGATCCGCGAAGAGGCCGCCTTTGGGAGCAGCGGCTTGGACGGCGTCGAGAAGGAGATTTACAACTTCTTCAAAGGCGAGCGGCTTGATGTAAACCACTACATCCCGCTGTTGCCGTCGCTAGTAGGAGTAGAGGCGGAAGACAGTAAGTGCTAAGCCGACCGACCTGAATTCTTAGCCGCACGGCCTGATAACTAACATTGTCTTTATCTTTGCAGCTGCTGTGGCGGTCCCGCTGAACAAGCCGCAGACTCCTGACGGCTTGACCCTCACTCAAAGAGAAAAGAGAGCGAAGCGGGCCAAGCCGGCGCGAGCTGCGGAGGAGGAGGAGTCGGACTCCTCTGGAGAGTTCATTCTGCAAGGAACCGGCAGCAGCTTGAAGGATGTCCACGGCGATCCGGCCTTGCGGTGGAGTCCGGACGGCAAGTCGGTGACGATCTCCACCGCCCTCCCCTACTGGGGAGCAGAAGAAGTAAGCCGCCATGCGAGCGTGGTTGGCGGCGCGCTGTACGGCAAGCGCAACTTGAAGGCGATGCGGCGAGTTCCTCCAGACGACCTGCCGCGGCTAGCCGCGCAAGTCGGCGCGAGGAGCTTCGTGGCAAGTCACTTCATGGGCCTTGCCTACAAGCAGCTGATGAAGGAGAACAGCGGCCTGAAGACACAGTTAGGCGAACAACAAGAACAGAACAAACGGCTTAAGGAAAAGGAGGCGGTAAGTCATTACCAATACTCGTGCGGTTAGCATTATGTAACCGCGCGACCTTACCTTTACTTTTGCTTTGCAGGAAATGTATAACCCGGCCAATCCCATCTTCCAAGACCAAGTCTTCCCCCAACTCGTCCAAGGGATTGATGGAGCGCTTAACCGCCTCCGGGACCTTGGCGGCTTGGCCACCGGCTTCACCGACTTTACATGTGCCGACATCTACCCCTCCCTGAAAGAGCAGGTGGCCGACGTCTATAGGTCGATCAAGGGCAAGGCCAAGGTCGGGGAAGAAGTCGGCGAGGTGGTCGGAGACGCCGTGGAAGAGGTCGGCCAGGGAAGCCGGAGTCCACGCACATCGCCTGAGTCTGGCGGCCAAGAATCGGAGACCGCGCGGCCAGACTCGACAACTTCTGGCGGTTCAGCGAGCTCCGCAACTAGCAGCGGATACTCTCTATCATCCGTCGACATTGGCGATGGCAGTGATTTGGATTCTCCTGCGACTAAGAAGCTCAAACCGGGCGATTAGAAAATCTATAACTTGTTTTTGTATTTTGAACTTTTTTGAAATCGGCGGTATTGTTTTTGTAACCGCGCGATTAAGACTTTGTAATACTTAATGAAATGGAAATGAAGGCATTTTACCTTTCTCTTTGTTATATTTCAATTTTCTTACTTGACTAAGTCCGCGCGGTCTCAGTTTAGCTTCCGATTTAAAATATAAGTATGTAAACCGGCTGAGTTTGCGCTGCGACTTCAACAAAGCTATCCGCAAGAGAGAGATATTTTCCTGCGGTTTATACCGGAGTGCACGTCGACGATAAGCCGAGCGGCTAATAACTTAAACCGCAATTTTCCTTGATGAATTATTCAACGTTATCTGCTGGAAGAGCTGAATTGTCGCGGCTTGCTCATATATAAACCGTGACCGCTAAGCCGCGCGGCCACTTGTCGTAGTCGGCAGACATCCATAACATTGAAATATTAGATTGCGGCTAGGGCGAACTCTGAAACGAATTGCCCATTTGATTAAAGGAACAAGAATAGAGAAACAAGCTTCGGCTTCCGATAATACAGGACGATATAGGCATATGGAAGCCGAGAATTATTGTGACGACAGTTCGCTGATTAGCTAATATAATTAATACCATAAGTCGGCAGATCAAAGCCAGGAATTAAGTGCCAGACGCAGGTCGGGCGACTTCCTTTCCATATGAATAACAAACCGGCAATTGATATATTTGAGCCAAATAAGATACTGAATAGCGGATAGGCGGACGTAAGTCGGCCGAGTTCCCAAATATATTAATGATAATCCGGCAGGTAGGAACAGGAAAGTTAAAAAACTTAAGCCGGAATATGAAACTGGGCGGCTTTTGTAATTAATTATACAACCTGCACAGGCCGCTTAGTAAAGCCGCGAGATAGCGGATAGGCGCGTGTTGTCCTGCAAAAATAGGTGAAGACATGCACTTATGTGTCAATGTGGGCAGGTGCGTGTGGCATTGCTTTCCACACAAAGAACACATAAGCGGGATCGAAATTCTTAAAATCCATGACCGATGTCAAGCGGGACAAGTACGCAACGTCTGCGACTGAAGTCAAGCAGGACAAGTACGCAATGTCTGCGACGAAGGTCAAGCGGGACAAGTACGTAATGCCTGTCTGTGACTGAAGTCATGCGTGACGGGTACGCAATGTCTGCGACTGAAGGCCAAGCGGAAAACCCACTACACATCTGCGACTGAAGTCAAGCAGGACAAGTACGCAATGTCTGCGACGAAGGTCAAGCGGGACAAGTACGTAATGCCTGTCTGTGACTGAAGTCAAGCGGGATGTGGAGGGCTTAAGAATTCGAAAGGGGCTCTTGCCCCTACATGCATGCATATTGGCATAAAGAGTAAAGCTAAAAATAAGCTTCAAATGAAAAAGTAACATTTGCATGATGTTAAGGAAGTGACAAAGGATATATATCTGTAGTTTTATCATGCCTCATTAATAATACCGATTGTGAAGGAGATGTTATGTACTATTCTGAACATAAGCACTTTTCTTTATAGAAAGAAAGAGGAATCACTGCTTGAATTATTGAGCAAGAAATGGAAGATTGCCTTAGAGAGTTAATAAATAACATATTCTTGCAGCTTTCCAGCTCTTACAAGTTGATTAGCCAATTCCCTGAGAGCTATGCAATCTTCTGCTATATGACCAATATCTTTATGATACTTGCAAAAAAGCTGCTCGTGCCGATACTTGATTTTGGATTTCATACGCCGATGCTTCTTGAACTCAGGCATTCCCTGAATGATTATCAAAAGATCTTCCATAGGAATTTTGAACTTAACATACTTACCTGAATCTTTTTCATACTTTGGAATTTTATCCTGGAGAATATAAGGAGACTTGCAATATTCAACTTGCAAAACATCTTGTGAGGAAATAGATTGTTGTTGACCAGAAGTCCCTTGAGATTGTTTAGCCATTTGATTCAGAAATGAAACATAACCTTTATTTGCCTCTTCGCCCATTATGAATGTATTAACTATATCAATAAGATCTCCGTAGCTTTTGGGATATTTTGTGGTGAGCTTGAATTTCAATGGGCCTTCTTGAAGTGCATTTATGAAAGCATACAAGTAATAGTCTTGATGGACGCTACAAATATCTAAAACCTCCTTTTGAAACCGATCAACAAAATCTGGATTAGACTCGTCAATTCCTTGCTTGATTCGGAAGAGAGCTCCAACGTCTCTTTTCCGCTTCCTGTAAATAGCGAATCTATAAATAAATTGACTTCGAAGATCCTTAAAGCTGGTTACTGATCGAGGTGGGAGGCTATAAAACCATTCTCTTGCAACATTGCCAAAAGATATAACGAAGAGTTTGCATTTTACTCCATTTGACACTTTTCTCAGTGAAATAGCAGATTCAAAAGCTTGCAAGTGAGAAAACGGATCATCACATCCAGAATACTCCGGGAGAGGCGGGACTCTAAAGTTATCGGAGACAGTATCCCACCGAATACGATTAATGAATGGAGAAGGGGCCTCTTCTTCTTCCTCATAAAGAGGTTCATTTGCAACAGATTCTAGTCCACGCTCAACACTGTTTGCAAAAATTTCTCTATGAGGGTCAACAACCTCACTATTAAAATACGAGCAATCCTGCATTTCTGAGAGATCTGTAATAACCGAGATGCGGCTTGACTTATCATGGCCCTTTGCAGGATTCATCCTGAAAAGAAAGAATAGCCGAACTTTTTCAAGAGACCGCAGAACAGCGGCGGCTTAATGTGGCGGCTAGACGATACTGCAAACCGATAAGAAGACCGGCTTAAAAGAGAGCGGATAGAATGCCATGTTCCACAGTGCGGGAGGCGGGCTGAAAGCCTTAGCCGGCGAAGTCGCGACTTGCTCGACAGGCCGCCGAACCCTAGAGGATAGTGCGGTCTAATTAGCTAGACCGCTGATTTCATCGATTAGTCGAGATCTGAAGGTCGCGTGTTAACTGTTGATGCACGAAAATGGACAGGGAGTCGGGCACCACCAGCTAACAGTTCGAACACCGGGGAATAGGGGAGGAAAGGAGAAGACTGTCGACCAATCGGTTACTAGCAGTCGCGGCTAAAGGACCGGAGAAGGGGGCCGCTGGCAGCGGCAACAGCAGAGTTCGCCCGCCGCGGCTTAAATGCCACTCTTGCGGCGGGCTTTCCTTTACTTCAAATAAGAAACAGTTACAACGAGTAAAAGAAGAAGCCGGCCGGACTACAAGCCGCAATACACTAGACTTGAGACCGCAGCTCTTAACAGGCGAGCTCCTGGATCCCAGTCAGCGTGTCTTGGGGAGTGCACCCTCCCCCTATTTATAGGCTCGGGGGCCTGCCCAAACGGGCAGGGCTAAAGTTACCGGCTGCCCGGGGTACAGGAGAACCGGGCAGAGGTGAGGGGAAGCAAAAGAGAAAGAAACAAGAAAGGAGGGAAGCCGCGCGGCCTGGCGGATTCCTCCTGGCGAGCTGACGGCTGGGGCCTGGAGCCTTGTCGCTGAGCAGGGGCGGCGTTGGCAGCGGCCTGACATGGAGACCGCCCGGCTTGGGAGGCTTGGCGGCTTGAATACGCAGACCGCCCGGTCTGGAAAGCTGCGCGGACAGGTCGCGGATTCCGGGCTTATCACTGGCCACCAGAACAATTTCTTCATATCACGGTACATCTTCATGCTCCCCGGGTGAATCGAGTACTTGGTATGATGAGCCTCATACATCAATTCCACCCGCAATTTGCCCACATTCGGGACGCACAAATGACTGCCCTTTCATAACAATCCATCCACGGCCTCAAATTGGGAATTTGACCCATCCAAAGCCTCAACAATGATTTGCTTCATGTGGCCATCCAAATCCAGAGCCTGTCGAATCTGATCAGCCAGGTCACACTGAACTTCAGTCCAGCTCAATAGCGCTTCGACACTAGTCTGCTTGTCTACATAAGAGATCTCCAACGCCTCCAACTCCCGAACCAAACGCTCATCATGAACTGACAGCCAGTTGGCTTAAGATGGGGCCCTGTGACTCAACGCATCCGCGACTACATTGCCTTTCCCAGGCACATAATGAATCTTGAATGTGTAGTTGATGAGTCCACTTTATATACCTATTTTCGGACTCATCTGAGCTAGTTTTCACGCATTTGCACTTCACTTTTAGTTCATTATCATATATATTTCATCTTGCCTATATTTCCATAGGAAGTGCACATTTTAGCCCGTGGTTGTGTATTGTGTTATTCTTTTAGTCCGTACTCCTTTTTGTTATGTTCTGGAATGTCTGCATAGATTAGTGATTTGTTTTTCCTTTCGGTACAGGGGTCGTGTGCGTGTTCCGTGATGGTTGTGAAATAGGAATACTGCGCACGATCAGGGGATCTAATGTGCACGACCACTGGTCGTGCACCCCTGATCGTGCGCACTACTCTACGTTTTCTAGAATCAGCCTGGGGTAAGCGCACGACCACTGGACATACTGCGCACGACCACCGGTCGTGCGCCACTGATCGTGTGCATTGATTCCTCATTTCTAGAGTCCTGTCTGGGTAATCGCACGATCATTAGACTTAGTGCGCACGACCACTGGTCGTGCGCCACTTCTCGTGCACATTATCCCAGTTCTTCTTCCTGATATTCCATGCTAGTGCGCACGAGCACAGGACATAGTGCGCACGACCACTGGTCGTGCGCCTGTGATCGTGCGCATTGTTCATTTCTGCTTTTGTATAAATAGTGCAGGTCTCGTCCTAATCAGAGATCCGGAGATAGCTCGTTTTCCTCCGCCGTTTTCCGCCTTCTCCGTCGTTCCCCTTCATCTTCCACCCTAGGGAGGTGCTCCGGGCAAGCTTTCACCGCCAAATCCAAGCCGGAGCTTCCTCTCGGCCTTCTCCTTCATCCGTGAGCTTCAAGTAGGTTTTAACGCCATAGCCATCAAGCAAAGGAAAGCTAGCAAACTTCGTCCGCTTTCGTGAGACGAAGAAGACGGGCCATTGGAAGGTGGTGACAGCCCTTCTCTATCCCGGACGCAGTTGAGGTCCGAGCTTGGACGCGGAATGATAACCCGACGATTCCAACCGTAAATCCTCAGCAAGGCTTCGGATTCGGTCGATCTCTTGACTTGTTCTTGCTTTATTGTTGTGTATGTGTGTTAAAACTTTATTTATATTGATGTTGTTGCACTTTATATGTAAACTTTACTAGATTCATGTCTATGTGATTCTGTGTTTGTTTACGCTTTAGTTGCTTGAGTTGCGCCTATTATTCCATCCACCACCATCCACCCTTGCCGCACTAGCAATTGCTAGTGGCGTGCGTTGCGAAGAGGTGCTTACGACCCTCATTCCGCCATTCTCACCACCTCATCTGCGAGCCTACTCTTCCATCCGCCTAGCGATTCGGTGCATAGCAGCCCGACTAGTCTTCCATCCCGCCTGGTGAAGCATCGCATAGCGGCATTGCATAGGAGTAGTTGTTAGCCTTTTATTTTCTGTTTCCGCAACCATCAAAATCCCCTTAGTTAGCTCCGACCTGAGGACTTCAATCTCAAGTCCTCCTCGAAATTAACTCCACCTTACTGTGTTCCTTGTGAGATCGATACTTGGGAAAACCCCCATTTTATATTACTTGTGCGACCGGTTCACTGCCGTGATCTATACCATCAAGTTTTTGGCGCCTTTGCCGGGGAACACAGTCGTGTGAGTTTTTGGAGAGGGAGATAATAGATTGAAGCCCTTTTCCATTTGTCTATATCATTTTTTTTATTTATTTGCTTTGGTTATTAGAATTTTTATTTTGCTTATTTTTTCCCCTTTTCTGATTTTTGATTTAGATAGCAGATCCGTGTTATTTTCATTTTAGCTGTGTAGCACTTTTTCAGCAATTATTTTGTTCGTGATGGATTCTGATGCTGAGTGTCGTATCCTTGACACTTTGCGCCGATCCATCGATGTGATTGCTGTTATGAATGCCGAGCATTGCATTCGGTGTTTGTTATGTCAAGGTGTGGGCCACATGTTGAAGGATTGCCCTCGTTTGTGCAACCCTTCTCCCTCTGAGGGCATGTGCACAACAACCTCCCGTTCGCGGAAGACTGTTGTGGACAGGCCTACCAGGGTGTTGCTTGGCCCATACACTGACATAACTCACTTTGCTCCTTCTTTACCCGTTGAGATTACTGAAGAATCTCTGGCCGCATACAGCTCTTTCATGGGTCCCTCGATCCCTTTTTACGAGCTTTCCTTGAGTGATGATGATCACTCTGGTGTTAGCCAACAAAAAGAGGAGCAGGAACTCATGGACGCTCCTGTATGAGACGATGAGATTGTTCTGGTTGTCGACGGGGTGGCGTCTGCGAATGATTTTGCGATGGGGCCTGCTCATTCAGTGCTTGATTTTGAGAGCAGCCTTGCCCCTCCGCAATTTTTGTCGGATTGTGCTATTCCTCTTTCTTGTGAGTTGGTTGATGATGTTGTAATTGTTGATGATTCGGTGCCCGAGGTTGCGCCGAAGTGGGATGATGATTCCTCTATCTCCGACGGAGAAAGTGGATCTTCGGAACATTTTTACGCACCCCGGTGGGATGAGGAATACCCTATTTCCGATGCGGAGGTTTGCACCTCCTTATTGGATGAGGCCGTTCCTCTTACCATCGCGGATCTCGAGTTCTCGGATTCTCCTCGGTATGACTCGTATGATACCGATGATGATCTCTGCTTGGATCCTGCTGAGAGTGATACCGGGATCACTCTCCCATTTTCTGATTCTTTTAGTTCTTCTTCTCTTTTATTACTTGATCCCCCTTCCTTATCTGAGCCTGTGCAGGATGAGTCTCCACAGGTACGTTGGGATGACGATGAGCTTTGTGCTCATGCCGTTGCCATCGCCTCCTGCGGGCCTGTGATAGACGATACCTTGCTAGGCAAGGATTTGTTTTGTGGTGAGATGAGTGAGGACCAGGCCTCCTCCTCATCCTACTTCCTATTTCCTCTACCTGTGTTGGGCAGGTGTTATTATTTAGGTAGAGGGTTAACTGCTCTATCACCGTATCGGTACCCGTTACCGAAACGGATATGGAACAGTTACCTGTGCATTTTTCTTTTCATAGGCCCATTAGCTAGAATCTTTTTGTAGCCGAATAAGTCGTGTTGGGATGACAATAACCCCAGTATTTATCTTTCATTTTCTGCATTTTATTTTTCTTGTCTATTTTTAGTTTTAGCATTTCTTCTTGTATATTTTCTTTTGTTTTTGCGGAGCTCACCCCTGCAGGTATTCTGGGCAAATTGCATTGGCAGGGTTCTGATTCCTCTGTATGGCGGGCCTGCTTTGGTTTCCACGCGTCTTCTGGTATGCTCACAAGCTGAGCATTGGGTAACCTCTTCCCTTAGCTTTTTATGATTTTAATTTCTCTATTATATGATGTTTTGCTTAGTTTAAGTCTGGGGGAGAGATCTGTTACCTATTGCACGTACACATCTCATGTGCATACTAGAAGCCTTTATTGTTTTATTTTGATTAGTTCATTGCACTGCACACCACTGCACCCACTTGAGCGCGTGCTTAGCTTTTTGCGTGCTGTGAGTTAAATTCATTTCTTCGTTAGATTTGGGAAAATTATGGTGCTGACATAGGATTGTGAGACGGAGTAAAATGTTGGCCTTGTTGTGATCCTAGTCAACTGCTCTCGTCTCGTGTAGAAATTGGAGTAGATTTAATTTTTCTGTATGCTTTTAGTTTTATATTTTTCTAATTGCGTAAATACTTTTTATTCTACTCAAAAGTTGGTGAATCCGGTATGAATCTGACGGTAGCTTAGGGATGTGTGTAGACGGTCGTTAGTTTTGTATTGCTCGAGTCGGGAGGATGGATAGTCTTTCTCGTTGGCTAAGAACTTGCCCCAAGCTTTTCTTGAAGCATGGGTATAGGTTAGTCATGCATGAGCGTGATGTAGGCCATCATTTTGGCCCGGTTGAGCTTTGTACCGTTCCTGACGTCTTATCCTCGCTAGCCCCGTTGTGCCTACCCCTCCTTTTGATTCAGCTCCACCATGATTTCACCAAAGCCTCATAGTCAATCCTATTCGCACACCCAAGTTCAGCTTTAGTGTTTACATTTTAATGTTGGGGTGTGATGTGGTGTTATTACATGTGAAAATGTGGATGTGCTCCAATGTTATATTTGCTGAAATTGCAAAAATAAAAAGATGATTTGAATAAAGAAAATAAAAAAAAAGAAAGAAAAAAAATATTTGTAAAGAAAAAAAAGTGAAAAGTAAAAGTAAAATTGAAAATCATTTTGGAAATGTGATTATATTTGGAGTAGACGGTGCACACACCCATATGTTAAAAGTTAAGTTTGGGGGTGTGGTGTACTCGCGTGTATTGTGCTTAGTAGAGGGATTCATTTTTATACTAGCTCATTTGGGTTAGGTGCATAACCTTCCTGTATATCTTTGTTTACCTCACCGAAACCCAAGCCCCATCTTTTCACCTAAAGTCCTACTGATTTATGTGTGAACCAAACCAGTGCCGTGGAGAGAATGCAAAAGGGCAAGCATATGGTCACCGACATTGGTGGATTCCTTTGGAGGTTATCCCGAGCCCCGATCTTTGGCAATGCTCGCCTAGCGATTAGTCTACTTTCTCCCTACGCGTGACCGGGTGATTCACCGTGATTCTACTTTTGAGTAATAATAAAATTTTGATATGCATTGCGAAAAATATAAACTATTTTGTATACTTAGAAATTTCTTCTATTATATTTTTACGCACGCGAGCATGCGACTTCGCATGGTACTTCGTATCGCAATTTCTTTGTTAACTAGTATTATTCCCTCTCTACTTAGATTTTGTTTGCTCGGGACGCGCAAACAGTTAAGTCTGGGGGTGTGATGAGTCCACTTTATATACCTATTTTCGGACTCATCTGGGCTAGTTTTCACGCATTTGCACTTCACTTTTAGTTCATTATCATATATATTTCATCTTGCCTATATTTCCATAGGAAGTGCACATTTTAGCCCGTGGTTGTGAATTGTGTTATTCTTTTAGTCTGTACTCCTTTTTGTTATTGTCTGGAATGTCTGCACAGATTAGTGATTGGTTTTTCCTTTCGGTACAGGGGTCGTGTGCGTGTTCCTGATGGTTGTGAAACAGGAATACTGCGCACGATGAGGGGATCTAATGCGCACGACCACTGGTCGTGCGCCCCTGATCGTGCGAACTACTCTACGTTTTCTAGAATCAGCCTGGGGTAAGCGTACGACCACTGGACATACTGCGCACGACCACCGGTCGTGCTCCACTGATCATGTGCATTGATTCCTCATTTCTGGAGTCCTGTCTGGGTAATCGCACGATCATTGGACTTAGTGCGCATGACCACTGGTCGTGCGCCACTTCTCGTGCTCATTATCCCAGTTCTTCTTCCTGATATTCCATGTCAGTGCGCACGAGCACAGGACATAGTGCGCACGACCACTGGTCGTGCGCCTGTGATCGTGCGCATTGTTCATTTCTGCTTTTGTATAAATAGTGCAGGTCTCACCCTAATCAGAGATCCGGAGATCGCTCATTTTCCTCCGCCGTTTTCCGCCTTCTCCGTCGTTCCCCTTCATCTTCCACCCTAGGGAGGTGCTCCGGGCAAGCTTTCACCGCCAAATCCAAGCCGGAGCTTCCTCTTGGCCTTCTCCTTCATCCGTGAGCTTCAAGTAGGTTTTAACGCCATAGCCATCAAGCAAAGGAAAGCTAGCAAACTTCGTCCGCTATCGTGAGACGAAGAAGACGGGCCATTGGAAGGTGGTGACAGCCCTTCTCTATCCCGGACGCAGTTGAGGACCGAGCTTGGACGCGGAATGACAACCCGACGATTCCAACCGTAAATCCTCAGCAAGGCTTCGGATTCAGTCGATCTCTTGACTTGTTCTTGCTTTATTGTTGTGTATGTGTGTTAAAACTTTATTTATATTGATGTTGTTGCATTTTAGATGTAAACTTTACTAGATTCATGTCTATGTGATTCTGTGTTTGTTTACGCTTTAGTTGCTTGAGTTGCGCCTATTATTCCATCGACCACCATCCGCCCTTGCCGCACTAGCAATTGCTAGTGGCGTGCGTTGCGAAGAGGTGCTTACGACCCTCATTCCGCCATTCTCACCACCTCATCCGCGAGCCTACTCTTCCATCCGCCTAGCGATTTGGTGCATAGCAGCCCGACTAGTCTTCCATCCCGCCTGGCGAAACATCGCATAGCGGCATTGCATAGGAGTAGTTGTTAGCCTTTTATTTTCTGTTTCCGCAACCATCAAAACCCCCTTAGTTAGCTCCGACCTGAGGACTTCAATCTCAAGTCGTCCTCGAAATTAACTCCACCTTACTGTGTTCCTTGTGAGATCGATACTTGGGAAAACCCCCATTTTATATTACTTGTGCGACCGGTTCACTGCCGTGATCTATAGCATCAGTAGTCCCCCAGGAACTCCATCCATCTCCGCTGCCGCATGTTTAGATCCTCCTAATCAAACAAGTACTTTTGGCTCTTGTGGTCGGTATAGATATTGACCTTCACCCCGTACAAGTAATGCCTCCATAGCTTCAGGGCAAATATCACGGCTGCTAACTCCAAGTCATGGACCGGATAATTCCTCTCATACACCTTCAGCTGACTCGAGCCATAGGCTATCACACTACCATCCTGCAGTAGGACACAACCCAATCCACTGCCCGAAGCATCGCTGTAGATCTCAAAACTTTCGGTCCCACTCGGTGAACTCAGCACAGGAGCCGTGGTCAACCGACACTTCAACTCCTCAAAAGCTCGTGTGCACTCCGGCGTCCAAACAAACTTCTGCTCTTTACTCGTTAGAGTCATGAGGGGTAACGCTATCTGCGAGAAGTTCTCCACGAAGCTCCTGTAATAGCCGGCAAGCCCCAGAAAACTCCGGACTTCCGCTACCGTAGACAGCACAGGCCACTCTCGTATAGCAACAATCTTCGTCGGATCCACCGCAATTCCCTCTCCACTGACTATGTGACCAAAGAACGCTACTGAGGACAACCAAAACTTGTATTTGGAGAACTTGGCGTACAGTTGATTCCTCCTCAGCGTCTCCAACAACAAATGCAGATGCTTAAAGTGATCCTCCTCACTCTGCGAGTACACCAATATATCGTCGATGAAGACGATCACAAAGTGTTCTAGGTACTCCCTGAAAGTCCTGTTCATCAGATCCATGAACACTGATTGTGCATTAGTCAACCCGAACGGCATGACAGTAAACTCATAATGCCTATATCTCGTACTAAAAGCTGTCTTGGGGATATCACCTTCCCTTATCCTCAGTTTATAATACCCGGACTTAAGGTCCAACTTCGAGTACACCGATGACCCGACTAACTGATCGAACAGATCATCAATCCTTGAGATGGGGTACTTGTTCTTCTCCATCAACTTGTTCAGCTCTCAATAATTGATAGAGAGCTGCAAACTTCCGTCCTTCTTCTTTACAAAAAGGACCGGTGCGCTCCAAGGCGACGAACTTGTACGCACATAACCCTGTTCCAAAAGCTCTTGAAGTTGAACCTTCAGCTTCGCCATCTCCTTAGGCGCTAGCCGATACGGAGAGCGTGACACAGGTTTCACACCTATAACTAGCTCGATGGTGAAGTCTATTTCCCGCTGAGGTGGGGCTCTAGGGAGATCGCCAGGGAACACATCAGGGTATTCAGATAGCACTGGGATGCTGTCCAAGTTGGCGTAGGCTTTGAAGCCTCCACTAGCGTGAAGAACAGCTCTGCACCAGCACGAACCGCCTTAACCACCTAAAGAGCAGACATCAAAGTCTTGCTCGACCCATTCAAGCCCACAAACATTGTCTCACGACCAGTTCCCAACTTGACCTCCTTGCGATTGTAGTCTACATATGCCTGCTGCTCTGAGAGCCAGTCCATACCAAATATCACGTCGAACTCCACCAGTAGCAGTAACGATGCTTACAAGTCGAAATCCTGACTGTCAATACGAATCTTTATGCCACAGACTCTATCCGCGCACATCGAACACCCATTCGGCAACAACACATCCAGTTTGTCCTTTTCCATCGAAGAAGGTACTCTGATGCGCGATATGAATCCTTCGGCGAAGCTTCCATATCGAACAGTGTTCTTGCCTAATAAACGAAAAATCAAAACAAAGCCTAACACAACTAGTCATAGGATATAGCGCAAAAGGTAACATATATATATAAAGCTTATCTGCTTTTAATTAACTCATACCTGTCACCTCGTCAGACTGCTTTATGGCCTCCGGAAGGCCAAGATTGTGCACACTAGGCTGGGCTAGAGCATGGTGGGATGCGGTTGACTCCACCGCCTTTCCCTTTTCTTTGTAAGTTGCTCCAAGTTTCCTCTCGAACTTTGGACGTCCGCTCCAACACTCTCGGGCATAATGCCCCAGCTTTCCACAGTTGTAACATACTCCCGAGGTTCGGCCTATAGTGGCCCCAGATGCACCAGAAGAAGGGGCTGGACCTGAAGTCCTAGCCTTCTGTTACCACATACAGAACCCAAATTTTGAGGAGTTCGACATTTTGAACACCGTTTCCTTTGCACTAGAGTACCTAACTGCTCCTGACATAGCTTTGTTTGCCTTCTGAGTGCCATCCCGACAATCACGGGCTAAATGTCCTAACTTGCCGCAAGTATAGCAAGTACATTGAGCTCGACTCGTAGGTGTTCTAGATCTCTTAATCCTCCTCCTTCGGCATTTAGACTTTGTCGAACCTGCAGAGTTTGGTACCGTGAACTCTGACGTCTGGTTGACCTTTGCCAAATCTTCTCCCAAAGATCTAGCCAACTACACCAAAGCTCGGAAACCAAGTAGCTTTGGTCCTAATAACAACAGTCGTAAGTCATCGCGCAGTCCGTTATAAAATATATCGAGCATGGACTGCTCATTTTCCAACTCAATGCATGGGTAGTGCCTTATCATAAGAAACGCCTGCAAATACTCATCAACTGAGTGCGTACCCTGCACTAAAAACATGTTTAACTGCTGGCCTGATGGGCTTCTAAATGCCATTTGATCCAACACACCACCCGGCATTGAAGTCATCTCAATGACAAAGGGTTGCATATTGCTTCCATGCTGTGCATTAGTCACAGCAAACACCGCTTCAACTACCCTTCTTATGGTTTCAATAGAAGGAGATGTTGCAGGCACATCATTCGGTGCGCTACTTGCCTCAGAAACCGGATGTTCTGACATCCCTGCACCACTCCTGGTCACCTATAGTCGTACAAAACACCATTAAGCGACCAAACAAAATTGCAAAAAGCAATTATAGGAACACGCAGGTTCCTCAAACACGTGTATTTTCATTCCTAAGTGGACATTCATGGGTTCTTTTATGTTATAATGATGACGCACACACATGTTCTCACCACCCCTTAAAAGAATTCGTCCACGAATTCATTTAAGTTGACTGAAACCATCGCTCTGATACCAAATTGTAACATCCCCTATCTGTCGCATAGCATATAGCAGTAGGTCCGGCCGGGGCCTGACGCCATATACCATAGACAAACCGGAAGGTTACGCAATGGAAACCATCGTGCCATTAACCAACGTCCTACACAGAGTATATTTTAGTGGAAGCAATTTAAAACATGAATGAACGTTCAAATACACAAGTACTTGACCTTATGGCCTTACAATAGTTTATGCAAATATAAGTGTCTTCCAAACCTCGGTACGCAGGCCAGTCATACATGAGAATAAAAGTAAACACACATAATTAGGCCTTCGAGGGCCGGCTCACCAACAAGGGCTTTTCGCCCGCTATTTGCCACTAGGCTCCGCAGCACCTGCAAGCAACAATCCACCAAAGTGGTGGCAAACAAAAGCAACGGTCAGCTAAGCTGACCAAATTATAATGATCCTGCCCCTAAACTTGGGGCGGCGATGCTCCTTCCCTGCACTTTGTTAGCATAGCCAAATAGTGCTGAAATACACATTATCACAGGCGTAGGCTCGCTCGGCCACACACCCTGTGCTCTCAGGGCACATTCTCGGTGAACCCAGTCAAAGACTGTGGTGTCACCACTGCCCCTTGGACGAAAATTTCTCGTGAGAATTATGGTCTTTCTGGCCACTTCCTAAGACCCACCATCTATGGCAATGGCAAGTACCACATGCATTAGGTCTCTTGTACCGAATGACATAGAGCGGGTACGGTTCCGCCTAACCTGTTGCTCACACCGCAACGTTAATTTAAGCCATATGCGCGGGTCAAGCTTTCCCGAGTCCCAAATCGATCACATACTTTACATAACCCGGTTATGTACAAGTTGGCTCCTAAGCCACCAAGTTGGCAGAACGACGACTCTGCCCAGATTTTCGGGTGCACTTTGGAGTTAGTCCCCAAGGCTCCCTGTTGCAATCTACCACTTAAAAAACCCAAAAAACAATCATCTGCACGGAGTCTTCTCCGTCCATTCATGCAATGCAACATCACCGATCCAGACTAACTTGTCTGGGTAGGCTTCACATACAATGCCTATGTCCGTTTTTCGATTATGGACTCTACATGCAAAAAAACGGGGACTATTCATGTCTACCCGAAGGAACACCTCACACTCACCGCAAACTCGCGAGAGCGGGCTTCCTATGTAAGGGAAAAGAGGACTTCATATGTCCAAGTTGAGGTTCATTACCCTAGCATTCATCTTTGGTGCCATGAAGATCTATGTGGATGAAAATCACCGCAATGTCCTCGCCTTCGTAGATCCGAACTCGGCTTGCGATTTGGGGCTCCGAAGCTCCACCGGCGGCCGGATCTCTCTTCCTTCTTCTTCCTTGCTCTCCCCTCTCTCTAGAACCCTTAGAAAGAGAAAACCCAAAACGAATGAGGGTTTCAAACTCTATTCCCGGGTATATCCCAGCAAGGACAACCCTGAGCCATTGGATTCCAAAATAGGGAAACGGACGGCCACGATTCGCACTTAAAATCGGATTCCTGGACCGAACACGTCTTGTGACACGCTTGTGTCCAAGGCCGTATGCCTCAATCGACGCCGAATCTATCACATCCCGAAAATAACACGGGCTCTCGACATGCCCGTGACAGGCTTGACACGCTCATGTCATCCAGTACACACCCGTGTAGCGGGGCATGTTCTTCCATCGACACAGGACCAACACCAACCTGAGAAGAACACGGGTATTCGACACGCCCGTGTCATACCCGAACACGCCTGGGCTCCAGGCCGTGTTTATCCCCCGACATAACTCGGCTAACTACCCGAGTAGGACACGGCCTGGGACACGCCCGTGTCTCAGGCTGTGTTCACTGCTCGACGATCGTCGACTGCAATTTCGTCGACCACACGGCCATCGTCGAACCCGTGCACGACACGGCCCTGGGACACGCCCGATTCCCAGGCCGTGTAACCTCTACCAAAGTCTGAAATTTGGCTCAAATGCCACTCGTCCCTCTTTTGAGTTTTGGGGCGTTAGAATAAGAGTCTAAAGTACTTGTTGGATCAGAAGGATCTGAATATGCGACAACAAAGGTGGATGGAGTTCCTTGGGGACAACACCTTTGATATTCATTATACTCCCGGGAAGGGGAATGTGGTGGCTGATGCCTTGATTCGGACGGTCCCGTCAAGGGCAAATTGGTTGCAGATGCATGATGAGAGTCTGATGCAGGAGTTGCAAGCGTTAGAAATTTCTTGTGTTGACAAGAATTCCACAGCTGATGCGTGCTTAAACTGGACAGAGGTACAATATGACCTTGTAGACAGAATTCGACGAGCAACGGAGCTGGATGAAAATCTCCAACGCTATGCAAAAGATGGGCTAGATGGCAAATTCTCCTAGGATGATGGCCTTTTGCGGAAATGGGGTCGTTTGTGCGTCCTGAGCAGGGGTAAGTTGAGAGAAGAATTGATGTATGAAGCGCACTTTACAAAATACTCAATTCACCCTGGGAGCACAAAGATGTTCAAGGACATGAAAAAGTTATTCTGGTGGTCAGGACTAAAGAAAGACATAGCTCATTATGTGGCGAAATATCAAACTTGTGCTTTGGTGAAAGCAGAATGCCAGAAGCCAGGAGGTTTCTTGAAGTCGTTACTGATTCCAGAATGGAAGTTTGATGAGATTTCAAAGGATTTCATGCAAGGGTTACCGAGATCTCAATGCGGGAATGATTTAATCTGGGTGATTGTAGACCGGTTGACGAAAGTGCCTCACTTCCTTCCAAATAAGCGGGACGATTCAGTAGAAAGTATGGCGAACCTCTATGTGGAGCAAATCGTATGGCTGCATGGTGTTGCCCGTAGCATCGTGAGTGATCGTGATGGGCGATTCACATCGAACAATTGGAGGCTAATCCATCAATTGTTGGGAAGAAAGTTGATGTTCAGTACGGCCTTTCATCCCCAAACAGATGGCCAGACTGAGAGGACCAACAGAACAATGGAGGATATGCTCCGAATATGCGCCATGGATTTTGTTAGGTGATGGGAAGATCATGTCTATATGGTGGAGTTTGCTTACAATGACAGCTACCAAGCGAGCATCGGTATGGCACCGTTTGAAGCTCTGTATGGTCGGAAGTGTTGTACACCGTTAGCTTGGGCAGAAACAGGCGAATCTAAACTATATAAGCATAAATAAGACGATGAAGCTAACTCGACGTTACGCGCTATTCAGGAAAAGCTACTGATAGCCCAGGATCGACAAGTGAAATACGATAACGCCAAGTACCGGAATGTGGAGTTCGCGGTGGGCGATTGGGTATATTTGAAGATCAAACCCTTCAAAAGCGTGTCCAGGATTCGGCGTTTGAAAAAGTTGAGTCAGAGATATCTTGCTCCATTTGAAGTGGTGGAGCGAGTTGGGGAAGCTGCCTATAAGCTAGCTCTTTCGGCAGAATTAAGTGGATTACATGATGTGTTTCACATATTTGTACTGCGGAAAGCCGTCAAAGATCCAGCTCAAGTGATCGAGAACGATCATGTGCCAGTTGAGTATGGACTAACGATGAAGGTTAGGCCCATTCGGATCGAGGATATAGCCGATGAACAGTTGCGGAACAAGACAATCGGGATGGTCAAAGTCCGTTGGGACAATTGTGGCCGTGAGGAGCTAACATGGGAGCGAGAGCAGACCATGCGAGCTGAATTTCCCGAGCTATTTGTGTAAAATATTGTCCAGTGCACCCCTTTATTGTAACATACATTTTGTGGAGATTTCACATCTTGCTTTTGTTTCCTTGCTGTGTGCAAATTTTGAGATGAAATTTCTTGTAAGGAGGGGAGGGTTGTAACACCCCAAATCCCGTGTCGCAGGCCGTGTCCTGCTCGGTTGAGCAGCCTGTCGAGTGCTCGACGAAATGCACTCGACGAAGTTCTCGAGAGGGAACACGCCCTGCGACACAGGCGTGTCAGGGGGCGTGTCCTACCCAACTACTCGAGTGATTGTCTTGAGTAGGTCTCGAGTGGGTCTCAATAGATCGACACGGGCGTGTTGGCCATATGACACTGGCGTGTCCTGCCCAACTACTCGAGTGATTGTCTCGACTACGTCTCGAGTGGGTCTCGAGAGCTCGACATGGGCATGTCAGCCATATGACACGGGCGTGTCCTGCCCAACTACTCGAGTAATTGTCTCGGGTAGGTCTCGAGTGGGTCTCGAGAGCTCGACACGGGCGTGTAAGCCATATGATACGGGCGTGTCCTGCCCAACTACTCGAGTTATTGTCTCGAGTAGGTCTCAAGCGGGTCTCGAGAGCTAGACACGGGCGTGTCAGAAATGTGACACGGGCGTTGCAGCCATGTGACACGGGCGTGTCATATGGCCGTGTCCTGTTCTGGATAAGTAGGTTCGTGTGCCGCTTAAGGTACACGCCCTGTGACACGTGCGTGTCACAGGGCGTGTCAGACCCGAAATAGCCGTTTTCAGGAAATTTGTAGCCGTTCGTTTCCTTTCTCTGGGATCTGATGGCCCAGGTTTCTCCTTGCTGCTTTAAAGCCGAAAGTGAGAAGAGAAGTCTCATTTTACCTTTGGCCAATATCTCTTTCTAAAAGAGCTAGAGAGAAGGGAGAGCAAGGAGGAGGGGAGGAGAAGCAGAAGGAAGCCGGCTACCGGTGGAGATTTAGAGTCCCGAACTGAGGTCCGAGGCCAGATTTGTAGAGGAAAAGCTGCTGCAGTGCTTTCCAACTGGCTAGAATTCCATGGCTCCCAAGAGGTCGTCAAGGGTAACGATCTTCCTTCATCGACATGTGAAGTCCTTCTTTTTGGCATGTGCATGTATTTCCCCCACCAGAGGGTGGATTGCGAAGGAATTTCCTTGGGTTGATTCTTGGAATCCCCAATAGTCTTGCATATAGATCCGGAATTATGTAGTACGAAATTGTCATGCTGTGTGAAGCCCATCTGGACAGGTTGGTCTGGATTGGTTATGTTTCATTTGCACACCAGAGAAGACTCTGTGGTTAAACGTGTAGTTTGTCGAGTTGATTGGTTGGACTTGTGAAGGGCAGTACTAGGAAGTACTGGAGTGATAGTCCAGGAAAATACCCGTGTGATGCTTGTGTTGTGTGCTATGGCAAGACCAGTATTCTGGCACTGCAGGATGCTGCAGGGATTGGGCAGAGTTGGGCGCAGAAAGTGAGTTCTGCGGAACCCGCTAAGTGATCGTGATAGACGCTAGCATGAACTCCCCATATTGCATGGGAAGCCAGTCCATGGTGGACATTGTGGCTATTGTGAAGCCAGTCAGTGGTGGACAGTGTGTCTAGTGTGAAGCCAGACCTTGATGGATAGTGCGGCTATTGTGAGCTTGATGAGCTCTTAAAAAGTCCTCGTGCCGAACAGGAAAGGTGAAACCGACCCACGCCTTATATTTAGCCTCGAGTACATTGGTATTCGGCGATGGCAAGGTGACTTGAGCAACGAGGGGTGGCTAATCCGTACCTTTGTTATGTCCATATGAGTTGAAGACCTGAAAGTACGGTCAGTTGGAGCGCATAATGAGAGTCTTACGCATACGCGTCGGAAAGACTAAATGCTCAATTTTACCGTCCGGTGTTGGACCTGGAACGCTGTTGGGACCCTGATTCGCTAGTAGACCAAGAATGTGCCCTGAGTGCACGGATCGTCGCGCCGCGAGGCTGATGATTGTGATGGATTATTTGTGCGTGAGAGCACAATGTGTGATATTTATATATCTGCTTATGAATTGTTATGCCTGCAGGGAAGGAATACCACTGCCCCGGGAAAGGGGTATGGTCGTTATAAATTGGTCAGCTGAATGCTGACCGTTGCTTTGTTAGCCACTGTTTGGGGGCTGTCCCTGTGCAACTGCTGGAGAGCCAAGCGGGACTCATAAAGGCTGAAGTCCGTTCTGCTGCTGCTGCTAGCCCTTGAAGGATAAATAAAGAATGTATTGTTTTGTTCATGTGTGGCCGGCCTGCACGCCAATGTTTGGAATCCACACTTGTAAAGAGGAAATGTAAGGCCATAAGGCCAACCAATTTTGTATTTGTGGGCATTCCTTCGAGAGTTGATATATAAATGTGGCTATTTATATATATAGTGGACATTCATGGTTGGAGTTCTCTATTATTGTTAAAATCTTCCGCTAGCATGCTCTGAGTTAGGATGCAATTGTGTTGTCGTATTAACCTGTAACTTCCCCGCATGTTTTGTGGCATATGGTGTAGGTCCCCGGCCGGATCTTATATTATATGTCATATGAATGAATGGAGACGTTACACGCACCGTCATCGTTGAGTCCGTGAATCGTTCCACACCATCTAATCATTCCACAAAGGCTTCTGATACGAATGAGTGCGAAGCACCCGTATCGAACAATGTATGAGCTGGCTTACTGCTGATAAAGACTATGCCTGAGGTTGATTTGAGTTTCAAATTGGTTGTTATTCTACAAGGTCAAGTACTATATATTGGAAAAATCTTAATTTCTTAAGACAATTTATGTACCTGTGATGACATCCTCAGGATTCCTCGGCTCGGCGAGGTCTAATGCGTACATCTGCTCTTGTCCTCTGCCTCGGCCAAATGGTCCTCGGCATCGGCCACAACCTCGACCTTGTCCTTAGCCTCGGCCCTGCTGTACTGGAGGGGCCACTGGGGGTGGAGGAGGTGGAGGAGGAAATGGACAAAACTGATGTGGGAACTCAGATCTATTGTGGCCCGGCTAGTGGCACCCGAAACAAACTACCGGTCGCTGGAGACGATCATCCTGCCTCATCTGGTCATGTGTCTATAGTGGTGGAGGAGCTGGTGTTGCAGGGGGTCTCCGCTCCTACCTGTAGTTGGGACGATAACGTCCCCCACCCCTCTTGTGCCTCATAACTCTGCCTCTCTATGAGCCCCGACTATTCTCCCTGAAGAACGACCCATCCAGCGGTCTCTTTCCCATGTTCTGCACCATCAGCTGGTCTGCCTCCAGTTTCTTGGCAATCTCTATGATCTGAGCTGAAGTGCCAGGAGAGATGAACAGTAGGGCCTGCCTCAAATCATCTTTAAGATCCCTGTAGAATCTCTTTGCGTACCTTCTGTCGTCCGAATCATGTATCCCCGCAAACCTGGCCAGATGGGAAAAATCCCTCTGGTACTCGATCACCGACTTGGTCCCCTGTTTGAGGTTTAAAAACCTATCTTCTAGCTCATCTCGGTCCGTGGTGGACACAAAATGCCCCAAGAATGCCTCGTCGAACTCCTCCCAAGATATATCTGATAGAGCCATATCTGCATAGGTCGAGTCCAGCATAGACTTCCACCACCTCTTTGGATGGGCATCAAGTGCAGAAGATGCCAAATAGACTGCCTGGCTGACGAGGCAGCTAATGCATGCCAGCATCTCCTGTATACCCTCGAGCCATTCGGTCATTACCGCATTCTCCGTCCCGTGGTACATAGACGGGGAGAAACTCTTGAATGCACTCAACCAGTTAGATCCCGGATTTGGTAGATGTATTGGATCCTGCTGGGCTCTGAAGGCCTCAAGAATGGCCGTCAGGGTCTGGCCCATCTCTGTCTGTAGAAAATGAGTGGCATCCAGAGGGGGAGGGACCATATTCTGCGGTACAACAACTTGTGGAGGCTGCATAAAGGTAAGTTCATATTAGAATTGGCCTAACTCATTACTTAGGTGGACTGTTTTATGTGACTTTTTACACATGGGCACACCATTGCTTCCGCTGCATATTTTGTCCGCAAACTAATGCTCGAGCGGGGTGGCCCAGTGCTGTGGACTTCTTCTCTTATGATCGGTTGTTCAAGTGATACCAGTTTGTAAGACCACTCCACCTTACCAATGAGGCTCCCAGTCATATGCCCAGAACCGCCGCCTTACGGTGGCACTAACTCGCGAGTTAGTCAACACCGCAAGATGCCGATCCTGCCGGCTAGTACGATCATATAACTTGTTCAGCCAAATGAGAGACAGAAGTAAAAAAGCAGTATATAGGAACAGCTAGTCCATAAGTCACAGCACCATCATCTAAATAAAAATGAAAGTACAAGGTGTCCAGTATGAGTATATCAAAAGAGAAAAGGGTTTATGCCTTGTACAAGATATCAAATCTCTCTCTCACAAAAATGACAACAAAGTGGAAGCTAAACTATCATCAGAAATCTCGTCCCACCTGACGACGGGCTGCAGTAGTAGTAGTAGGTGGTGGTGATATCAACTCCTCACGTCATGCCACCTTGTCCTACTGCATCTCCTCGAGCTCCTAAAATGATTGGTCACAACCGACTGTTAGTCATGAAGACTAAGTCGTTTCCTCCACACCTCGCCCCCGCAAATCCTAGGCACCGGGCGGGAGGACGAAGCGGAGGACAACAAGGGGTATAACAAAAGAAGCAGGTGACAGTGGAGCTATACTAACAAGTATATATATATATCAATTATTCCTACTCTAGCCGTTCTATATATATGGCACATGAAAGGTATAAATAACTGTACAGAAGAATGTAAGGTGCTGTAGGTAAACAAAGTACTGAAAGTAAGCAGAGTAAAGACATCATGTAGAATATGCTACTACTAATCTACCATCACAGTAGTACCTTAACTTATGTGAATGTCCATACAAACTTATAAGTTAAGGTTTCCAGAAATATAACTTATCATATAAAAGAGCCCATACTAATTTATACGATAACGATCTATGGTGCGTATGACCTACTATGAATGTATGATATGCATGCGTTTTATGGTTCATGCAAGTGCAACTCACACACACGACTCTATGATCACAGACCTTTTGTTTCCGATTTTTGGAGCTAGCATCACTCTCTGGTACCACTGCTGTGGCTACGACAGCAGTGGAGTGGGCATCTACACTCCTAGGCAGGTATACACACTACCAGGCCAAGACCTCCCATACGCCTCTGTACATGTCCTAGGTGCACTCTAGAGTCTTTGCGTACTATTTGCTGGCTACCCACCAGCCTTTTTGGACAAGTGTGCATTCTTGGGGATCGTCCTCCAGACCGCAGTGTAAAACCACCCATTGGCCCCTCAAACCATCACGCCTCGCCAGAGTCACCGTACTTCCATCGATGTGACGATTGGCCCAGTACCGCATAATCCGCCACAAGTTTATGCACATGCAAGATATTCCAACCCAAGCCTCCAGCTCGCATGACCAAACATGTCTTGATATCAACTCCCGAGCCTCCAGCTCGCAGGACCAACCCGTCCTGAAACTCTCCAACCCATCACGGGTGAGATTGCACATCAGTGCCTTAATTCTAAATCCCTCCAACACTTCACGGGTGAGAATGAACATCAGTTTCTTAGCCTATTAGACTACTCTTGTCTAATTTTGTTATACCTAGCAGTTTAGGTTTAATCCCAGGACTGCCTAGGGCATGCCTGGTGAAGGGCTCTCGAGGTCACTAGGAAATACGATGTGCTGAAACCCAAAGCTCCCTTTCGCAAGGATATTTATTTTTATTATTGTCTACCCATGATCCATACCGAGCTCTCGTTGTTAATCTGGAACGAACCTAGTGACTTATGTTATTATTGGGAATCGGCGGTCTTCCGCCGATCTCCGTTCTAGCTAATGTCCTTGGGATCTTGCACTCTATCGCTCGATAATATGAAGTGACCTACTAGACACCAATCAGGCTTGGTCTTCCCAATATAGTTATCAACACAACCTTCTATCGTATCCCCTATGGGTCCCGGTAACATGTGCTATATTTTTGATAAGCCCACCCATGACCTAATGTTGACTCGTATGACGTGTCTTCCAAACTCTTGGGTCAAATGTCCCTAATTATTTATCATGGTTGTTATGTAGTATGGTAATGATCGATCTAGGTTTCATTATTATTTATCCTAGGGGATTAAGGGCCAAAGTTAATTCTTTTAATTGTGCGACCGGGGTCACCTTGAACATGATGTACTACATATAATGGTTCAACTAACCTAAGGAATTTACTAGGTGTTCCATAAGATTAAATATTACTGCCTATCAGGTTTCATGATCTTCCATACAAATTTCTATTTATTTCTCATTTAATATTAAAATTCCAACTTGACCACTTTCCAAATAAAGTACCTCAACTACACAACCAAAAATTCTGAGAAAAATAGTGGGTATTCATGTTGATATAATAATGCTAAGTACAGAATTTCCAAACCATAAACAGTGATCTGACCTATCTGATATCCATTTAACAATATTACCAAAATGCCATTATTAGGGATTTCAACATATAGGTACATCCAAAAATTCTAAACTAATTTATCAGGAATCTAATAACAGAAAAACACTACTGTAAATTTTTACATAATTTTAAAACTCTAATTTCCTTTATTTTTAATTAATTTCCATAATGGGGCAAAATTGTAAAATCTACTTAAAATCCAATTAAACATTATTTAACAGTCCCATAAATTTTACAGAGGTGAACAATGTCCTACTAGTACTAGTGACAAAATTTCGGTATTTAATGAACTCATTTGCCCTAATTTTCAAATTTATTTCCTAACTAGGCATATTTTCCAATAATTCCAAATAATGAGATTTTTGATCCCAAAAATCACAAATTTCACATGAGAGGTGTATTCCATTCCTATTTGCCTTTTTCCAGAGTTTCATGGACATGCAATGATCCAATTGGGCTAAATTCACATCTTTCTATTTTTACTATTGGCAACCCAAATTTGAATGTGTCAATCTCATGCATGTGGGATTTCCCAAACATGCAGAGGTAAAAATGACTTGATATCTCTACCATGGTTTTAGCTTGACCTAATGACTCTCCCACCCAAATTTGGGGGTATTTGGAGTCATATGACTCAAAAAATACACTTAATTTAATTTTTAGTATTTCATCAAAAACTATAGAAAACTTCAAACCAAAAATTCTCATTTTTGGTCAGAGAGTAGTTTTACCCCTAACACATGCTTGGTTAAAATTTCCGATCATGGTGACTTATGGTTTGGCTTGGGCATTTATTTTAAGATTTTCCCTACCCTAGGACCAGCCATGGTAGAATGGCCCTACAGGGAGTTCTACTCTACCAAAATTTGACTTTAGGATGTCATTTTAAAGGTAAGTTCAAGTCCTACATTTTTCATGTTGATATCTTCATATGAAATGCATCTAGCAGTCCTAAAATGGACATGCAAAATCACTGTAAAAGTGTGATAGAATTTACACTATTCATAATAATCAATTACATTAATTACCTGGAATTAAATGGACGGTATCCGTTCATCGTCCCCATCAGCCAATTGTTGAGAATGAACCATCCTGGGTATGTTTACTGACTTATTCCGGCCACCTGGGCTGACGCCACCGCCGGCGATTATCGCCACCAACTACGTTGACGTGGTGGCTAGCATTTCCCGGCGGTGAGGCTACCGGAGGCGGCACCTCCGGCGATCCCAAGCTAGAAGACAATCTTGGGAAAATTCACACTTGCTCTCATTGTGACGGGCTCAATTGAGCCAGATATCTCGCCTAATTTAGCTAGAAAGCTAGCACGGGGTGAGGTGAGGCAAAACGGACTTGTATCCAGGCTTGGCGGCGTGTGCGGTGGCGGTGTTCCATGGCCGAAGCTTGCTCCGGCGAACTAGACTGATTCTCTATTTCTCCAACAAAAGCTTTACTCTAGCAGTCGAACTCCACTCGTTTCAACCTCCTGAAGCTGATGGTGGGCTTATATTTGACTGAGAGTGACTGTGGGAGTGGTTTTGATTAGGAAGGTGGTCGGCCATGGCTTTGGAATCTCCTCCTAGCTACCAAGTGTCCACCAACCCTTCAAACTTGCTGGAATGAACCTTGGAAGCTCAGCGAAGATCTTGGGCAGAGGGAAGGAGGGCCACATGGACTCCATCCCCTCTTTCCCTCTCTTCTCTCTCCTTATTTCTCCAAAAATCCTAAATTACCCCCATACACGCATTCTCTCTCCTATCTTTGGGGGTTAGGGGCTGACATTAACCTCTTGGGCTGGTCATGGGTCATGACTCATGGGCTTAGCCCATGAGGGGTGGGCTTAGTTTCTTCCTTTCTCTTTTAGGTACTTTGTTGACTTGTTTGACTTTTATGTTGACTTGGTTAACATGGTGAGTGGGCTGACCCCACTTGAGGGTCATGAACCCTATGGCACCACCCAAATTTGGTTGGGCCAAGGTGATGCCCTACTTGGGCTAATTGGGCCTTTAAGTGTGCGTTTGACTAAATTACGGTTTAGGGTTGACTTGGGTCAACTTGGGTCAATAGGTGACCGAATGATGTGGCTTATGCTTCACTTAGATTGTTTTTAGGGTTAGGGGTATAGTGGTAGGACCAGTGTGTGGCTAAGGCCCCAATTTGGGCTAGTTTGACTTGGGTTAACTTGGTCTTTATAGTGGGTCCCAAGTAACTACACCCAGACTCCATGGTTCAAACCTATCCTAAACCCATGTCCCCACCACATGTCCTAACCCAATCTAAGTAGAGGGGTCTAATTGAAAATGAGATGTTACAGTTGTATTTACGTCTAGGTTGGCAGTGGATAAAGGACCACCAACATGACGCTGTTTCGTGAATCATTGCACTTGGTGAGTTTTTGTCTCTTCTTATAGAATGTTGGGTTATGTTGGGCAATGTACCTCAGTGCTTTTTATGATGTTTTTGGGTATGTTAGTTCGTGTTGGACAATGTGGCTGCTGACTCAGAACCATAGTTTTTGCTAGTGCTAATGATTCACGTGTTTAGAGCTGTTAGTCTCTTTTCTTCCTGATGTTTAGTCATTCGATGAATGCTTATTCTTGCGGATTTTATCAAATCTTGGCTTCACTTTGCACTTGGTGTAATTTATTTTACTCCACTATTGAAATTACTTTTTACTGGTTATAACTTGAATTTTAGCTGAGGTTTATCAGCCATTCTTAGATTTGGGTTTGGTAACCCCTTTTGCTTTCTCTTAATTATTATCTACTGATATTTTTATTTACCACTTGTATTTTCTTGCTGAGACGTTCTTTCTTTGAATGCCTCAGGATCGAAGCAGTAGTTGGTTGAGCGGCTAGGGTTCGTTTGTCCCTTGCTTTCTACAGCGGTTGCGGTTGCCTTTTTCTCAATGATTTTGAGGTAGTGGTTTTTTTTGTTTTAGTTCAGACATACATACTTTTAGTGGGTTGGTGTCAGGTTGTTGACGTCCACTGGTGGTTTTCTTGTTGAATGTTTACTACTTACTAGCTGTTAAATCTATTAATTGTGAATGATGAGCTTTACTTGCTCTCTGGGAAGGTTTTAAGCTATGATTGCATGTTTGTTATTTTCAAAGTATAAAAACATCTTTTGACTATCTCATGCATAGCATCACTTTAAATCAAAGTCACTATATTTTAACTAACGTAAAAGTTATTTCTATGCTTATATTAAATATAGTGGTATGCATAACATGAGCTGTCCTAGTTGGTTGTTTATGCTCATGTACGATGTCAACCATATAAACAAAGTATTTTCTACAGCGTATATTCATATTCCTACTTGTGGACTAATTAATCCACTAAGACGAGGGATACGACAATTAAAACTTAACCCAAATTACAGGTTTTTTTCATATTAGACTTATGGATTTCATATAAAGTGTTGAATCAGGGTATTTCCTTAGCATCTGCAGTTATCCCCTCCATGGCGTGACATCACGATGTGTGTTTTCTCTTACTTTTATTTATCATTTAATTGTGGAGAAAATGCAGGTTGTGACAGGGGTGGTGGTACTCCTTGCCTACAAGCAAGCATTATGGCAACATATATTACACATTCACCATAAGCGGTGGCACGCAAGACCACATGCTTTGTGCTCTAATGACACACTTTTGGTAACTCTCTTGCATGAGCAGTTCTACTAGCCAGATCCGAGTATTTCCAACTCAGACCCTTTTTGAGCATTTCACTTGTCAAGTATATCAACCTTGACTCTCTCTAATGCCGCCAGCGATCACAAGTACTTTAGGCGCTCGAGCTGAAGGATGTGGTGTGGGTTCGGTTTAGGTAGTGCTAGTTGCTCAAATCCCCATGTCGAGACTGACAACCCAATCTCAGGTAAAACACCACATGAAGTTAAAATACCACCACATCCATATAAAAGGCTCCACCGAGTCACCAAAACAGACCCGGCTCGCGACGGAAGGTGAACAACCAAGCCAAAACCAACCACACAGGAAAACCCACTGAGCAAACCCATGATCCAACAAACGACACTTGTTAACTACGCATCAGCGTAACACCTCGATGTCAAAAATATGCCACTATGACAATTAAAATAAACACTGAAAAATCAGGGGTGTTACGGCCACCCCCCCTAAAAAGAAGTTTTGTCCTAAAGCTTGACATAATTTGGATCAAATCAAAACGAGAAGAAAAGGTAATCATATGCTACCAAAGAAAACACTTACCACAAACATCATGATAATAGATGAGGGTGAGCCTCCCTCATAGCAGACTCCAACTCCCAAGTCGCGCACTTCACGTCTTGCTTCCTCCAAAAAACATTAACCATGAGTATTGTCTTCCTTCCCAATACCCGATCTTGAGTATCCAAAACATGAACAGGCACTTCCACATATGAAATGTTAGGCTCCAACTATGGCACATCATTAAGAATTTTCTTGTCGCACAACACACACTTCCGCAAATGGCTTACGTGGAAAACATCATGCACACTAGGAAAACTTGCTGGTAAATCCGTTCTATAAGCAGATAGTCCAAAATGCTCCACAATCTTGAAGTATCCCACATACCTAGGATCCAACTTGTGGTTCTTACCAAACCTCTTAATGCCAGACATCGGGGAAACATTCAGAAAAATCATGGCCCCAATAGCAAATTCCAATTCAGTCCTTCGACGATTGACGTTCTTTTCATAACGTTCCTGAGATATCTGAAGTTCTCTCGAATATGCTTAACAGAGATATCGATTTCTTCTAGGGCCTGCGGACCCAACAACGATCTCTCACCAACCTCGGCCCAAAACAAGGGAGTTCCGCAATGCCTCCCGTACAAAGCCTCAAACGTGGCCATCTACAAGCTCTCTTGATAACTGTTGTTGTACGCAAATTCCATCAACCTCAGACGCTCATCCCACACTCCATGGTCCAAAATATAACATCTGATCATATCCTCCACGATCTGATTTACTCTCTCTATCTGACCATTTGTCTGCCGATGATAGGCGATGGAATCCTCAAATCGGTACCCAACCCTTCCTCTAAAATTTTCCAAAAGCAAGACGTAAACCTGGAGTCTCGATCTTATGCATTACTAACATGTACTCCATGTAATCTGATGACCTCATCCAAGTATAACTCTAGTATTTTCTTCATGGAGTAGTCAATCTTGAATGGAATGAAGTGAGCACACATCGTTAGTCTGTCCACTATAATCCAAACAGAATTGTGTCCTTGGGGATATCTCGGCAATCCAGTAATAAAATCCATCGAAATTCTCTCCCATTTCAAACTCGGAATTTCTAAAGGCATCAACTTGCCTCCAGCCCTTCCATGATCGGCCTTAACTCGCTTGAAAGTAAAACATTCAGATACAAACTTAGTTAGTTATATCTCCCTTCATACCATACCACCAAGCGATGTGCTTCAGATCCTTACACATTTTAGTAGAACAAGGGTGGTAGGAAACACTAGAACCATGGTCCTTTTTGCATAAAATGACTCAAATATCCTCAAATACGGGAATACAAAATATGTCGCGGTACTTCAACTTCAAAGTATTAGTGTTATCAAATGAAAAGTCTAGTAATTCCCCTTTTGCAGGTCTATTGTAAAGGTACAGCAAATTAGGATCATCCTTTTGATGTAGCTTTGCAAGTATAATCCATGAAGGCTCTATTACTTCTGAACTGTTGGGCGAGTCGCTACTCCCAACCGATATATCCATCAAGAGAAATTCTTCTACCGTCGAATCCACCGAAATGTTAAAAATTTTCGTTGTCTTCCCACTCAGGGCATCGGCAACCACATTAGCTTTTCCTGGATGGTATTTGATCTCAACATCATAATCTTCAACATACTCTAACCATCTCCGCTAGAGCAAGTTCAATTCCTTTTGAGTGAACACGTACTTCAAACTTTTATGGTCCGTATAAATCTTGCACAGAGTGTCATATAATAGATGTCTCCATAACTTCAAGGCGTAAATCACGGCTGCTGTAACATCTCATTTCCAATTAGACACCTCTACTTAGATTGGGTTAGGACATGTGGTGGGGCATGGGTTTAGGCTAGGTTTGAACCATGGAGTTAGAGTGTAGTCATGTGGGACCCACTATAGGGCCCAAGTTAACCCAAGTCAAACTAGCCCAAATTGGGGCCTTAGCTACACATAGGCCCCACCACTACACTCCTAACCCTAATAATAATCTAAGTGAACCATAAGCCACATCATTGGGTCAACTATTGACCCAAGTTGACCCAAGTCAACCGTAAACCCTAATTGGTCAAACCCATACTTAAAGGCCCAATTAGCCCAACTAGGGCATCACCTTGGCCCAACCCAAGTTGGGTGGTGCCATAGGGTTCATGACACTCAAGTAGGTTCAGCCCACTCACCATGTTGACCAAGTCAACCTAAAAGTCAACAAGTCAACAAAGTGGCCTAAAAGAGAAAAGAAGAAACCAAGCCCTCCCCTCATGGTCTAAGCCCATGAGTCAAGGCCCATGACCAGCCTAAGAGGTTAGTGTCAGCCCCTTACCCCCAAAATTAGGAGAGAGAATGCATGCATGGGGGTAATTTAGGAATTTTGGAGAAATGAGGATAGAGAAGAGAGGGAAAGAGGGGATGGAGTCCATGTGGCGCTCCTTCCCTCTGTTCAAGCTCTTGGCTGAGCTTCCAAGGTTCATTCCAGCAAGGTTGAAGGGTTGGTGGACACTTGGTAGACAGGAGGAGATTCCAAAGCCATGGTTGACCACCTCCTTAATCAAAACTACTCCCACAGTCACTCGCAGCCAAATCTAAGCCCACCATCAGCTTCAGGAGGTTCAAACGAGTGGAGTTCGATTGCTGGAGCCAAGTTTTTGCTGGAGAAATGGAGAATCGGGCTAGTTTGCCGGAGCAAGCTTCGGCCATGGAGCACCTCCACAGCACATGATGCCAAGCCCGGCTACAGGTCTGTTTCGCCTCACCTCAATCCGTGCTAGCTTTCTAGCTCAATTAGGTTGCATATCGGTCTCAATTGAGCCCGATACCATTAGAGCAAGTGTGAATTTTCCCAAGCTTTTATTCTGGCTCGGGATTGCCGGAGGAGCCGCCTCCGGCAGCATCACCGCCATGAAACGCTAGCCACCACCTCAACGGAGGTGGTGGCGATAATCGTCGGCGGTTGCGCCGGCGCAGGTGGCTGGAATAAGCCGACAAACTTGGCCCGTGACGGTTCAATCTCAGTCGTTGGATGATGGGGACGATGACCAGATACCGTCCATTTAATTCCAGTTAATTTAAATAAAGTGATTATTATGAATAGTTTGAATTTTGACACACTTTTATAATGATTTTTTATGTCCATTTAGGCCTACTAGAGGCATATTCAAAGGCAGATATCAACATGAAAAATTTAGGGCTTGACCTTACCTTTAAAATGACACCATAAAGTCATATTTTGGTGCAGTAGAACTCCTTGTAGGACCATTCTACCATGGCTGGTCCTAGGCTTGGGCAAATCTTAAAATAAATGCCCAAACCAAACCATAAGTCACCATGACCTGAAATTTTGGCCAGGCTTGTGTTAGGGTAAAACTAGTCTCTGACCAAAAATGAGAATTTCTGGTCAGAATGTTTTTATAGTATTTGATGAAATACTAATAATTAAATGAAGTGTATTTTTGGAGACATATGACTCCAAATGCCCCCAAATTTGGGTGGGATGTTCATTAGGTCAAGATAAAACCATGGTAGAGATTTCAAGTCATTTTGACCTCTGCATGTTTCGAAGATCCCACATGCATGAGATTGGCACATTCAAATTTGTGGTGTCAATAGTAAAAATAGAAAAATGTGAATTTAGCCCAATTGGATAATTGAATGTCCATGAAACTCTGGACCGAGTCTCATAGGAATGGAATATACCTCCCATGAAAAGTTTGTGATTTATGGGATCAAAAATCCTATTATTTGGAATTATTGGAAAATATGCCTAGTTATGAAATAAATTTGGAAACTAGGGAAAATGAGTTCATTAAATTCTGAAATTTTGTCGCAAGTACTAGTAAGACATATTTCACCTCTGGAAAATTTATGGGACTGTTAAATAATGTTTACTTGGATTTTAAGTAGATTTTACCATTTTGCCACCTTATGAAAATTAATTAAAAAATAAAGTAAATTAGTGTTTTAAAATTATGGATGTCTCTATATGTTGAAAACCATAATAACGGCATTTTGGTAATATTATTTAAATGGATATAAGATAGGTCAGTGTTGAAACCAAAAAACGGTCTCCTGTGGAGTTCACCCTTGGGGAAGGAGTGATCGCGCGCCTACTTCACTCCTGCAAGCAAAACAACAGAAGAAACAAGGGGAATCGACCCTAGGGCTCAGCGGGGAGGACCCACCACACAACCGAAAGATCTGAGAGCGCTTCCCCTCCTTAGCTAGAGGCCGAGCTAAGGTACCCTCAGAAAGCACTTGAAAACTGGAGCAGGAGAGCACCGGAAGCATGCCTTCTGGGATATCCCTTGTGTCCTATTTATAGTTTTCAGAATCTGAACTGCCAATAACCAAACTGAACAGACCTAAAGTTACCAAACAACCCTTTGTCGGGTCTGCCAACAACCAAACTCTGTTGTTTTGAAGGGCTATGGGCAGACCAGCAGGGGAAAAATAGTAAAAAGTACCTCATATATCTGGGTGAGCTGGGGAGCCTGGCCATCTCGGCAGATCCTGCTCGCCTACTGGTGCCAAGCTCCGTTGCAAGAGAGCCAGCTGGGACGACGAGATCGCCCATCAGTCGGTCTCCATTAGTCGACCTCACCTCGACGATTTTTCGATTAGCTCGGCGAATGCCGAGGTCGCGGTCGACGAATGCCGCTCTCCTGTTCGACAATGCTGAGCTCGGGCTCGCCTTCCCTGCTGCCGAGCTCGCCCATTAGCTTCAACCCGATCGGTCTGGCTCCTGGCGACCTTATTCGCCAGACACGGGGTTGTACAGTCAGATCACTGTATAAGATTTATAAATTTTGTACTTAGCCTTATTATATCAACATCAATACCCACTAATTTTGTCAAATTTTTTGGTTGTGTAGTTGAGGTACTTTATTTGGAAAGGGGTCAAGTTGGAATTTTAATATTAAATGAGAAATAAATAGAAATTTTCATGGCAAAATTATGAAACCTGATAGGCAGTAATATTTAACCTCATGGGACACCTAGTAAATTCCTTAGGTAGGTTGAACCATTATATGTAGTACATCATGTTCAAGGTGACCCCGATCACACAATTAAAAGAATTTATTTAGGCACTTAACACCTTAGAAAAATAATGAAACCTAGATCGATCATTATCATATGTTATAACAACCATGATAAATAATTAGAGACATTTGACCCAAGAGTTTGTAAAACACGTCATACGGGTCAACATTAGGTCATGGGTGCGCTTAGCAAAAATATAGTACATGTTACTGGGACCCATAGGGGATATGATAGAAGGTTGAGTTGATAACTATATTGGGAAGACAAACCCTGATTGGTGTCTAGTAGGTCACTTTATAGTATCGAGCGATAGAGTGCAAGACCCCTAGGACAGTAGCTAGAACAGAGACTGGCGGAAGACCGCCGATTCCCCAATAATAACTTAAGTCAGTAGGTTCCTTCCAGAGTAACAATGAGAGCTGGGTATGGATCATGGGTAGTGTTGGGTACATTGGAATATATGTACCTAATTTGAAGAAGCCTCATCCTACTCAATGATATACATCAAGTGTATTTGATGTGCTTTGAGTTTATTTGTGCAGGTTAAGTAATTGCTGGAAAAGCATAAAAGTTTCTAAGTCCATGTGTCGACACCTAGAGGTGAAGTGTCGACACTTATGATGGCTAGTGTCGACAGCCAGAGAAGCTGTGTCGACACTTGGAGTAATTGTGTCGACACCAGGAAGGCAGAGTCGACACTAGAAGAAGAGTGTCGACACATACAGGCAGTGTCGACACACAGTGAAGAATTGTCTACATAATCAGTGTCGACACTTAGAAGCAGTGTCGACACCCAGTGAAACTTTGTCGACATCAAAAGTGTCGACACCAGGAGGCTGTGTCAACACTCAGCAAACTTCAACAAAGTTAAAGTACATGTGTCGACACAAAGGAGATGTGTCGACACTCATCAAGTTTCAACACAAGAAGATGTGTCGACACAAAGGAGTTGTGTCGACACACAGCTGAAATCAACTAAGTATTGAAGATTAAGTACTTGTGTCGACACACTCAATCAGTGTCGACACATTCTACAGAAGGCTTGTATCGACACACAGAATCAGTGTCGACACATTCTGAAGAAGCAGTGTAGAGAAGTTGTTACAACAACATAAGGAGTTGTGTCGACACCATGAAGGCTAGTGTCGACACTTAGTCTACTTGTGTCGACACTTAGTCTATTTGTGTCGACACACAAAGACTATCTGTCTCGACACTTTCAGACAGTGATAGAGATTTCAAGAAGTGACTGGATGACTTGACAGCTGCCATTTCAACCGGTCAACTGCAACTGTCAGAGCCATCAGAAAGTTGTTAGAAACCGGATCAGCCGGTTACCTTGGAGGAAGACTATTTAAAGACCTTTCTCCTTCGACAGAGATGATGAAGTGATCAATTGAAAAACAACACAAAAAGCAGACCTTCAAGAGAAGATCTAAGAAGTTGGAGAGAGAGAGCTCCTTCTAAGAAGAACAGCTGTTGAACCAGGCTGATAAGTAAGATTCAGATTGAGATCTGATTCACAAGACATCAGTTGACTGAAGATCATCTGCACAGGAGATTCAACCCTACTGTGTTCTAATTCAAGAAGCTTTGAATAAAGCCAAGGGTGGTTGATCTCTACCTAGTTCTTCCAAGAACTCATCAGGAAGTCAGTCAATTCATCTCTCTCTTTCTGAATTGGGGTTATTTACTTTGTAATTTTATTTTCTGTAGGATCCTAAGGGATCTGAGCTGTAAGCCTATTTTATAAAGGCTGAGTGTAGGAGATTCTATTCTCTGAGTGTAGTCCTTGATTGAAGCCTGAGGTAGGGTTGTTTAGCCTGAGTGTAGGTCTTGGTGAAGACTGAGTGGTAGGGCTTTGTGCCTGAGTTGTAGGAGTGGGGTCACTCTGAGTTGTAGGAACCTATTTTGGGGTTCTGAGCTGTAAGATCTGAGGATCTGAGGAGAAGGAGAAGTTAGGCCGAATCTAGTACACTACTAGATAGGCGAAGGGGGAAAGTGGATGTACCCAGACCTTGGGGAACCACTATAAAAATCTGTGTGTACTCTGTGTGTGATTAATTCTGTGATTGCTGTATTATTTGTGCTGAATTGCTGTAGAGAATTGCAAATACAGGTCTTATTATTCAGTGTTTCTGCCTGTAATTTTAAAAATATTAAGTTCACCTATTCACCCCCCCCCCTCCTCTAGGTGATTATACACTATTTCTTTCAAGTGGTATCAGAGCTAGGTTACTCAAAAAGGACATAACAGTCTGAGTAAGATCCTGTAGGCAGATTCAGAATAATCAAGATTCAAGAAAATTGGTTCTAGTGAGAATCACAAAGAGCTGGGGTCCATGAAATTGTCAATCTGTAGAAAAGAGATATTTGGCATTTGGAAAGAGAGGGTTAGACTTTTATGGAAGCCTCTGACCCAAGAATATATATCACAGTCAAAGAATGGCCATATGTGCCAATGAAGATATCCATTCTAGATGCAAATCAGAAAACTCCTAAGGACTATTCAGAAATGACCAAGGATGAAATAATCTTGGCAACTATGGATAAGAGGGCTCAGAACATCATAGTGAGTGTCATTGATGATTCTACCTTTCAGAATTTGATTCATTGCAAGACTTCAAAGGAAATGTGGGATACTTTGATAGTCTATATGGAAGGGTCTGAAGAAGTAAGACAAGATAGAAAGTCCTTGTTAAATCAGGAGTATGAAAGCTTCAGACAAGGAAAGTCTGATAGCATTACTGAATGCTACAAGAAATTCTATAGGATTGTTAATGAGTTGATATCTTATGGAAGAGAATTCAGCAACTATGAGCTGAATGATAAGTTCTTAAGATCCCTGACTAAAGACTGGGACACCAAGATTTGTGTCATTAGGGAAGTGGCCAAATTAGCTGATATACCTCCTCCAATATTGTTTGGAAAACTGTTATCTTATGAGATGCAGTTAATGGCAAGAAAAGAGGAAGAGAAGACTACTAGAGTGGATCACAAGGAAAGATCTGCGGCCTTCAAGACTGAAGCCACTAGGAAGTATAGAAGCAAGTCTCCATCACCACCACAAACAGTTGTTGATACTGCTTCAGAAAATTCAGAGAACCAGAACTCAGACATCAGTGAAAGTGATGAGGATTCTGCTGTCATTACAAGGCAGTTTCAAAAGTTTCTGAAAAAGAAGCAGTGGAGGTCTAAGCCTTCCACTTCACAGTCTAAAGATGACTACTATCAGAAAAGGAAGTCATCAAGGAATGACATAAGAAGGTCCAAGCCAAGCAAAGTTACATCCTCAAAGATTGTGTGTTATTGTTGCAATAGACTGGGACATATAATAGCTGACTGTCCAGAAAAGAGGAAGGAATCAACTGACAAAAAGAAGACTCAGTTGAAGGGCAAAAAGGAAAAGTCCTTTGTTGCTAAGAAAGACAAACGTTTGACTGATCAGTCATCTTCAGAAATAGATTCAGAAGCTGAAGCCTATATTGGATTGTTTGCTGAAGAGGAGGAAGATGAGTTCATGTAGTTAATGAATTCAATTTATGAGCATGAGGACAATCAGTGCAAAGGGCTGATGGCCTTATCTGAAGGAGACAAAATCCAGGATCAGCCTGGACGAAGTAAGGTACAAAGTTGTTCTTCTAGTTCAATTTCTTGTACTGAGTCAGAATCAGATACATTTGCATCAAATGATATGGGTGGGTCTGAATCTGAAGGTGATATTCATCAGTTAATTGATGAATATAGGGACTTGTTGCAGGCCTTAAAGAAGAGCAAAACCTTGGCCAAAAGTCAGGCAAAGGAGATTGCTAGTCTTAAATTGGCTGCTGCTGATTCAGACAAGTTGTTTGATCAGAAATTGAATGAAATAGCCAGGCTGAAGAACATTACAGTTATTCAGATGGGTACTATTACATTTAAGAATGATCAAATTAGAAATCTGGAGGCTAGACTTCAGAAGGAGAGAGAGATTGTAGCAAGTTTCTCTAAACTAAAATCAGTTTTACCTTTGATAGATGAGTTTGTACCTCAAAAGGGTAAGACTGGATTGAGGTTTACAAAACATGCCTGGACTGCTAAGTCCAAATCTAAGAGCAAAGTCCCAACACTCAACAAGAAGCCTGCTGTAGATAAAACAGCCAGGGTTGTTCCTAAACAAAGGTACAACAGGTTTGAGTGCTGGTGTTGTGGCAAGATAGGCCACTTTGCCATAGACTGTTGGCACAATTCAAGTGTCAAGGAGAGTAGCAAACTGCCTGCTAGAAGAGCTACAGGTAGTTTTGTTAAAAGTCAGACTAACTTGCACCAAGGACCCAAGAGTTATTTGGGTTCTAAGGTTAAGTAATCTGTTTTGCAGGTGAGTCCAAGTGGCAATGCCCCCATATGGTACTTGGACAGTGGATGTTCCAGGCACATGACTGGAACTAAGGGGTTGCTGAAGGATTATACATCTATCAAAGATGGGCCTAAAGTTACCTTTGGTGGTTCATAAAAAGGAATCATCAAAGACTTTGGTAACATTTCTAGTAACCAAATTATAATTACTCAAGTGGCATATGTAAAGGGTTTGAAACATAACCTCATTAGCATAAGTCAGCTGAGTGATTTAGGATATAACATCTCATTTGTTAAGGATGGTTGTCATATCAAAAGGTCATGTGATCAACAGATCATTCTGACAGGATATAGGAAGAGAAATGTCTATTGTCTAGACTTTATGTGTGAGAACAATGTTTCTCCTATTTGTCTTGTAGCTGATGAGAAAGTCTCAAATTGTGTTAAATGGCATAAGAGACTGACTCATCTTAACTATAAGACAATTGGTCAACTCTTTAACAAAGAGTTAGTGAGGAATGGTCCTCAAGTTAAGTGTATAAAGGATGGGATATGCTCAGCTTGTCAAAAGGGCAAGCAGACCAAATCCACCTTTCATAGCCTTGATAACAAGGATTTTGTGAGGTGCCTATACCTCTTGCATATGGATCTTTTTGGTCCTATGCTTGTTCACAGCCTAGGTAGGAAGGTCTACACATTTGTGGTTGTAGATGATTACTCAAGGTATTCCTGGGTGTTCTTCCTAAGGCAAAAATCTGAAACTCCAAGTATCTTGTATAGTTTTTTGTTAAACAAAATTCAGAATAAATTGGACAGTATAGTGGTCAAAATCAGAAGTGACCATGGATACTGAATTTCAGTCTGAAAGTATGACAAAACTGTGTGTGAAGAATTTGGAATTTTTCAGGAATTTTCCTCACCAAGACACCTCAGCAAAATGGTAATTGCTGAAAGGAAAAATAGAACCTTGATAGAGGCTGTAGAACTCTTTTGAGTGACACTTCTCTCCCAGAATATTTCTGGGCTGACGCAGTAAATACTGCTTGTCATGTGATCAATAGGGCCACTATCACCAAGAGACACAAGAAGACCCCCTATGAGATTGTGAAGGGCAGAAAACCAAATCTATCTATTTCAGGATCTTTGGTTCCAAGTGTTATATCCTTAACAATGGTTTTATCTATCTAACCAAGTTTGCTGCCAAATCCCAAGAGGGGATCTTTGTTTGATACAACAATAATAGTAAGGCTTATAGGGTCTACAACTTGATTACTAAAGTTGTAGAAGAGTCTGTTCATGTAGTTTTTGATGAAGCTAGACTCATTAACAATGAATTGCAAAGAAGTGTTTGCAGCTCCACAGGTATAGCTGATAGCCTGGACAAGTTAACTATTACTGAAGGTTCTACTGCAATTCAGCAAGTGGAAGATGGTGGTTGCTGTCCAGTGAGAGTACAAGATACTCCTGATGCTGAAGAAGACCAAGAGGTACAACTAAATGAAAGAGATTGAAGGTGTACAACCTAAAGACAGGCTGCCTCCAGCAAATAGGCACCTAAAGGAATCAAACCAGCCAATCAAATAATTGGAGATCCCAGACAAGGAGTGCAAACAAGGAGCAGGAATCTAAGTACAGTTCTTTACTTAAGTTTCCTATCCCAAGTTGAGCCAAAGAAGTTGAAGAAGCAATCCTAGACCCTCATTGGATTGAGGCCAAGCAAGAGGAACTGAACCAGTTCAAAAGATGCAAGGTCTGGGAGCTAGTTCCTAAACCCAAGGACCACAACATTATTGGAACTAAGTGGATCTTTAAGAAAAAGTTAGATGAGAACGGAATAATTATAAAGAATAAAGCTAGGCTGGTTGCAAAGGGATATAGGCAGGAAGAAGGTATTTATTTTGATCAAACCTTTGCTCCAGTAGCAAGACTGGAGGCAATCAGAATATTCCTTGCCTATGCAACATTTCAAGGGTTTAAGGTATATCAATGGATGTTAAGTCAGCTTTCTGAATGGAAATCTGAAGGAGAAGTCTATGTAGAGCAGCCATCAGGTTTTGTAGATTCTCTAAACCTAACTATGTATATAGACATTAGAAAGGCTTTGTGATGGGTTAAAACAAGCCTCTAGGGCTTGGTATGAAACCCTGTCTAGTTTCCTCATTGAGAACAAATTCTCAAGGGGAAAATAGACAAGACTCTATTCCTTAGGGAATCCAAGGCAAGATTATCTTAGTCCAAATATATTGTTAGATGACATAATATTGGGTCTACATAAAATAGTCTTTGCAGAAAGTTTGCAAAACTTATGCAAGGATAATTTGAAATGAGTAGTATGGGGAACTTAAGTTCTTCTTCTTGGTCTCCAAGTTAGAAGACTGTAGATGGATTATCTATATGCCAATCTAAATTCACCCTAGAGTTGATAAAGAAGTATGGTATGGATTCATCCACTACCATGAAAACTCCTATGGGGTTCAAGTATGTCTCTAAGCAAAGATGATGCAGGGAAACCTGTAGATGAGACTTTGTATAGAGGGTAGTTGGCTCCTACTATATTTGACTGCTAGTAGACCAGATATCATGTATGCTACATGTGTCTGTGTTAGATACCAAGCTTGCCCTAAAGAATCTCATCTGACAGCAGTCAAAAGGATAATGAGATATCTTAAGGGCACACCTTATCTAGGCCTTTGGTACCCTAAGAATGAGATTTTGAACTGACACAGGTTATTCAGATGCAGATTTACAGGGCTGCAAGGAAGATAGGAAGAGTACCACAGGAACCTGTCAATTTCTAGGTGGAAGGCTGGTGTCATGGAGTAGCAAGAAGCAAACCAGTGTGGCTATTTCCACAGTAGAGTCAGAGTATGTGGCTGCAGGAAGTTGCTGTGCTCAACTTCTATGAATTCAACATCAGCTAGAAGATTATGGTATTCAAGTAAGTAGAACACCTTTATTTTGTGATTCTACAAGTGTCATTTCTATTGCAAATAATCATGTTTCCCATAGTAGGACTAAGCACATAGAAATCAAATACCATTTTCTTGGGGAACATGTAGAAAAAGAAGACATTTCCCTAGAGTATGTTAAGACAGATAATCAGTTAGCTGATATGTTTACTAAGCCCTTAGATGAAACCAAATTCAATAAGTTTAAAATTGAATAGGTATGATTAAACTTAGAATAGTTTACAAAAATTGGCTAAGTAAAATAGTGTCGACAGACAGAGTTGTTTGTATCGACACATAGAAGTGGTGTCAACATTTCAGAGAAATGGTGTCGACACATCTAGGAAGTCTGTGTCGACACTTCAGAGAATTAGTGTCGACACATGCAGTGTAGTTCGACACATCCAAGTGGTGTCGACACTTAGGATTTACACAGAATTAGTCTAGTAGAGTCTCGACTAAGTGTCGAGCTGAGATATATAAGTGTCGACACATATATTTTGTCGACTATATTTGTGTCGACACATAGTTGTCGAGACATTAGAAGTCAGTGTCGACACTTATCAACAGTGTCGACACATTTCAAGGAAACACCTCAGAAGAAGAAGAAGAAGGAAGACAATCATTATGGCTCAAGAATCCTCAAGTAGCTCAAAGGAGCAAGTGGTTTTTACTTCTGATGATGGAGAAGATGAAAATGCTGGACAGTCACCAGCAAGACAAGAAGATGCTCAGAGGTAGGAGGAGCTACCATCAGCTAGCCCTATTCAGCTGGATTCACTCCAGGGGAGCCTCTACATAGGGATGAGCTAACTCAATTAGATAGTGAAAGGGCTACCCAAACAATTCTAGAGGTAATCACTGAAGTTAATCAATAAAATTTCACTATTAAGGATGAAGTTTTGACTGAATCATTACTTGATGTTGATCAGCAAACACAGTTACATAATCAACCACAAGATGTTGTCATGGAGGACACATCAGTTGCTGATAAAGAGGTATTAGATGCTCCTGAGATCAGAGATTCACCAGTCCATCCTCAACATGATTTACACTAGAAGAGCTGTTCCCTGACCTTCTACAGATGATTTTTGAGAGAGAGAAAGTGCTGCTGAGGGGGAGAAGGTCAATCTTGAGGGGAGAATGTAGAGGAGACTGCTAGACAAGAGACTGAAGAGCAAAGGAATGCTGAGGAGCTACCAAGGACTGAGAAGGATTTACCTCCTAGTCCTAAGGATAAGGTAGACATTGCTAGTACTTCTGCTTCAGAAGATGAAGATGCTGTTAGAGCCAAGAAACGGAAGTTTCAGGTCTTTAAAAGGAGAAGCCAAACCTATAAGAAAGCACTGCAAATCATAGTACCACAACAAGCTCCAACTACTGATTATAGTTCCTTGTTGGTGGCTCTGCAAATCAAGATGGATGAGCAAAGGCAAGCTTTAGAAAAAAATATGGATGAAGGACATAAATCCCTTCAATTTGATCTAGCTCAAGACATCAAATCTATCAGATTGAAGTGAATCAAAAATAAGAAGGAAATGAACTGATTGCTTTCACAAGGGAGACAATGCAGTAGTAGTATATCTGGCTACACACCAAGAGCAGATCAATACAAATTGATGACCCTGGCAGTGTGAACAAGTATATGTGTTCTGGAAAACCAGATCAGAATGAATGCAAATTTAACTGAATCACATAATGTGATAGTAACTGAAATGAAGAATCTTGCAGCTGCTCAGAACTGCAGCAAGTGCTACTGCCAAGATGAATTTGATAAACATTTCCAAGAAAGCCTAACTGCTATAAGACTGCCATTGAAGCTTCTCAAAAGGATATCACTGAAAAGCTCCAAAGGTTCAAAACCTTTTTACAAGATGGATGAGTTAACTATTTGAATGCTCAAATCAGATTCCAAAAGGATGATCTTAGAGATCATATAGAAAGAGAAGTCATAAAGGGGGAGAGGGTATTTGATGAATTGTAAATATATGTATTTTTGTGCACATTAATTGTCATTTTCATTTATTTCGTCGTTTTTACGTATTTTTGTTCAATAAATGCTCCTATTCTTGTAAATTTACTACTTACTTTTTTATTTTATTTTCCAGAAAAATTCAAAATCTGCCAGAAATTGTGCAGTATACGCCCGTGACAATTTCACGGTCACGCCCGTGACCGGGCGTGACATTGCATTTCCCGTGAAATCAAACAAATTCTGAAGAGAAAAGCTCGACACGCCTGGAGTCACCCTGTGTCAGTCACCCGACCACGGGGGCGTGGACGGCAGCCCGTGTCCCCTCCACTCGACGAATTCTATTGTCAACGATCGTCGAAACCTGCAGTCACCGCCCAGAATGTCACGCCCGTGACCTAGGGCGTGACTCAATCTCAGCTCGATGATTTCGACTCGGACACTTTCCGCTCGACATTTCGTCGAGTGTCGACACCAACTGACACGCCCAGAGAGGTCACGCCCGTGACATGGGGCGTGACCTTTCCAGCCAGCCCGACAAGATGCTGCCGAAGACTTTTGACGCAACCCGCGCCCGGTTTCTACCTCCCGACACGCCCAGAGTCACGCCCGTGACCTGGGGCGTGACTGCCGCGAACTCAGCCGAAGTCAACTTTCCTGTCCAATCGCCGCCGCCTTCATGAATAGTACTGACACGCCCCCCCCCCCTCACCGCCCGTGACCTAGGGCGTGTACTTAGAAATTTTTTGCCTATAAATAGCACATATTCTGTAAGGTCCAAGGGTTCAGATTTTTTGGGTCCATTTTAGTGTCTTTTTTGTGGGCTGCATCCGTGATTTCTAGAGCTATGTAGGAGATTTCTCCCTCCCCTTCCTTTCATGTTTGTTTTTGCTTTAGCTTTAGCTCTTGTAATAGCTTGTAATAGTTTTCCTTTAAGTAAGTAAAAATGTTAGATTTTCTCTTCTTATTTGGCTTTGGGAAATGAACTCTTGTGCCCATTTTTTCTTCTCATTTTATTCTTAGTTTTCATTTTGTTCTTCATTTATGAAAAGTGTGTGTGTGTGTGTGTATGAGTGGTAACATGCTTAATAATCATGTTTTTAACTTGTCTTCATGCTTAGGTATGATAGGTTTTCCTCTTTTTCCACCATGTCTTTTTCTTGAAAGAATTAGGATTTCATTATTATGAATTTACAAAAAGAGATTTGAAAAAGTGATTTGTTCTTTTTTTTTTGCTTGCTAGTTTTTCTTTTAGGATTGTAAAACCTCTTTTGTTCTTTTTATTTTCTCTTCACCTTTTTTATCACTTTTATGAATTCTTAAGAATGAAAAAGTTATTAGATTTAATTTTTGAGCACCTTTGATTTTGACTTTATTTGTAAACTTTTTGCTCATTCTCTTTTTTTTATTTTTTCTTTTTATGTGTTCTGGTAAATTTAGGAGTAGAAATCTTGTTATTTTAATTTATAAGCAACTTGATTTTTCTTCGTTATTATGTGTGTGAGTGTATGAGAATAAATTTTTCTTTTGTTCTTCTTAATTTCATGTTTGTGTGTGTGAGTGTATGAATATAACTTTTATTGCTTTCCTCATTTATGAAGAGTGTGTGAGTGCAGGTGTTAAATTTCAATGCTTTCTTTTAATGCTTTGAATCAAATTGTGTAGAGTGTGTGTGAGTGTAGGTGTTAAATTTCAATGCTTTCTTTAATGCTTTGTTCAAATTTTGTAGAGTGTGGAGTGTAGGTGTTAGCTTTATTGCTTTCTTGAATTCATATGGAGTGTGTGTGTTTGTGTGCATTTATTTCCGCCTACTACGTAGAGTTATAATGGCGCATCGTTTTCATTTTTCAGTCCTACTCATTTGAGTAGGACTTATAATTTTCTTTCTTTATTTTTCCGCCTACTCACTTGAGTTAAATGGCGGACTTTATTTTCCGCCTACTCGTTTGAGTAGGACTTGTAATTTTCTTTCTTTTTTTTCGCCTACTCACTTGAGTTAAATGGACGGATTTTATTTCCTGTAAATATTTGAGAAAGCACCTGTAATCGCATTTATTTTCTCCTACTCATTTGAGTGGGACTGCTTTCATTTCAGTCCTACTCGACTTTGAGTAGGACTTTCAATTTCAGCTGTTATTTACTGCCCCCACTCGTTTGAGTGGGACTCGCAAATTTCAATTTTGCAAATTTCTTTCATGTGTAACTTAGTTCCTGTTTAATTTATAATTTGGAATGTGCGTGAGTTCTTGTTTTAGCTCACTTTTCAGTTTTCTAAATGTTTTGTTATTTTTCTTATGTCCATTTCTCATAATCGTTTAGAGTTATTTCGAACTCGCGCCTCACTAAATTATAAGCCATCCCATACCGATGTGTGGCTAATCGCTATTAGCCTCGGCATCGAAGAGCATTGGGACATTTAAAATGATTTCTAATAATTGAAGCTCTTTATTTTCATTTTAATTTAAGGACTTAAGGTTTACCCCGGGTTTACGACGCGTAGGACCACATATCGATGTGTGTGCCCTATTTCCGAGTCCTATGCTAGCTAGCCGAGAGCCGTGCATATGGACCGATCACCCCTGGGTAAATAGAGTTGCGTGCATACCCTCGAAAGAGGACAAGCATAATTCTACCGGATTGGGTTCCCCACCCAATAGCGGGGTTCTTAGCGTAAAGCGGGCATTAAGAGGAATCCTTCGTCGGACTAACGTTCGTCGAATAGTCTATAACGTTTAGGTGAGCGATATCCCTATAGCTAGGTGAGCTCACATTTGTGGAACCTCCACGGCCAAGTTGCCTTTTATTAATTTGAAAACTAAGTCCTATAATTATTAAAAATTGTTTTAGTCTTAATCTGATTCGATGCCGAGCGTTAACCCTTCATCGAATATTTTCTAAACACGTTTTTTCGCTCCTTTACTTTTTTCCGTCTTTACTTTACTAAAAAAATCCACCTTACTTTCAGTAAAATAATAGTCCTCCCGGAGGAGTAAGAATAGTCAACACGACCCCGAGAACAATACGACCTCGGTATTCCCCCGAATATCGAGTACTACTTGCGATAGGTGCACTTGCCTACCCGAGCAAGCCCGCGGCGATCGACTCACCGAACCAACCACAGTAAGAGTCTGTTCGCGGGCGAACCAAGTTTTTGGCGCCGTTGCCAGGGAGTCTCTTTTCGAGTTGCTATTTCGAATTCCGGAGTCTAGTACTTTTACTTATTTTCTATAAAAAAAAACTAAAAACTTTATTTTAAAACAAAAAAAAAGAAGTTTATTTTGTTTTATTTTTGTTTGGGTGTATGACCCGTGGACAACCCTCCGAGTCAGAAGATTTTGACTTCGACCCTGAGATCGAACGCTCTCTTGCGCGTATCCGATCTCAACGCCGAAATCCTTCTTTAGATCCCGAGGAATCTATCGGAGAACCCACTGTTGTAGTTATGGCCGCGCCTAACCTTCCCCCGGCGGCCGAGCGTACTATGTCTTATTACGCCCGGCCTAACCTGAATGATTCTGGGTCGAGTATTGTTCGCCCTGCGGTGGCAAATAATAATTTCGAAATAAAGTCGAGTGTCATTCAAATGGTCCAAAACGCCGTGCACTTCGATGGAATGCCGGATGAGGACCCGAATGTCCACTTGTCCAATTTATTGGAGATATGCGACACCTTCAAGATTAATGGCGTCAGTGATGACGCCATTCGTTTGCGCTTATTTCCTTTTTCCCTTAAGTCCAAAGCCAAGGCGTGGTTGAATGCCCTCCCGCGAGGATGTATCACCACGTGGGCTGAGTTGACGGAACGGTTCCTAACGAAGTACTTTCCGCCCGCAAAAACTGCAAAGTTGCGGGCGGACATTTCTTCGTTTGTGCAAAACGATCCTGAGTCTCTATACGAGACTTGGGAACGGTTTAAGGAATTCCTCCGCCGTTGCCCGCACCACGCGCTGCCAACGTGGTTGCAAGTTCAAATTTTTTATAATTGGCTGAATTTTCAGACGCGTCAAATGATTGACGCGGCTGCCGGGGGTACGCTTAACAACAAAACCGCCGAGGCCGCCCAGGCTTTATTCGAAGAGATGGCTATGAACGCCTATCAATGGAACGTCCCGCGGGGACGCCCAAAGCCGGCGGCTGGTCTTTTTGAAGTGGATGCCACTGCTCTCTTGACCCTTCAAGTTGAAAGGTTAACAAAGCAGGTGGCGGAGATGTCTGCTGCCTCCTCCACTCCGCCTTGTTATATTCCCCCTAACGTCTGCGTAGCTGAAAAGTTCGTGGACTTCATGGGAAATTCGGGTCGTCCTCTCTTCAAGTAATAACTATAATCCGGGTTGGAGGAATCACCCCAACTTCTCGTGGAGCAACCCGAATAATGCTCAGCGTCCCGCTATTTCTTATGCGCCCGGATTTCTTCCTCCTCCTCCTCTTCCGAAACCCTCCCCGATGGAGGAAAATTTTTCGAAGTATATTGCGTCCAACGAGTCAAATATCCGGAACATTACCGGATCGCTAATAAAACTCGAACAACAGGTTGGACAGCTGGCGAGGATGATGTCCGAGCGCGCGCTCGGGGAACTGCCGGGAAACACGGAGCCCAATCCGCGGGAGAACGCCAACGCTATAACCCTCCGTAGCGGAAAGGAGGTGGTTGATCCAAAACGGACCGAACCTCAGGTACATATTTCACCTCCGACCCCTCTTCCTCTTTCTTCGCTTATGCCGCCTTTACCAATTATAAAAGAAAAAATTATTTTAAACAAGGCTCTTCCATATCCGCATACGTTAGAAAACGAGCGTCAGGACGCGCAATATGCAAAATTTATTTTAATATTAAAACAGCTTCACATTAATGTTCCTTTTTGCGAGGCTTGCTCGCAAATGCCCAAATATGCGAAATTTTTAAAAGAACTACTTTCTAATAAACGTAAATTAGAGGATATTTCGCATGTATCTCTCAACGCTGTCTGCTCGGCGGCCCTTACTAATAAATTGCCCACAAAACAAAACGACCCGGGACGGTTTTCCATCCCGTGCCTTTTTGGCGATATATTAGTAAAGTACGCCTTAGCTGATTTAGGGGCTAGCATTAATCTAATGCCGTTCTCGCTCTTTTCGCGTTTAGGTTTGGGTACTCCTAGTCCTACGAATATGCGCATCCAATTAGCGGATCGCTCGGTTAAGTTCCCTATCGGGGTAGTGGAGGACATCCTTGTCCGAGTCGACAAGTTTACCTTCCAGGTAGACTTCGTCATCTTAGATATCGAGGAGGACGCCGAGGTACCAATAATACTCGGTCGCCCTTTTCTCGCCACCTCCCGCGCACTAATAGATGTTAGTAATGGTAGCCTTCTCCTCCGAGTAGGCGATGAGCACGTTACTTTCTCTATTAATCCCTCGATGGACAATTTGTCATCGAGCGACGATTTCTGCTACTCTGTTGGAACACCGTATTACTAATTTGGGTCAGGATCACTATGTCTCTAGGAATTTATGCTTTGACCTTCTGTATAGATTATAGGTCAATTAGAATTGAGTCTAAGGGATCAGGAGTCTAGGTTTGGAAGCTGCCCTGAAGACCCAAGTTTTTCTGGAGACTAAGTCCAAATCGTCGAGCTCAGCACGACGTTTCGTCGAACTCCGGTCGACGATCGTCTAGCTCAACTATTGACAGATCGTCGAGCTCCATTCGACGATCGCTGAGCTCAACCCTCATAATATCGTCGAGTTCTGGTCGACGATCGCTGAGCTCAACTTCTCAATATCGTCGAACTCTGTTCGACGATCGCTGAGCTCAGGTCGACGATTTTGGCTCTGCACTGGATCCTTATCTCTGAGCTCAGTTCGACGATCTTTGAGCTCAGATCGACGATTTCTTTGCTGCTTGCTTTTCCAGTTTGCTGAGCTCAGCTCGACGATAGCAGAGCTCAGTTCGACGATTTCAGTTATCTTTCAGAATTCAAATTCAAATCAGATAGAAGTTATTCTGCATTTAATTCAGAAGATCTGCCAGCCTTTTTCATTTACTTCTGGAGCAAGTTTCAAGGGATTTTTCAAGGAATAATTCAGTGGACTTTCCTTCAGAACATTTTATGCAATTAATGCTGTAATTAATTCAGACCAACGGCTATCTTTGACAGAGCAATTTTCTATTCAGACTCAGAGAATAAAAGATAGAATGTTTTTGAATCATGCAGCAGATAGACAAGAACAAGAGAATAGAGATAGACAAGTAGAGGACACAACTCAATACACAGAGACTCTCTCAATCCTTCTGTCAACAAGAATTCAGAAGAACACTCATCAAGAGATCAAGCTTTCAAACATTCTTCAGATCTCTTCAGCTCTCAAGTGTTCAAGGCCAACATCATCTCAAGACTCCAGACACTCAACATTTCAGCTTGCTGAAATCATCTTTTGCTGGAGATCTATCTTTGAAGGCCTATCACCCTCAGCAAAGCTCATCTTCCTGAAGATTTCAAGGACTCAGGGGGAGCTTTGACAACATCACTGAATCCACATAGTCTTCTCAGTTGCTTGAGAAAGAGAAGACTGCCATCACTCTCTCACCCCCATTCTGTAAAGGTTTTTCAAACTCCCTTCAAAAGTTTGAAGCTGGTTTTTGAGCACCTTGTCAAAAGCTCATTGGTGGCAAGACACCTGATCAAAAAATCTGATTTGGTTTTTGAGCACCTTATCAAAAGCTCATTGGTGCCCAGGACACCTGATCAACTCATCCTGCAGTGGATTCCTACCTAGGGTGGTAGAAGAGTGGATGTACCCAAGTTGGGGAACCACTATATTTCCTTGTGTCATCTGGTTCTGCATGTTTTCTTTTTGTTTCTGGCCTAGATTTTCTTGTGCTTAATATCAGCATAGCTTAGTTTTATTTCTGCTTCCCTGCTTACACTCATTACAACAATTGTTGTAAAGCTTTGCAAAAGTTTTCTTTATGTTTTTAAAAAGCACCATATACTCTATTCACCCCCCCTCTAGAGTATATCAGATCTAGTTTCCCCTTTCAATTGGTATCAGAGGGAGGTTGGTTAAACATACCATATCTGTTTGGTTGTACAGGCTAACACCTGAATCCCCAAAGATCCCAAACTAGATCCTTCTTTTTATATTTTATCATTAAATTTAGTCTGCACAAATCATGGCCCAAAACAAAGACTATGCTAGCACCAGACCTCCAGTGTGCAATCTGTCAAAGTTTGCACTTTGGAAAGCAAGGATTAGACTATACATGAATTCTATTGACGAAGATATTTTTAATTCTGTCTTAACAGTGTGTCCAAGACCTCCAGAGAGCACAAGCACAAATGCTGTTCCACCTCCATCAGGAACAGATGCTGACATCAAAAAGTGGAAAGTAGCTGATGCCAAGGCAATGAACATTCTAGCTCAAACAATGTCAGATGACATTTTTCAAAAAGTAGCTGAATGCAACTCAGCCAAGGAGATCTGGGACAAGCTCTCAGAAATAGTTTCAGGATCAGCTGATGAGAGAAAAGACAGAAGATCTCATCTCATCTCCCAATATGAGAACTTCAAGAAGGGAGAAACTGAGTCAGTAGGAGAAATGTACAACAGATTGAGTCTAATTGTCAGTGAACTGAGGACATTAGACAAAGAGATCTCACTGACAGAACTGAATGATAAGATCCTAATGTGCTTCCCCAGCACTTGGGATTCAAGAATCTGGCCAATTAAAGATGCCAGAAGTCTGAATGAGATCACGACTGAAGCCTTGCTTGGGTAAGCTCAAATCTTATGAGCTACTCATCAAGAACAGAGAAGAAGAACAGAAGGCTGCTTCTCCAGCCACAAAAAGGGAGAAGACTATAGCATTTAAGGCAGCTGAGGATCTGCCTGAAGAAAAAGGTACAGGCAATGATGAACTTCTCAGCCTGTTGGCCAAAAGATTCTACAAGATGGCCAGAAAGGACTTCAGAAGAAGATCATACAAGGAGCAAGACAAGCCAAGGTATGACAAGTCCATTGGCAATAGCAAAGACATTATTTGCTTTGGTTGCAGGAAACCAGGGCATATGGTTCCTGACTGTCCAGAAAACAAGAACAAGGACAGAAGGGACAGAAAAGAAAGAAGAAAGGAGAAGGACTCCAAAAGGCATGGAAGTAACAAACCTTCCACCAGCAAAATAAGCACACAAGGAAAGGATTTGTTGCTGAATCCTGGAGTGAGACTGAAGAGGAGTCACAGGCCTCTTCCAGCTCAAGTGATGATGAGGATGATGCAGAGGAAAAAGAATTCTGCATGATGGCAATCAATGCCTCACAACACAACTCAGAGGAAGAGGAGTCAGAGTCAGACTCAGAGACACAACCTGAAGAAGATCAGGTAATCAGCTCTTTTGATTTCACTTCAGAAGATTTCAAACTTGAATTTAAAGCACTATGTTTAGACCTGCTAAAGTCTGAGAAAGAGATCATCTCTCTCAGAAATCAATTATCTGAACAAAGTGGTTTAAAATCAGAAAACCTCAAGCTCTCTCAGGAGTTGGAGAACCATAGGGAACAGATAGCTTCACTGAAGAGTGAACTCTCTGAGGCCAAGAAGCTTGAAGAATCTCTCAATGGGAGAAGCATCAAGCTGATGGACATCACAAGCACAGTGAACTCAAGATTCAACAGTACACTGGGCTTGGGTGCCTCATCCAGCCAACCTATTGTTCTAACAACCCCTATCAAGTTCATTTCTGACAAGGGAAAGGGAGTTGTAGAGGTTGCCAGGAAAAATTCTGATCTGCCTCAGAAAACTAAAGTCCAGTACAAATCGTCGAACGGAGATCGACGATCGCCGAATGAAGATCGACGATCGCCGAACGCAGCTCGACGATCTCAGGACAAATCGTCGAACGCTGATCGACGATCTAAGCCAAGATCGTCGAACGCTGGTCGACGATCCCATATACCTGACCTCAGCCATAGTCGACCGTCGAACGGAGCTCGACGATCTGACCCAAGATCGTCGAACTCAGCTCCAAGATCGTCGAACAGAGGTCAGAGCTCTGGAAATTTTTTCAATGGCAAGTCAAAATTGAATCCTGAGGGTTCTTCATCCCAAACATTTAACCCTTATACTGAATGGATTTTACCTCCAAGGAGATATCATCCTGAAGGATATAAGAGTCAGCCAGGGATGTCTTTCATTTCTGAATTTAAAGGTTATCAACCTAGGCCCAAGGTAAACTGGGTCAAAAACAAGTGAATTGCTTTATGTGCAGGTGAAGACCTATCCAACATCTAACCAGCAATGGTATTTGGATAGTGGGTGCTCAAAGCACATGACAGGGAACAAGGACAACCTCAATTCCTTTAGAGCCAAGCTTGGACCCAAAGTTATCTTTGGTGATTCCAACTTTGGACAGACTAAAGGATATGGAGAAGTCCAGATTGGTTCTGTAACCTTCAAGAAGGTAGCATATGTGGAAGGACTGAAGCACAATCTAATCAGCATCAGTCAGCTATGTGATGAAGGCTACCAGGTGACCTTCAGCAAGACCTTATGCAAAATCAAGTCAGAGGACAACACAACTGTGTTGACAGGTAAAAGGAAAGGTAACATCTACCTTGTAGATTTTCTTTCAACTTCTATAGATATCTGTTTATTCAATTCAGTTTGTAGACCAAATGTTTTATGGCATAAGAGACTAGGACACCTAAACCTTAGAACTATTGCTAGGCTCTCCAAGGACAACCTTGTTAGAGGACTACCTTCTGGCCCCTACAAGAAGGAAGGACTCTGCAAGGCCTGTCAATAGGCAAGCAAACTAAAAACAGCTTTAAGTCACTTAATAAGAGTGATTCACCTAGGATACTGTATCTGTTACACATGGATCTATTTGGACCCATCACAGTACAAAGCCTAGGAGGGAAATCCTACACTTTGGTGATTGTAGATGACTTCTCTAGATTCACTTGGGTGTTCTTTCTAAGGAAGAAGTCTGATAACTTTAAGTGTCTGACAGAGTTTCTCAAATGTATAAAGATTGAGTTCAATACTCACATTGCCCTGATCAGAAGTGATCATGGGACAGAGTTTGATTCTCTTCTTATGCAAGAGTTCTGTCAGAGTGAAGGGATCAGACATACTTTCTCAGCTCCTAGAACTCCTCAACAAAATGGGGTAGCTGAAAGGAAAAATAGAACCCTTATTGAATCTGCCACTACATTGTTGTCAGATGCTCATCTACCTCTATCCTTCTGGGCAGAGGCAGTGAACACCTCCAACTATGTGCTAAACAGAAGCCTGATACATAAACTGAAGGGAAAGACTCCCTATGAATTACTCAAAGGGAAGAAACCTAAAGTTGACTATTTCAAAATTTTTGGTTGCATTTGTTATATTCACAATAATGATAAGAAACATCTAGCAAAATTTCAAGCCAAAGCTGATGAAGGAGTGTTTCTGGGATACTCCATGATCAGCAAGGCCTATAGGGTATATAATAAATCATCATTAAAAATTGAGGAATCTGTTCATGTTTCTTTTGATGAAACTAACATGTCTTTCAAGGAGAAGATCTCTTCTTCCATAGAACCTGTGCAGGAACACTCTCTAGTTGAAGATATGAACAAGCTACAGGTTGCTCAAGAAGATGAAAGCAGTGAAGATGAAAACAATGCTCAACATATTGAAGCACAACCTGAAGAGCCAGTTGTTGTACCACAAGAGGAAACAACAACACAGGTTGGTGAACAATCAACACCCCCTGTTGATTTAGTAACATCAAGAGACCATCCAATTACCCAAATAATTGGAGAAATCTCAGCTGGTGTGCAAACCAGAAATCAGGTCAACCAAAACCTGTTGCACACCTGCTTCCTTTCTCAAATTGAACCTCAGTCCATTCAAGATGCAGAGCAAGATCCACACTGGATCATTGCCATGCAAGAAGAGTTGCATCAATTTGAGACGAACAAAGTATGGGAACTAGTGCCAAAGCCTAAGGATCATTCCATTGTTGGAACAAAATGGGTATTCAGAAACAAACTGGATGATCAAGGAGTAATAATAAGGAACAAGGCAAGGCTAGTTGCCCAAGGATATTCTCAAGAAGAAGGAATTGACTACGACCAGACCTTTGCACCTGTTGCAAGATTGGAAGCCATCAGGATTTTTCTAGCTTATGCAGCTCACAAAGGCTTCAAGGTTTATCAGATGGATGTCAAGAGTGCCTTCTTAAATGGAGACATCAAAGAGGAAGTCTATGTCAGACAACCTCCAGGTTTTATCTCTCCAACTCATCCTGATTTTGTTTTTAGATTAAATAAAGCATTATATGGTCTCAAGCAAGCTCCTAGAGCATGGTATGAGACCCTAACATGCTTTCTTTTGGAAAATGGTTTTATAAGGGGTAGAGTAGACCAAACTCTTTTCATTAGAACCCATAAGTCCCATACCCTACTAGTACAAATCTATGTAGACGATATCATTTTTGGTTCTACTGACTCAAAATTGTGCAGAAGGTTTTCTAACCTAATGCATTCTAAATTTGAGATGAGTAGCATGGGTGAGCTATCTTTCTTCCTAGGATTGCAAGTCAAACAACATGCTGAAGGCATCTTTATCTCTCAAACCAAATATGCTAATGAGCTGGTTAAGAAATTTGGCATGTCTGAGGCATCTTGTATGAAAACACCCATGCCTACCAATGCTGTACTGGATGCTGATGAACATGGGAAACCTGTTGATCAGACAACATATAGAGCAATGATTGGCTCTTTACTGTATCTTACAGCTAGTAGACCAGATATAATGTTTGCTACATGCATATGTGCTAGATTCCAAGTTAGCCCTAGAGAGTCACACCTCACATTAGTTAAAAGGATTCTTAGGTATGTTAAAAGTTGTCCAAATCTAGGTCTCTGGTATCCAAAAGATTCAGCATTTGAGTTAACTGGATTCTCTGATGCTGATTATGCTGGATGCAGAATTGACAGGAAAAGCACCAGTGGAACTTGTCAGTTCCTTGGTGATAGACTTGTCTCTTGGTTTTGCAAGAAACAAACATCTGTGTCAACTTCAACTGCTGAAGCTGAATATATGGCTGCAGGCAGTTGTTGTTCACAAATACTGTGGATTCAAAATCAACTCCTAGACTATGGTTACAACTTAGAGAAGTCAAAAATCTTTTGTGACAATACAAGTGCTATCTCCATAGCTCAAAATCCAGTCCTCCATAGTAGGACAAAACATATAGAGATTAGGCATCATTTCTTAAGGGATAATGTTGAAAAGAACAAAATTGAATTGCAGTATATCCCAACTGATTTACAAAGGGGAGATATTTTCACCAAGCCTTTGGATGAAAAGAAACATACTTTCTTCCTAAATCAGTTAGGAATGTTAGATGGAGGAAGTCTTAAATAATCCCCAAGATTTTGAAAGCTAAAAATGGACCAAGACTAGGCAAAATTCTGATTTTCCTTAGTGTCTAGGATTTCTCTGATCTCTGAACTGCGCTCGACGATTTCCCCACAGATCGTCGAACGGAGTTCGACGAATTCCACGATCGTCGAACTGAGTTCAGCGCTCCTCAGATAGTATGAACTATCTCCTCTGGTCAACGATCGTCGAACGGCGCTCGACGATTTTGTTCACTGAACGATCGTCGAACGGAGCTCGACGCCTTTCCAGATCGTCGAACGGAGATCGACGATTTTGGAGTCTCTTCAGATTCCTTTAAAAGCCTCGATCGTCGAACTGAGTTCAACGATCTTTCCTTTTCTGCGTCGAACCCTAATATAAAACTCTTTTTTCGCCGTCGTTCTCTCTTGCGCTTTCAATTTCTCTGCAAACTTTTCTTCCCTCCAAACAGTTCTACCTTGGTCGTTTTGTCTGTTGATTTTTGTAGGTACCATGGCCGTTTCAGTTGCTGTACTCTCTGCAATGAAATTTGATGCAGGCTTTGACATCGATCTTGACTCCTTCAACACAACCGATCAAATCTTCCAGGATATTCTCAGATTGTTCAAAGATCAGCAATTATCTGCCCTGATGACAACCAGAATCAAACTTGCATCTGATGAGATTAAAGAATGGGTATATACTGCCCACAACCTGGACAACAATACCATAGTCGGTTCTATTGGTGGCACCCAGGTACCTCTGACCCCAACAGTACTCACAGAGGTTTTTGGTTTAAGGAATGGTGAAGATTCTGCTGAACTCTCTGGAGATGAGTTCTCTGATATTCTTGCCAGGATGGGTCATCCTGAGGGGAACCCTAGCAAGCTGTTTAAGAGGAACCTGTCTGTGGAATACAGGTTTATGGCTGATGTAGTAGGCAAGGTTCTCTTGGCCAAGCATTCTGCTCATGACACTATCTCCAGATATCAGCTCTGCCTTATGGGAGCTCTGGTAGATAGAAAAAGCTTGAACTGGGGAGAAGTATTTTTTGATTTGTTGAAGAAAAAGATAAACAAGACATTTGTGAACTTTGGAAGAATACTGGGAATCTTCCTCCAGGCTAAGTGCCCTGCCCTGCTAGTCTCCTCTGGAGTGCACATCAATGCCTCCAAGAGACTCACCTGTGCCTTTTTTGGGAAATGGGACAGGCAAATCTCCAAGCCCAGCAGGCCCTCTTCTTCTGGCCCTTCAGGCACCAGGACTCTAAGAGTCACTCCACCCCAGGTCTCTGCCCCTGCAGAAGACCTGCCTGCTGCCAGTGCTGCTGCTTCTCCTCCTCCAAGCTCAACCCTACCTCCAGCCTCATCCACCATTACAATCTCCAGCCCTTCTCCAACCTCAATTCCATCCCCAGCAACAATTTCCTCTCCACCAGCAGACCACTTCCACCCCCTTTTCTCTTATCCCCCTCCAGATGTCACCTCATCCCCATCCCTTCCATCCTTCACTCTCTTGGATGAATCCTACATGGATGATTCCCCCTCTTCTCCTCCAGACTTCCCATCCTCCTCCACATCTTTCCAAGACCTTCTCCACCAGATTATTGATCAACCCACCTTCACTCCCTCCATTTCCATCCCTCTATCCTCCATATCTACCATCCCCTCTCCTGAGCCATTCATTCCACCCTTCAGCCCTCCTCCTCCAGCATCCTCAGCCATCCCTCAACCCCTACCTCTGCTCCTCTCATTGAGCATGTAGATCTCCCAGCCCTTGCTGATCAGTTGTATGAGCTCCTTGCACCTAGGCTCTCTCTTCTCATGGAGGCCTCTTTAGCTCCTCTACAACAATCAGTGGCAGCTCTCTCTGCCAGGCTTTCCTCCTTCCTTGCTCCTCTAGCAGCACCCCCAGCAGTGTGCCTTGATGCACAGGTATCTGCATCCAGGCAGGGGGAGATGCCCTATGAAGCTGTTGCTGCTGTTGCTGCCCCTACTGTTGTTTCTGCTGCTACTGCTTCTGTGTCTGATTCTGCTGCTGCTGCTACACCAGTACTAGCAATAGACCTAAGGTCCTTGCTATCTACTTTTGACACTGCTTACTTCTGCTGCCTCCCAGAGCCATATCCTGTCCAGCCTCCAGAGGTTCTTGCTGCCCAGTCAGAAGATTTGTCCAAGGCTCTAGTGCCCTTTTCCTGCTGTGACCCCAGAATCATCTCTGATTTTATTCAGTCAGTGACTGCTGCTTCTGATGTTACTGCTGCTGCTGCTGCTGAAGACAATGCTGTGTCTACCTCTGAAGTTATATCTGCTGCTGTTGAGCCCATTTCTCAGGATGTTTTGATGACAGAGGCTGTTGCTTTTGAGCCTGCTGTAGAAGTTGTTGTTTCTGAAGCTGCTACTGCTGCCCTCATTCCTGAAGCAATATCTGTTGTAACTTCTGCTGCTCCAGTACCTATAGTTTCATCTGCTGCTGCTCCTGTTGTTGCTCCTCCTGCTTCTATATCTTCTGCCCCATCAGCTGCTGTTAAACTGAAAGAGGATTTGATGAAACAGCTTGATGCATTGTATGATGCACAAAGTTCTGAATCTGAGGATTATAATACTGCTTCTGATGACTCATCTGCCACAATTGCAAAGAAAAGAAAGGCAAGAAGTAAGGCCATGAAGAGAGTTCCTCCTGCCAAAGTCAGAGATGACAATGATGTCCCCTACTATATTCTGCACAATTGCCCAATCACTGAGCATTGGATGCAATACTCTAAGAATCAGTTAAAGGCTATGAAAAAGAAGAGGAAATATGAAAAAGATTCCACTCAGTTCAAGCACCCTCATCCTCCTCCACCACCTCCACCTGATGCAGGTGCAGGTGGCAGCTCTGCAAGATCAGGCCCTGCTAGAAGCCAGGCTCCCTACCAACCTCATGCAAGAACTTATCAAAGGGAAAGCCAGTCTAGGGGGTCTTACTCTAGAAGGGGAGGATATAGGGGAAACCAAAGAGAAACTCAGGTTTACTCTAAAGGACACTCCAGGCAGCATCCTTACTCTAGGGGAGGACATGTTTCTGCTGATACATCTTCTGGTCCTTTCCCCTACAAGCTCAAAGATACAGTGACTGCCAGGACTCCTCAAGAAACTACTTCCAACAGGTATGAGCCACCTGTTCCATTTGAGGATCCTGAGAAGAATCCTATGGCTTGGACTGCAAGGATGAAAGAGCTGGCTGCTTTGGATCAGATAAAGAAAGCAAAAGAACAAGGGCTAGACACTTCCAACATATCTACAATGTCAGAACAAAGGCAAAAAGAATTAGAGAGATATGCCTCCAGCAAATTTTTTGATGCAGACAGGTACATGGAGTTGCATCCAGCTGCAGTGGTTCCCAGGGCTTCAAAGCAAATTTATTTGGGTGCAGCTGATGATACCAGATCCAAACAACAAGCTTTAGATCCCAACAGAGAAATTAAAATGGTAAAAGGCAAAGAAAAGAAGTAACTCTGTAAGGTGACAACTTTTGGTTCTTCTAACTGCTATCTGGATAACACATATATATATATATCTCTGTGATGGTTCTGCTCTGTGTCTTGTTATTGTTGTTTTATGTTTTTCTGACTGTATGATGTTGTTTGTTTTTCAAAGTCTGTAAATAGTTTTCCTAACCCAAATAGGGGGAGATTGTTGGAACACCCTATTACTAATTTGGGTCAGGATCACTATGTCTCTAGGAATTTATGCTTTGACCTTCTGTATAGATTATAGGTCAATTAGAATTGAGTCTAAGGGATCAGGAGTCTAGGTTTGGAAGCTGCCCTGAAGACCCAAGTTTTTCTGGAGACTAAGTCCAAATCGTCGAGCTCAGCACGACGTTTCGTCGAACTCCGGTCGACGATCGTCTAGCTCAACTATTGACAGATCGTCGAGCTCCATTCGACGATCGCTGAGCTCAACCCTCATAATATCGTCGAGTTCTGGTCGACGATCGCTGAGCTCAACTTCTCAATATCGTCGAACTCTGTTCGACGATCGCTGAGCTCAGGTCGACGATTTTGGCTCTGCACTGGATCCTTATCTCTGAGCTCAGTTCGACGATCTTTGAGCTCAGATCGACGATTTCTTTGCTTGCTTGCTTTTTCCAGTTCGCTGAGCTCAGCTCGACGATAGCAGAGCTCAGTTCGACGATTTCAGTTATCCTTCAGAATTCAAATTCAAATCAGATAGAAGTTATTCTGCATTTAATTCAGAAGATCTGCCAGCCGTTTTCATTTACTTCTGGAGCAAGTTTCAAGGGATTTTTCAAGGAATAATTCAGTGGACTTTCCTTCAGAACATTTTATGCAATTAATGCTGTAATTAATTCAGACCAACGGCTATCTTTGACAGAGCAATTTTCTATTCAGACTCAGAGAATAAAAGATAGAATGTTTTTGAATCATGCAGCAGATAGACAAGAACAAGAGAATAGAGATAGACAAGTAGAGGACACAACTCAATACACAGAGACTCTCTCAATCCTCTGTCAACAAGAATTCAGAAGAACACTCATCAAGAGATCAAGCTTTCAAACATTCTTCAGATCTCTTCAGCTCTCAAGTGTTCAAGGCCAACATCATCTCAAGACTCCAGACACTCAACATTTCAGCTTGCTGAAATCATCTTTTGCTGGAGATCTATCTTTGAAGGCCTATCACCCTCAGCAAAGCTCATCTTCCTGAAGATTTCAAGGACTCAGGGGGAGCTTTGACAACATCACTGAATCCACATAGTCTTCTCAGTTGCTTGAGAAAGTGAAGACTGCCATCACTCTCTCACCCTCATTCTGTAAAGGGTTTTTCAAACTCCCTTCAAAAGTTTGAAGCTGGTTTTTGAGCACCTTGTCAAAAGCTCATTGGTGGCAAGACACCTGATCAAAAAATCTGATTTGGTTTTTGAGCACCTTATCAAAAGCTCATTGGTGCCCAGGACACCTGATCAACTCATCCTGCAGTGGATTCCTACCTAGGGTGGTAGAAGAGTGGATGTACCCAAGTTGGGGAACCACTATATTTCCTTGTGTCATCTGGTTCTGCATGTTTTCTTTTTGTTTCTGGCCTAGATTTTCTTGTGCTTAATATCTGCATAGCTTAGTTTTATTTCTGCTTCCCTGCTTACACTCATTACAACAATTGTTGTAAAGCTTTGCAAAAAGTTTTCTTTATGTTTTTAAAAAGCACCATATACTCTATTCACCCCCCCTCTAGAGTATATCAGATCTAGTTTCCCCTTTCATACTCTTTAGATACCTTTTTTGGAGATCGTTCTTCTCCCGTTTTCGAGCCCGTATTTTTAAACGACGATATTTATGCGCTCGAAAATTTTAAATGCAATGAGGATACTTCTTTAGACTTGCCTTTCGAACCAATTGGTAAGAAATACATAGGCATTAAAACCTCCCTAGAAGAACCGCCCATCCTAAACCTCAAACTCTTACCCGCATCGCTCAAATACGCTTTTTTGGGAAAAGGCGATACGCTTCCCGTTATTATTTCTTCGGACTTGAGTGATTCGGAGACTTCCGATTTATTGGAAGTTTTATTTAAACATCGCCATGCAATTGCGTGGCAAATCTCTGACTTAAAGGGGATTAGCCCCTCCTTTTGCACCCATAAGATTTTTCTTAACGATAATTGCCGCAAAACGATTCAGCCGCAACGTCGTCTTAACCCAAACATGAAAGACGTCGTTAAAGCCGAAATTATTAAGTTATTAGATGCGGGGATTATCTACCCTATTTCGGACAGTGCATGGGTTAGTCCCGTGCATGTCGTGCCTAAGAAGGGCGGTCTTACCGTAGTGGCGAATGAGCATAACGAGCTCGTCCCAACTCGTACTGTTACGGGTTGGCGAGTGTGCATCGATTATAGAAAACTTAATAATGCCACCCGCAAGGACCATTTCCCTCTGCCATTTCTGGACCAGATTTTAGAGCGTTTATCCGGTCATCCGTATTATTGTTTTCTTGATGGTTTATCGGGGTTTTTCCAAATCCTCATTTCCCCCGATGATCAAGAGAAAACAACTTTTACTTGCCCGTTTGGCACCTTCGCATATCGAAGAATGCCACTTGGACTCTGCAACGCGCCAGCTACATTCCAAAGATGTATGCTAGCGATCTTTGGCGAGCTAGTAGAAGACATTATGGAAGTCTTTATGGATGACTTTTCTGTTTTCGGACGCTCTTTTCCCGATTGCCTTCACAATTTAGATCGTGTCCTTCAACGGTGCGAGGACACAAGTCTTGTTTTAAATTGGGAAAAATGCAATTTTATGGTTCGAGGAGGTTTGGTCCTCGGGCATATGATTTCGTCTAAGGGGATAGAGGTGGATAAGGCCAAGATAGAAATTATAGAAAAACTTCCGCATCCAACAAACGTAAAATCTATTAGGAGTTTCTTAGGCCATGCGGGCTTTTATCGACGCTTCATTCAATACTTTTCAAAAATAACAAAGCCGCTAACTCACCACTTGGAAAAGGAATCACGCTTCATCTTTAGTAGTGAATGTGAGTCCGCCTTTAATTTAATAATACAAAAACTTATCACTTCACCAAATTTAGTGGCCCCTAATTGGTCCCTTCCGTTCGAAATTATGTGCGACGCTAGTGATATTGCCTTAGGTGCCGTTCTTGGCCAACGCGTAGAAAAACATTTTCATCCTATTTATTACGCTAGCAAGACGCTCACTTCCGCACAAGTAAATTACACGACAACGGAAAAGGAACTCTTAGCCGTCGTTTTCGCTTTTGATAAGTTTCGCTCGTATATAATGCTATCTAAAGTTATCGTTTTTACCGATCACTCCGCGCTTAAATATTTATTAGCTAAAAATGACGCGAAGCCCCGCCTTCTTCGATGGATTCTCCTCCTACAAGAGTTTGATTTGGAGATCCGAGATAAGCGGGGAGCGGAAAATCTAGCGGTAGACCACCTCTCCCGTTTAGAAAATCCGGGTGCGGAAGCGCTCGTCGAATCTGAAATAAATGACAGATTCCCCGAGGAACGCCTCTTTGCCATTACTTCTTCATCCTCTTCGCCCTGGTTCGCAAATTTTGCAAATTACTTAGTAGCGCGGGTGCTTCCAAAAGAGTTTTCAAGTCATCAAAAGAAGAAATTCTTTTCTGACTTGAAAAATTTCTTTTGGGAGGACCCATTTCTTTTTCGTATCTGCGCGGACCAAGCAGTCCAAAGATGTGTTGCGGGTGTGGAGTGCTTGCAAATTCTTAAGCACTGCCACGAGGGTCCAGCCGGTGCTCATTATCAAGCCAACCGGACCGCTCGGAAGGCGCTAGAGGCGGGCTACTTTTGGCCCACTCTCTTCAAAGACGCGCATAATTTTGTGCGCGCATGCGATAGCTGTCAGCGGTCGGGTAACATCTCTCGTCGCGACGAGATGCCCCAAAATATGTTTTTAGAGTGCGAAGTCTTCGATTTATGGGGCATAGATTTTGTTGGCCCCCTACCTCCATCTTTCAAAAATATGTATATTTTAGTGGCGGTCGACTACGTATCAAGGTGGGCAGAAGCGCAAGCTCTCCCCACCAATGATGCGGGAGTCGTCGTTACATTTCTTAAAAAACTATTTTCTCGCTTCGGCACGCCTCGCGCAATTGTTAGTGGTAGGGGAACGCATTTCTGTAACGCTCTTATGGCTAAGACGTTAGCTAAATATGGAGTCACGCACAAGCTTGCCACCCCCTACCACCCGCAAACAAGTGGCCAAGTTGAGGTAGTAAATCGAGAGATTAAGCAAATTTTAGAAAAAAAACCGTTTCGCTAAATAGGAAAGATTGGTCCGTTAAACTCGACTATGCGTTGTGGGCGTATCGGACGGCATACAAAACCGCAATTGGTTGTACACCATTCCGGTTAGTCTACGGCAAAGCGTGCCATTTACCCGTAGAATTAGAGCATCGCGCTCTTTGGGCTTTAAAACTCTTAAACCTCGACTCCTACTTAGCCGCTCAGAATAGAAAACTGCAACTAAACGATCTCGATGAATGGCGTGCGAACGCTTACGAGAGCAATAAATTCTATAAGGAGCGCTCTAAGTTATATCACGATCGAAAAATCAAGTCCCAAAAATTATTTTCTCCGGGCGATCTTGTCCTTCTTTACAATTCACGTCTTAGGCTTTTTCCAGGTAAATTAAAATCTAGATGGTCCGGTCCCTTCCTAGTTGAAGAAGTTTTTCCATATGGAACCGTACTCGTCTCCCACCCGGAAAAAGGTTCATTTAAGGTAAACGGTCATCGGTTAAAGTCTTATATAGCAGGCGAGCCAGTGATCGGTTTTAGCGAAACCATAACTTTCCTCCACATTATAAACCCGCCAAAATAGTCAAGCTACACGACTATAAACAAAGCGCTCCTGGGAGGCACCCCTCGCTTATCTTTTTCGCTCTTTCCTTATTACCTCTGCTGTTTTTTTTCTAATAAACGCAGGGTTTCTGATTGGACTTCCCCGAACGCATTTCAGGGACGTTTCTACCCCCCCTCTCTTTACTTTTGTACATATCGCATTTTATTTTTTGTTCCGCATACTTACGTTACAACATTGGGGACAATGTTGGCCTTAAGTATGAGGGTATTTTCGTGCTTTACTTTCTGCACTTCATTTTTTTTCTACATTTCAAAAATACAAAAAAATACATATAACAACAAAAACAAAAAAAAATTTATTAAAAAAACATCTTAAAATGAAAAAAAAAATTAAAATAAAAAAATCCAAAAAAAAATTTCTCTTTCTTTTTTCCAAAAAACTCAAAAACAAATTAAAAAAAAATAATATATAACAAAACAAAAAAAACTATAATATTTAGCTTCACTTTGTAAATATTTTTTTTATTTTTTGTACATAATCTTTTCTCTCTCCCCCTTCCTCATTCTTGTAAAAACCTCTCTTTTTCTGCCATATTTTTGTACATATAATGAAAATTCAAAAAACAAAGATAATAGTTCAAAAAATAATAATAATAATTTCAAAAAAATTGAGAAAACCAAAAATACAAAAAAAGATAATAAATGAAAAACAAAAAAAATGATGATAAAAACTATAAAAATAAAAAAAAATGTTTTGCAACAAATAAATCAAATATTTCATCCTTAACTTTACTGCTATCCAAAAATTCCGTTTTGAGTTTATTTATATGCGAATTTGATTAATTCTTTGTTCACTACCCGTTTGTTAATTATTGATTGAAAAATTTCAATAGTCGGGGTTAAGTTTTAAAAAATTCTTTATGCTTTGTTAAAAATAGCGAACTCGTTTTAGGCACTACTTCTAATTTTTCATTGATAGGGGCACGTATATTATGTTAGGAAATAACGACTATAGAATTCAATTATACTTACTTTTAGCTTTCTGAAAAAAAAATGGAAAGTACAAATTATTAAGGTTGCTCTCAAAAATTTTTAGGATTAAAATCTAGTTTTCCTTTCTCCCCTTACTTTTCATGATCTACTTGGCATGAAAAATTTTATCCTTAAAAGATCCTATGTCAATGGGAATAAGATTTCGTTCCGTAAACATAGGCACCCAATAATTTTAAAAGATTATATATGGAGTAAGTGGATAAAATTCATTACTCCTACAAATATACATTTGGTTAATTTTATTCTGATGAAGTTGAAAAACAAAAATTATATTAGGAAAATAAGATTTCGTTTTCCTAATAATCCAAAAAAAAAATGGAGGTTCGAGAAAAAATTACCTCACCTCAAATATCAAAACTCTCTTCATAAACCCACTACCCCCTTAGCCAATTACATGATTCTAGAATTAATTCAAAAATCTTTTTGAGAGCATAATTAGTAAATTGTATTATTTCCAGTAGTACTCGTATAAGCTAGAGTTCTTATAATTCCAAATTATTTTCGTTAATCTAACCAGTACAAATGTTGCCTTCTATTTGATTACATCAAGAAGTCTTTTGGCCAAAACTTTTGCGCTATTTAAATCATCTACATAATTTTAGGACTTAACTCTTACACCCCGTATATTTATTTCGATCTCTCTTATAATTGATTAAGCAGCAGCTAAACTTAGAGTTTTGTTTTATTCCTTATATATTCACCTCAAACTTTTGCTCTAGAATAGCAAAAGCCTAAGTATGGGGGTACTTGATGAATTGTAAATATACGTATTTTTGTGCACATTAATTTAGTCATTTTCATTTATTTTCGTCATTTTTACTTATTTTTGTTCAACAAAATGCTCCTATTCTTGTAAATTTACAACTAACTTGTTTTATTTTATTTTGTAGAAAAATTTCAAAATCTGCCAAAATTGGGCAGTACACGCCCGTGACAATTTGGTCACGCCCGTGACCGGGCCGTGACATTGCATTTCCCATGAAATCAAACAAATTCTGAAGAGAAAAGCTCGACACGCCTGGAGTCACGCCCGTGTCACCCGACACGGGGCGTGACGGCAGCCCGTGTCCCCTCCACTCGACGAATTCTGTTCAACGATCGTCGAACCCGTGTCACGCCCAGAGTCACGCCCGTGACCTAGGGCGTGACTCAATCTCAGCTCGACGATTTCGACTCGACACTTTCCGCTCGACATTCGTCGAGTGTCGACACCAACTGACACGCCCAGAGTCACGCCCGTGACATGGGGCGTGACCTTTCCAGCTAGCCCGACAAGATGCTGCGAAGACTTTTGACGCAACCCGCACCCGGTTCTACCTCCCCGACACGCCCAGAGTCACGCCCGTGACCTGGGGCGTGAATGCCGCGAACTCAGCCCGAAGTCAACTTTCCTGTCCAATCGCCGGCCGCCTTCATGAATAGTACTGACACCCCCCCCCTACACGCTCGTGACCTAGGGCGTGTACTTAGAATTTTTTGCCTATAAATTGCCCATTTCTGTAAGGTCTAAGGGTTCAGATTTTTCAGCCATTTTAGTGTCTTTTTGTGGGCTGTATCCGTGATTTCTAGAGCTATGTAAGGAGATTTCTCCCTCCTTTCTTTCATGTTTGTTTTTGCTTTAGCTTTAGCTCTTGTAATAGCTTGTAATAGTTTCCTTTAAGTAATAAAAATGTTAGATTTTCTCTTCTTATTTGGCTTTGAAATGAACTCTTGTGCCCATTTTTCTTCTCATTTTATTCTTAGTTTCATCTTTGTTATTCATTTATGAAAAGTGTATGTGTGTGTGTATGAGTGTAACATGCTTAATATTCATGTTTTTAACTTGTCTTCATGCTTAGGTATGATAGGTTTTTCTCTTTTTCACCATGTCTTTTTCTTGAAAGAATTAGGATTTCATTCTTATGAATTTACAAAAGAGATTTGAAAAGTGATTTTGTTCTTTTTTTTGCTTAGTTTTTCTTTTAGGATTGTAAAACCTCTTTTGTTCTTTTTATTTTCTCTTCACCTTTTTATCACTTTTATGAATTCTTAAGAATGAAAAAGTTATAGATTTAATTTTTGAGCACCTTTGATTTTGACTTTATTTTGTAAAACGTTTTGCTCATTCTTTTTTTATTTGTTCTTTTTATGTGTTTTGGGTAAGTTTTAGGAGTAGAAATCTTGTTATTTTAATTTATAAGCAACTTTGATTTTTCTTCGTTATTAGTGAGTGTGAGTGTATGAGAATAAATTTTCTTTTGTTCTTCTTAATTTTCATGTTGTGTGTGTGAGTGTATGAGTATAACTTTTTATTGCTTTCCTCATTTATGAAGAGTGTGTGAGTGCAGGTGTTAAATTTCAATGCTTTCTTTTAATGCTTTGATTCAAATTGTATAGAGTGTGTGAGTGTAAGTGTTAAATTTCAATGCTTTCTTTTAATGCTTTGTTCAAATTTTGTAGAGTGTGTGAGTGTAGGTGTTAGCTTTATTGCTTTCTTTAAATTCATATGGAGTGTGTGTGTTTGTGTGCATTTATTTCCGCCTACTCGTTAAGAGTTAAATGACGCATCGTTTTCATTTTCAGTCCTACTCATTTGAGTAGGACTTATAATTTTCTTTCTTTATTTTTTCGCCTACTCACTTGAGTTAAATGGACGGACTTTATTTCCCGCCTACTCGTTTGAGTAGGACTTGTAATTTTCTTTCTTTATTTTTCCGTCTACTCACTTGAGTTAAATGGACGGATTTTATTTCCCTGTAAATATTTGAGAAAGCACTATAATCGCATTTATTTTCTCCTACTCATTTGAGTAGGACTCACTTTCATTTCAGTCCTACTCGTTTGAGTAGGACTTTCAATTTTTAGCTGTTATTTTCCGCCCCAACTCCTTTGAGTGGGACTCGCAAATTTCAATTTTGCAAATTTCTTTCATGTGTAACTTAGTTCCTGTTTAATTTATAATTTGGAATGTGCGTGAGTTCTTGTTTTAGCTAACTTTTTAGTTTTCTAAATGTTTGTTATTTTTCTTATGTCCCTTTCTTATAATTGTTTAGCGTTTAATTTCGAACTCGCGCCTCACTAAATTATAAAGCCGTCCTCATACCGATGTGTGGCTAATCGCTATTACCCTCGGCATCGAAGAGCATTGGGACATTTAAAATGATTTCTAATAATTGAAGCTCTTTATTTTCATTTTAATTTAAGGACTTAATGTTTACCTCGGGTTTACGACGCGTAGGACCACATATCGATGTGTGGGCCCTATTTCCGTAGTCCATATGCTAGCTAGCCGAGAGGCCGTGCATATGGACCGATCACCCCTGGGTAAATAGAGTTGCGTGCATACCCTCGAAAGAGGACAAGCGTAATTCTACCAGATTGGGTTCCCCACCCAATAGCGGGGTTCTTAGCGTAAAGCGGGCATTAAGAGGAATCCTTCGTCGGACTAACGTTCGGTCGAATAGTCTTAATGTTTAGGTGAGCGATATCCCTATAGCTAGGTGAGCTCACATTTGTGGAACCTCCACGGCCAAGTTGCCTTTTATTAATTTGAAAACTAAGTCCTATAATTATTAAAAATTGTTTTAGTCTTAATCCGATTCGATGTCGAGCGTTAACCCTTCATCGAATATTTTCTAAAATGTTTTTTCGCTCCTTTACTTTTTCCGTCTTTACTTTACTAAAAAAATCCACCTTACTTTCAGTAAAATAATAGTCCTCCCGGAGGAGTAAGAATAGTCAACACGACCCCGAGAACAATACGAACTCGGTATTCCCCAAAATATCGAGTACTACTTGCGATAGGTGCACTTGCCTACCCGAGCAAGCCCGCGGCGATCGACTCACCGAACCAACCACAGTAAGAGTCTATTCGCGGGCGAACCAGTATTAGTCAAGGCAGGCTCTGATCATGCAAAATGGATTTCAAACTCCATCAGAGCTACCCTTGGATATCCACCCTTGTGTGATGATGATAATGTGGTAGAGTCTGGAATTAATCCTGCATATTTTGGAGGAGAACAAGCTGAAGTGGCTCAAGTGATATATCCTCCTGCAGATTTTGATATGATACATCAGGAGGTACAGTCTATGTATAGTCCTCCTGAGGGTAATCAAAATGTTATTCTTGAGAAAGTAGTACAGCCTGTTCCAGAGGCCATACTAAAAGAGCAAGAGGCAGTACTAAAAGAGCAGGAAGCCCAATTATCTAAGAAGAGGTTCAGAGAGCAGGCTGAATTATGGCCAGATTTTGAGCAATGGAGCCCAACTTCTAGAAATATTATTCTGACTGCTTGGAAGGCTGCTAAGGATAATTTCATAGAAAGGGAAAAATGGTATTCTGACCAGGAATGGAAGAAACATGAGGCTAGGCAAGAGTCCATAGTACAATATAGAAGAAATGCTAAATTAGGGAAGCTACCTCCTAATGCACAGGAGCCTAGCAATTATTTCCCTAAGCCTTATCACTATTTTGATAGACAGAAGATAAGAGCTGAAGAACAGAAAAAGAAAGATCTTAAAGGGAAGAAGGCTGCTGATGACAATGATGCTCCAGTCCAAGCAAAGATTCAATCTGGAAAGGGCATTGTTATCAAGGAGTCAAAGCAGCCATAGGATAGAATTTTTCTTAAGTTTACAATCCTGTAATCTTTTGCATTAAACTCCATGTAAACTTCTGATTAATTAAACTCTTTTTTAAGTTGTAAGAATAATGTTATATGTTCAATCTATTACATTATTGTTCTGAGATAATTGTTTATACATGTTCTGTTTATACATGTTTAGTTCTTACCCTGTCATTTAATATTGTTATACATCATATTGAGTATTTGTTATGAATGGTGTATATCATTGACTAAGGGTTATGACTTCTCCAAATAGGGGGAGATTGTTGGGTACATTGGAATATATGTACCTGATTTGAAGAAGCCTCACTATACTCAATGATATACATCAAGGTGTATTTGATGTGCTTTGAGTTTATTTGTGCAGGTTAAGTAATTGCTGGAAAAGCATAAAAGTTTCTAAGTCCATGTGTCGACACTTAGAGGTGAAGTGTCGACACTTATGATGGTTAGTGTCGACACCCAGAGAAGCTGTGTCGACACTTGGAGTAATTGTGTCGACACCAGGAAAGCAAAGTCGACACTAGAAGAAGAGTGTTGACACATACAGGCAGTGTCGACACACAGTGAAGAATTGTCTACATAATCAGTGTCAACACTTAGAAGCAGTGTCGACACCCAGAGAAACTTTGTCGACATCAAAAGTGTCGACACCAGGAGGCTGTGTCGACACTCAGCAAACTTCAACAAAGTTAAAGTACATGTGTCGACACAAAGGAGATGTGTCGACACTCAGCAATTTTCAACACAAGAAGATGTGTCGACACAGAGGAGTTGTGTCGACACACAGCTGAAATCAACTAAGTATTGAAGATTAAGTACTTGTGTCGACACACTCAATCAGTTTCGACACATTCTACAGAAGGCTTGTGTCGACACACAGAATCAGTGTCGACACATTCTGAAGAAGCAGTGTCGAGAAGCTGTTACAACAACACAAGGAGTTGTGTCGACACCATGAAGGCTAGTGTCGACACATAGTCTACTTGTGTCGACACTTAGTCTATTTGTGTCAACACACAAAGAGTATCTGTATCGACACTTTCAGACAGTGATAGAGATTTCAAGAAGTGACTAGATGACTTGACAGCTGCCATTTCAACCGGTCAACTGCAATTGTCAGAGCCATCAGAAAGTTGTTAGAAACTGGATCAGTTTGTTACCTTGGAGGAAGACTATTTAAAGACCTTTCTCCTTCGACAGAGATGATGAAGTGATCAATTGAAAAACAACATAAAAAAAAGTAGACCTTCAAGAGAAGATTTAAGAAGTTGGAGAGAGACAGCTCCTTCTAAGAAGAACAGCTGTTGAACCAGGCTGATATGTAAGATTCAGATTGAGATCTTATTCAGAAGACAGCATTTGATTGAAGATCAATTGCACAGGAGATTCAACCCTACTGTATTCTAATTCAAGAAGCTTTGAAGAAAGCCAAGGGTGGTTGATCTCTACCTAGTTCTTCCAAGAACTCATGAAGAAGCCAATCAATTCATCTCTCTCTTTCTGAATTGTGGTTATTTATTTTGTAAACTTTATTTTCTGTAGGATCCTAAGGGATCTGAGCTGTAAGCCTATTTTATAAAGGCTGAGTGTAGGAGATTCTATTCTCTGAGTGTAAGCCTTGATTGAAGGCTGAGGTAGGGCTATTTAGCCTGAGTGTAGGTCTTGGTGAAGACTGAGTGGTAGGGCTTTGTGCCTCAGTTGTAGGAGTGGGGTCACTCTGAGTTGTAGGAACCTATTTTGGGGTTCTGAGCTGTAAGATATGAGGATCTGAGGAGAAGGAGAAGTTAGGCCAAATCTAGTACACTACTAGATAGGTGAAGGGGGAAAGTGGATGTACCCAGACCTTGGGGAACAACTATAAAAATCTGTGTGTACTCTGTGTGTGATTAATTCTGTGATTGCTGTATTATCTGTGTTGAATTGCTGTAGAGAATTGCAAATACAGGTCTTATTATTCAGTGTTTCTGCCTGTAATTTTAAAAAGATTAAGTTCACCTATTCACCTCCCCCCTCTAAGTGATTAAGCACTATTTCTTTCAGGTAGACATTAATAAAAATAAATATCCTTGCAAAAGGGAGCTTTGGGTTCCAGCCCATCGTAGTTCCTCGTGCCCTCGAGAGCCCTTCACCGGGCATGCCCTGGGCAGTCTTGGGATTAACCCTAAACTGCTAGGTATAACAAACATTAGATAAGAGTAGTCTAATAGGCTAAGACATTGATGTTCATTCTCACCCGTGAAGGGTTGGAGGGATTCAGAGTTAAGACACTGATGTTCATTATCACCCGTGAAGGGTTGGAGGTTTTCAGAACTAAGGCACTGATGTGCAATCTCACCCGTGAAGGGTTGGAGGGATTCAGAACTAAGTCACTGATATACAATCTCACCCGTGATGGGTTGGAGGGTTTCAGGACGGGTTGGTCCTACGAGCCGAAGGCTCGGGAGTTGGATGTCAGGACACGTTTGGTCCTGCGAGCTGGAGGCTCGGGTTGGAATATCTTGCATGTGCATAGAAATAAAACTTTTTGTGGGTCATGCGGTACTGGGCCAATCGTCACACCCATGGAAGTACGGTGACTCTGGCGAGGTATGATGGTTTGAGGGTCCAGTGGGTTGTTTTACACTACGGTCTAGAGGACGATGCCCAAAAACGCACACTCGACCAAAAATACTGGTGGGTAGCCAGCAAAGAGTTTGTAAAGACTCTAGAGTGCACCTAGGACGTGTATAGAGGCGTATGGGATGTCTAGGCCTGGTAGTGTGTATACCCGCCTAGGAGTGGAGACACCCGCTCCACTACTGCCGTAGCCACAATGGTGGTACCAGAGAGTGATGCTAGCTCCAAAAAGCGGGAACTAAAGGTCTGTGATCACAGAGTGGTGTGTGTGAGTTGCACTTGCATGAACCATAAAACGCATGCATATCATACATTCATAACTAGGTCATACGCACCATAGATCCTTATCATATAAATTAGTATGGGCTCTTTTATATGATAAGTTATATTTCTGGAAACCTTAACTTATAAATTTGTATGGACATTCATATAAGTTAAGGTACTTCTATGATGGTAGTTTAGTAGTAGCATATTCTACTTGATGTCTTTACTTTGCTTACTTTCAGTACTTTGATTACTTACAGCACCTTACATGCTTCTGTACAGTTCTTCATACCTTTCTTATGCCATATATATAGAACTGCTAGAGTATAAATAATTGATAAGTATATATATATACTTGTTAGTATAGCTCCACTGTCACCAGCTTCTTTTGTTATACCCCTTATTATCCTCCGCTTCGTCCTCCCGACCAGTGCCTAGGAGTTTTGGGGGCGAGGTGTGGAGGAAATAGCTTAGTCTTTATGACTAACGGTCGGTTGTGACCAAATCATTTTAGGAGATCGAGGAGATGGAGTACCAGCAGGACGAGGTGGCAGGACATGAGGAGCTGATATCACAACCACCTACTACTACTACTGCAGCCCATCTTCAGGTGGGATGAGTTTCTGATGATAGTTTATCTTCCTCTTTGTTGTCATTTTTGAGAGAGAGATTTGATATCATGTACAGGGTATAAGCCCTTTTTCTCTTTTGATGTACTCATTCTGGACTCTTTGTACTTTCATTTTTATTATAGATGATTGTGGTGTGACTTGTGGACTAGCTATTTCTAAATACTGCTTTTATACTTCTAATTCTCATTTGGCCGAACAGGTTATATGATCTTACTAGCCGGCTGGATTGGCATCTTGCGGTGTCGAATAACCCGTGAGTTAGTGTCCCTATAAGGCGGCGGTTCTGGGCATAAGACCGAGAGCCTCCTTGGTATGGGGGAGGGGTCTTACAAACTGGTATCACTTGAGCAGATGATCATAAGAGAAGAAGTCCATAGCACTGAGCCACCCCCGCTCGATCATTAGTTTGCGGACAAACTATGCAGCGGAAGCAATGGTGTGCCCATATGTACAAAAGTCACATAAAACAGTCCACCTAAGCAATTAGTTAGGCCAATTCTAATATAAACCTTACCTTTATGCAGCCTCCATAGGTCGTTGTACCGAAAAATGTGGTCCCTCCCCCTCCGGATGGCACTCCTTTTATATAGAAAGCGATGGGCCAGACCCTGACGGCCATTCTTGAGGCCTTTAGAGCCCAGCAGGTTCCGGCATAGCTGCCAAATCCTGGATCAAACTGGCTGAGTACATTCAAGTGTTTGTCCCCGCCTATGTACCATGGGACGGAGAATGCAGTAAAGACCGAGGAATGGCTCGAGGCTGTACAGGAGATGCTGGTAGGCATCAGCTGCCTTGTTAGCCAGGCAGTCCATTTGGCATCTTCTGCACTGGATGCCCATACAAAGAGGTGGTGGAAGTCCATGCTGGAATCCACCTATGCAAATAGGGCTCTGTCAGATATATCTTGGGAGGAGTTCGGCGAGGCATTCTTGGAGTATTTTGTGTCCACCACGGACCGCGATGAGCTAAAAGAGAGGTTTTTGAACCTCAAACAGGGGACCAGGTTTGTGATCGAGCACCAGAGGGAGTTTTCCCATCTGGCCAGGTTTGCGGGGATACATGATTCAGAAGACAGGAGGTACGCAAAGTGATTTTACCGGGGCATTAGAGATGATTTGAGACAGTCCCTACTGTTCATCTCTCATGGAACTTCAGCACAGATCATAGAGATGGCCAAGAAGCTAGAGGCAGACCAGATGATGGTGCAGAGCAGGGGAAAGAGACCGCTGGATGGGTCGTTCTTCGGGGCGAATAGCCTGGGCTCACAGAGAGGCAGGGTTATGAAGCACAAGAGGGGTGGGGGACGTTATCGTCCTAACTTCAGGCACAAGAGGGGTGCTGTCCGCCCGGCTTATTGTTTGGTGCTTTCTGTGGTCAGCTGTTTATACTAGCGAAATCATGTCTCGCTACGCATACCTCGTTTTGTAAAGAAGTTAAAGGAATATAAGATCTGCTTGTTCTTCTATTTGCTTGGTGTGTTGAGCCTGTTTCCTGAGTTTTCCACTTGTTCAGAGTGTGAACTGGGTAGTGCCGAAGATATTAATTTGGTGTTTGGACTACCTTGTTGACCACTTTGAGAAAATTTAACATGGTATCAAAGCGAGGTTCAGTTGCTTGAGCGGTCGTCAACCAGTGTTGTGCTCTGTGTTTGAGTGGTGATCAACCTGTGTTGGTGCTCTGTGCTTCTGGAGGCTTATCCAAGCAGGTGTTGCAATGGAAGGGAGCTTTGCAAGGGGTCTTGGCATTGAACACTTAACACTGACACATGGCCAGATGAGGAAAGATGATCGCGGCCAATGACCGGTAGTTTGTTTCGGGTGCCACCAATCGGGCCACATTAGATATGAGTGCCCGCACCAGTTTCGTCCATTTCCTCCTCCACCACCTCCACCTCCAGTGGCCCCTCCAGTACAGCAGGGTCGAGGCCGAGGATGAGGTCGAGGTCAAGGCCGAGGACCTTTTGGTCGAGGCAGAGGACAAGAGCAGATGTACGCATTAGACCTCGCCGAGCTGAGGAATCCTGAGGATATCATCACAGGTACATAAATTGTTTTATGAATTTATGATTTTTCTAATATATAGTACTTGATCTTATAGAATAACAACCAATTTGAAACTCAAATCAACCTCAGGCATAGTCTTTATTAGCGGCAAGCCCACTCATACATTGTTCGATACAGGTGTTTCGCACTCATTCGTATCAGAAGCCATTGTGGAAGGACTGGATGGCGTGGAACGATTCACGGGCTCGATGATGAGGGTAGGTCTACCTGATGGATCAGTGGCTATTATCATCTACCAAGTGCAACATGGAGGCAGAAATTGGCTGAAAGATGTTTGAAGCGCCTACAACGATACTAAGGATTCCTGACTTTGACCTGATCCTGGGCATGACATGGTTGCATTCGAACCATGCCCAGATCGATTGCCCATCGAAGAGGATCACATTGAGGCACGGGTCTCCTGCATCATCGTCGAAGGTATTACACATGTTTCCCACCTTTTATTATCATCTATACAGGCTGTCAAACCCCACAAGCAAGGAGAGGAAGTATACATTATCTGCTTCGTGATGGCGGGAGCAGAGGCTTCTATTATTGACATCCCGGTGGTTCGGGATTTCTCCGACGTGTTTCTGGAGAAATTTCCCAGATTGCCACCGGCTAGGGACATGGACTTCCGCATTTAGTTGGTGCCAAGAGCGAGGCCCGTATCTCAGGCACCGTACAGGATGGCCCCAAAGGAACTAGCAGAGTTCAGGACGCAGCTACAGGAGATGGTGGAGTCAGGATTTGTCTGGCCGAGGTCATCATCATGGGAGCACCGATGTTATTTGTCAAGAAGAAGGATGGCTCACTGCATCTCTGTATCGACTATCGGGAGTTGAATCGGTTGATGCTCTGGAACACATACCCGCTGCCCCGGATCGACGAGCTTTTTGATCAGCTTTAGGGAGCCTTCTGGTTCTCCAAGTTGGATTTGAGATCCGGGTACTATCAACTGCGGATCCAGGAGGAGGACATTCCGGTGACGGCCTTCAGTTCCTGATATACATTGTACGAGTTCACGGTGATGCCCTTAGGGCTCAGAAATGCGCCTTCTGTATTCATGAGTTTGATGAACCGCGTCTTGGAGCTCTACCTGGATAGATTTGGCAAAGTTTTCATCGATGATATCTGATCTACTACCGGACACAGGAGGACTATACTCAGCATTTGGCATTTGTTTTGGGGAAGCTGAGAGAGCACCAGATGTATGCTAAGTTCTTCAAGTGCCATTTCTGGATGCAAGAGGTGGCATTCTTGGGGCATACTCTTAGTGGGGCAGGGTTGGCCATGGACCCAGGCCAAGGTGCAGGCAGTTAGAAATTGGCCGCGGCCAAAGTCAGCATCAGACATACGTAATTTTCTGGGACTCGTGGGATATTATCGCAAGTTCGTGGAGGGGTTCTTGAGGATAGCACTCCCCCTCATATCCTTGACAAAGAAGGAGGTAGCTTTTACTTGGATGGAGAAGTGCGAGGCGACATTTCAGGAGCTAAAGGATAGGCTCACCTCTTCCCCCAACCTTGCACTTCCATCTGGGAAGGAAGGATTTCACATTTATACTAACGCCTCATATTAGCGGATGGGTACGGTCCTGATGCAGCACAGACACGTCATCGCTTATGATTCAATGCAGTTGAAGAAGCATGAACAGAACTACCTTGTACATGATTTAGAGCTCAGGGCTGTGGCATTTGCATTGAAGATTTGGAGGCATTGCCTATATGGGGTTCATTGTGACATCTTCTCGGATCACAAGAACCTCAAGTATGTTGACACGCAGAAAGACCTGAAGCTGCGCCAGAGAAGATGGCTTGAATTCTTGTGCGACTATGATTACACCATGCATTATCATACGGGGAAGGCGAACACCGTGGTAGATGCCTTGAGTAGGAGAGCCAGCACCTCAGGACCAGAGCCTCGGGTGATGTCTATGGAGCTGCTGCAGATGCTAGAGGATATGCACATTTCTATCATTTTCGAGTCTGAGCAGGAGATTTATCGGGAGTACTTGAACTCTCTGATTCTTGAGTGTGATATACAAGAGCGCATCAAGATACAACAGAAGCTAGATGCAGCTTTGGAGCCAGTATTCAGGGCCCTGGAAGGGGGCACGATAGAGGATTATTTGTTGTGTGATGACCTCGTTCATTTCCGTGGTCGTGTTTATATTCCCGCAGGAGGTGGTATCCCGGAGGATATACCCAGGGAGGCACACTATTCTCAGTAATCAGAGCACCCCGGTATCACCATGATTACATCGGATCTGCGGAGGAGCATGTTTTGGCCGGGAATGAAGAGGGTGATCATCTACTATGTGATACACTGTGATACTTGCCAGCGGGTAAAGGAAGAGTGCAAGAGCCCAGGAGGGTTACTACAGTCACTGTCGGGGCCTGAGTGGAAGATTGAAGATATTGTTATGGACTTCGTGCACGGATTGCCTCGCTCCCACTCAGGGCACGATTCAATTTGGGTCATTATCGATAGACTGACCAAAGTGGCCCGGTTTATACCGATCAGGATGGACAACTCAGTTGCTTCTTTGGTGAGGTTGTTTGTGGAGCAGTTCGTCAGGTACCACGGGGTCCCTAGGACGATTGTCTCGGATTGTGATGGTCGGTTCACTTCTAGAGAGTGGAGAGCAGTGCAGGCGTACTTGGGTTCTCAGCTTGCTTTTAGCACCGCTTTCTATCCACTGACCAACGGTCAGACAGAACAGACCATCAAGACTATGGATGATCTATTGCGGTTGTGTATACTGAATACGAGGAGGCCCTGGGAGAGACTGTTACCCCTGGTTGAGTTATCCTACAACAACAGTCACCAGGCGAGCATTAGGATGGAACCTTATGAGGCTCTTTATGGGAGGAAGTGTCGGACACAGCTATCTTGGGTTCAGGATGAGGACCCCAGGGCACTTGGATCAGAATACATGGAAGATACGGATGCTCAGATACGACTGATCAGGGGTCGGATGCTAGAAGCTCAGAGTAGGCAGGCTAAGTACTACGATGCGTGGCACCAGAAGGTGGAGTTCCAGGTGGGGGACAAAGTTTTCTTGAAGATACGTCCGGAGCATGGTGTTTCTCGGGTGCAGAGGCACAAGAAGCTCAGCCCTCGATATATGGGGACATATTTGATCCTAGAGCGGATCGGCCACTTGACTTACAGGATGGAGCTGCCTCCAGAGTTAGGGACCTTGTACGACGTCTTCCACATTTCCTCACTACAGAGAGCTCTCCTTCGACCAGAGCTGCATATCACCACTATAGTAGGCCCGTTAGCACCTGACAGATCAGTTTGTTTAGAGCCGCTCCAGATCGATGATACTGCGGTCTGAGTCCTGCGGAAGAAGAAGGTTCCCCTGGTGAAGGTGTTGTCGTCCAACCATGGACGGGAGGAGCACACCTTGGAGTCAAGGGATCTGATGCTAGAGCGACATCCGGAGCTTTTTACCTTAGGTAATACTTTAATTTTGTCTAATGTACTTAAATTCTTATGTTTAAAAACCTCGTAGACCCGAACTTAAATTTCGGGGACGAAATTATCTTTTTTGTTTATTGGGGTTTGTAACATCTTATTTCCAAATAGACCCCTCTACTTAGATTGGGTTAGGACATGTGGTGGGGCATGGGTTTAGGCTAGGTTTGAACCATGGAGTTAGGTTGTAGTCACATGGGACCCACTATAGGGCCGAAGTTAACCCAAGTCAAACTAGCCCAAATTGGGGCCTTAGCTACACATAGGCCCCACCACTACACCCCTAACCCTAATAACAATCTAAGTGAACCATAAGCCACATCATTGGGTCACCTATTGACCTATGTTGAACCAAGTCAACCCTAAACCCTAATTTGGTCAAACCCACACTTAAAGGCACAATTAGCCCAAGTAGGGCATCACCTTGGCCCAACCCAAGATGGGTGGTGTCATAGGGTTCATGACCCTCAAGTGGGGTCAGCCCACTCACCATGTTGACCAAGTCAACCAAAAAGTCAACAAGTCAACAAAGTGTCCTAAAAGAGAAACGAAGAAACCAATCCCACCCCTCATGGGCTAAGCCCATGAGTTAAGGCCCATGACCAGCCCAAGAGGTTAGTGTCAGCCCCTAACCCCCAAAATTAGGAGAGAGAATGTATGCATGGGGGTAATTTAGGAATTTTGGAGAAATGAGGAGAGAGAATAAAGGTAAAGATGGGATGGTGGCCATGTGGCCCTCCTTCCCTCTGCCCAAGTTCTTGGCTGAGCTTCCGAGGTTCATTCCAGCAAGGTTGAAGGGTTGTTGGACACTTGGTAGCCAGGAGGAGATGCCAAAGCCATGACCGACCATTTCCTTAATAAAAACTTCTCCCACAGTCACTCCCAGCCAAATCTAAGCCCACCATCAGCTTCAGTAGGTTGAAATGAGTGGAGTTCGACTACTAGAGCAAAGCTTTTGCTGGAGAAATGGAGAATCAGGCTAGTTCGCCAGGGCAAGCTTCGGCCATGGAACACTGCCACCGCACGCAACGCCAAGCCCGGCTACAAGTCTGTTTCACCTCGCCTCACCCCGTGCTAGCTTTCTAGCTCAATTAGGCGAGATATTGGGCTCAATTGAGCTCGATACCATGAGAGCAAGTGTGAATTTTCCCAAGATTTTCTTCTAGCTCAGGATCGCTGGAGGAGCCGCCTCTTGCAGCCTCACCGCTGGGAAACCCTAGCCACCACCTCAACGGAGGTGGTGGCAATAATCTTCGGCGGTCGCACCTGCCCAGGTGGCCGGAATAAACCAGCAAACTTGGCCCAAGATGGTTAAATATCAGTCGTTGGCTGATGGGGACGATGACCCGATATCGTCCATTTAATTCCAGTTAATTTAATTAAAATGATTATTATGAATAGTGTTAATTCTGTCACACTTTTACAGTGATTTTTCATGTCCATTTTAGGCATGCTAGAGACATATTCAGAGGTAGATATCAACATGAAAAATGTAGGGCTTGACCTTACCTTTAAAATGACACCCTAAAGTCATATTTTGGTAGAGTAGAACTCCTTGTAGGGCCATTCTACCATGGCTGGTCCTAGACTAGGGCAAATCTTAAAATAAATGCCCAAGCCAAACCTTAAGTCACCATGACCTAAAATTTTTTTCAAGCTTGTGTTAGGGGTAAAACTAGTCTCTGACCAAAAATGAGAATTTTTGGTCAGAATTTTTCTATAGTATTTGATGAAATACTAATAATTAAATTAAGTGCACCATGGTAGAGATTTCAGGTCATTTTGACCTATGCATGTTTGGGAGATCCCACATGCTTGAGATTGGCACATTCAAATTTGGGGTGCCAATAGTAAAAATAGAAAAATGTGAATTTTTGCCCAATTGGATCATTGCATGTCCACGAAACTCTGGACAGAGGCTCATAGGAATGGAATATACCTCCCATGGAAAGTTTGTGATTTTTGGGATCAAAAATCCCATTATTTGGAATTATTGGAAAATATGCCTAGTTAGTAAATAAATTTGAAAACTAGGGCAAATGAGTTCATTAAATTTTGAAATTTTGTCTGAAGTACTAGTAGGACATAGTTCACGTCTGGAAAATTTATGGGACTATTAAATAATGTTTACTTGGATTTTAAGTAGATTTTACCATTTTGCCCCGTATGGAAATTAATTAAAAAATAAAGGAAATTAGTGTTTTAAAATTATGGAAAAGTTTACAGTAGTTTGTTTCTGTTATTAGATTCCTTATAAATTATTGGAGAATTTTTGGATATTTCTATATGTTGAAAACACTAAAAATGGCATTTTGGTAATATTATTTAAATGGATATAAGAGAGGTCAAATCAATGTTTAAGATTTGGAAATTTTGTACTTAGCCTTATTATATCTGCATGAATACCCACTAATTTTCTCAGAATTTTTTTGTTGTGTAGTTGATGTACTTTATTTGGAAAGTGGTCAAGTTGGAATTTTAATATTGAATGGGAAATAAATAGAAATTTGAATGGAACAATTATGAAACCTGATAGGCAGTAATATTTAACCTCATGGGACACCTAGTAAATTTCTTAGGTAGGTTGAACCATTATATGTAGTACATCATGTTCAAGGTGACCCCGGTCGCACAATTAAAAGAATTAATTGAGGCCCTTAACACATCAGAAAAATAATGAAACCTAGATCGATCATTATCATATATCATAACAACCATGATAAATAATTAGAGTCATTTGACCCAAGAGTTTGGAAGACACGTCATACGGGTCAACATTTGGTCATGGGTGCTGATGAGGAATTTTATAGTTTTGGAAATATATCCAAACTATAATCTCAAAATAGGCAAGTGTACCTATCGAAATATAGTATAGAAAATTGTCGTATTAGACTCGGGGCCTGTTGAGTACTTCTACTCACGCAAATTGATATTATTTTATCGGAATATAAATTGAAGGTAAATTAAAACTAAAGCTAGAAAATAAACTAAAAGATAGCACTTGATCTAAAATCTCGTTGGATTAAAATGAACATTCATGAACATAAAGTACGTAAGATTTTTAAATTGCTCACTCGACCGTGGAGGTTCCTACAGTACAAAAGCGTCTCTCTCAAGCTCATGCTTTTGACTAACCTTAGGTTGATCGATTAAGACCTCTCGGCCAGTCGAAACCCCTAAGCTTGCTTTAGGAGGTGAACCACTCTATTGGATTTGACTCCAATCCGGAAGATTTATGTCGTCCTCTCTCGAGGAGTGCAATCAACTCCTTTTATCCTTGAGCGATCTACTCATATCTGCAACCTCTCGGTCATTTAGGATACGGATCTTAGATCGAAAAACATATCCGCGAAATATGAATTTGAGAAAATATAAATCAAAGATAAATCGATAGCGAGCAAAATAGAGAGCTTTGCAATTTTGAGAAAAATAAAGAAAGTTTATTTCATTCCAAAGTTAATCACGATCAAGTGCTTTTAGAAATTTAGCTACTCATAATTGAAAAATACATTATATCACTATGAAATAAAAGAGTACAATTGCATGAAAAGAAAAATCTAAACTATATTGCAAATAAAATAAAATTGCATAAAGTAAAACTAACTCCAAAGATATCTCGAAAATAAGCCACCCAACCCAAATTTCAACCCCAATGGTGGACTCCCTCGTCATTCCCCTTTGGCCATTATTTATAGGAAAAAAAAGGATGAAAGACACATGAAAGGTTTGAATGCCAAGGGTAAGAGGAGGAAAATAAAGTGGTAATAATAATTAAATATTTATGAAATATATGAAAAAACAACCAAATTAAATGGGGGAGTTTCATAGTTTATAAAGAGGAGATGAATGGTGGACATAATTACTAAATTAAGATGGAGTTGAAACATCAAATATTTAAGAGGAGGTAAATTGAGGGAGGAGATAATGAAGAAGAATATAAAGGTGGTGGTTTCATGGAATAAAGAGGAGCTAGCGGTTTCTTGGAGAAATGAAGATGGGAAGTAAATGGTTATAGTAATAATAATAATAAAGTGCATGTATTTAACTATGGCGGTTTTTAGAGAGAGAAAGGGGTGGTGATGTAGGTTGTATGATGAGGTGGCGGCTTTGACATGAAAAGGTGATGGTGATGGCGTTGTGCATGAGAATGATGAAAATAGTTGAATGTCGAAGACTTGCTTGGCGCCGGTCATTTTGAGAGTTGGCGATGATGGCGTGGCGACATCAATGCATAATAATATATTTGTCATCAGCTTGCATGAAGAAGAGCTGAATGGGTGGTTGCGACATGAAACGCTTGATCGGCTTGAACGAGTGCAGCGAGACTTTGACTTGGTTTCATGTAGACTGCATGAATTGCTCGGCCAACGTGACGACTTCGGTAAATATTTCTTTTGCAAACGTCGGGAGCGCGACCACGTCAATAAACCTACAAAAATAAATATATATAAAATTAGTAAACTAAAATATAAAATAAATAATTTATAATTGAAAATATATAAATTATTATTAATTTATATTAATTATTAAACTAAAATAAATACTAAATAATATTTATAAATGCTACAAAATAAATAAGACTTAAATTATTTAACAGAATCAAAAAGATATAATTTATTAACCAGAATAAATAAAATATGATTAATTAAAACTAAATATTAAACTAAATATTATAGTAAAAATACGCTTAAATATTACTTATCAAATACCCTCATACTTAAGCTTTTGCTATTGCAGGGCAAAACTATGAGAAGTACTTATAAGACATTAATATAATTTTTAAATCAAACTAAAACTTTATTAAATCAAGAGAAAGTTAAAAATAAAATTTTAGGGATTCAAAATTTTAAGTCCTAAAATATGAAAGTAAAATGTGAAGAGCTAAAAATTTAGCAAAGTTTTCTCTAATAAATTATTTAGAACTCAAAATTAAGTATTTAGCAAACAAAGTTAGATTAAAAATTATTAACACTTTTTCACTAAAAAGAAACTAAAGGAAAATTTAAACTACTACTTATACTCTCTTACAAATTTAATTTAAATCTAAAGCAATTATATTGGATTTTGGGTTTGAAGAAAGGCAATTGAAGAGATCTTAGATTGGGGGTGATGAATTTTATTCTTTCACCCAACACAATTTTTTTGTTTTTAATGTTTTTTTATCTTCAAACAAAATTGCTTAGGAGTAATGAATTTTATCCTCTTACTCCTTTCTTTTGGGGGGGTGCATATGTGTACCAAGGAATACTTGATTCCCTTGACATATGATCTAACCAAAAAAAGAAAAATTGCATATGTGTACTAGGGGATAATGAATTTTATCCTCTTATCCCCATGACATATGATCTAACAAGGGGCAAGGCTTAACAAAATTTAGATTAAATTAAAAAACTAAGAGAGCAACTATAGTGATTTAAGATTTCCTAAGAATTTTAAAGCATAAAGTGAAGATAATTAAAATCTAATGATTGTTAAACTAAGCACTAGGAAATTGAAACTAATTACAATAAAAGAGAAAAAGGGCTAAATAGATTTCTCTAAACAAATTTACTTCATAAATTTATTTCTTAAAATCAAATCACCTAAAAATTAAATTTAACTAACTTTGATGAAATAAAAGATTAGAAAATCAAAAATTATAAAAATCTTATAAATAAACTCTAAATAAATTTCCGAAAAGTTACAAAAATATTAAGGGTTTATTATATTTTTTGGAATTTTCTTTTTTTTCTATTTTTTTGTTTTTGTTTTGATAAAATAAAAAAAAAACAAAATTTTGTAATTTTTTAAGATTTTTATATTTTTAAAAATTTTAAAGATTTTTTCATTTTTTTTTGATTTTTTAAATAAAAACAATAAAGATTAATCCACCCCCATACTTAAAAATAAATATTGTCCCCAATGTTTATAAGTCAAGTAAGAGGGGAGAAATAAGAAGAAATAAAATAAAAAAAAATTTAGAAATTTTTTTTTAAAAATAATTATTAAAGATAAGCAAGGGGTGTCTCCAAAGTGCGCTTTTCTTTTTACCGTCTTTAAGCTAGACGGTTGGGGTTAGGAGAAAGGAGAATAAAAATTAAAATGAACGTGCAACTCCCTTAATTCGCATTTCGGTGTATGTGCCGAAGTTGGTCTCTCGGGTACTCCTCCGCTTGCTTCTTGGTTCTTTTCTTGCAATTAACTTATGATGTAGATTCAAATCACCTATCCATACCTGAGGTGATTTGAATCTTTGTAGATGAGCGGCAAATGGATCGTTGACTACATTGGATTGCAACGGCTCATCATCTATATGAAAATCATTAGAATAAGAAAAATAAAAAACAAACGTGTTAGAAATAATTTCACACGGAGGAGGGTCACGTGAAAGAAATTGATCAAGCTCCGGTTGTTTATTTTCTGACATTAATTTTTCTTCCATAGAATGATTTAAAATTAAATCATTAAACGCATCAGGTTCATAAATTTTTACTCCTAAATATTTATAAATTGTGCTTGGAAATTCATAAATAGGAGAAAAATTTGTAGTAGTAGAAGGAGAAACATGTTCTTCTTCTATTCCTTCCAATGCGTCCATACACTTAACAAGTTCTTGAAATAAAAGTTCTTCTTCTTCTTTGGTATAAGCAACTATAGGGGAACATGAAGAGTCATGTTCCTCATTAGCATCATTATCCGAAGAATGAGAAAAATCACTAAAAGTAATAAAAGTCTCATCCAAATTTTGGGGAGAAGAATAAAATGGAAATTGAGAAGAATCCCCAAAATTAGGAGAGAAAGCTTGCGGTGCGAAAAAAGAAGAACAAAAAGTCGGATCTAAATAAATATCCTCATTACTTAGGAATCTTTCTGGGTGATCAAGCCGGAAATCAACATCCGAGGAAGAAGAAAAATTACTAAAATCAGAAAAAATGTTCGCATTAATGCTCGAAAAATTTTCATGAAGATTTTCAAAATGATTTCCATTAGAATTTGAAAACTTATTTTCATTAAAATTAGAAAAAGTATTTGAAAGGGTATTTTCATGAAAATTAGATGAAGGATTGTCATTAAAGTATGCATAATTATTTTTATAATTATTACCAAAATTATAAGAATAATTTTGAAGATAAAAATTATAGTAACATTCCTCACTCCGATGAGGGGCACCACAAAAAGTACATAAAAATTGGCGCTGTCGTGCGACTTGCAAAAGATTAACTTTGTGTGTAAACCCGGCGATCTTAGCGGCCAATTGAGATATCATTTTTTTTGTTTGTAAAAAGAAAATAGAACAACCGGTACTTAATAGAATGGAATTCGAAAAAGACAATGAAAAAGTAAATAGGGTTAGAGAAAGAGAATGATAAAATTAATACAATTCGCGCTTTCAAAAAATCAACAAAAATTGTCCCCGGCAACAGCGCCAAAAACTTGATGAGGAATTTTATAGTTTTGGAAATATATCCAAACTATAATCTCAAAATAGGTAAGTGTACCTATCGAAATATAGTATAGAAAATTGTCGTATTAGACTCGGGGCCTGTTGAGTACTTCTACTCACGCAAATTGATATTATATTATCGGAATATAAATTGAAGGTAAATTAAAACTAAAGCAAGAAAACAAACTAAAAGATAGCACTTGATATAGATTCCTGTTGGATTAAAATGAACATTCATGAACATAAAGTACGCAAGATTCTTCAATTGCTCACTCGACTGTGGAGGTTCCTACAGTATAAAAGCGTCTCTCTAAAGCTCATGCTTTTGACTAACCTTAGGTTGATCGATTAAGACCTCTCGGCCAGTCGAAACCCCTATGCTTGCTTTAGGAGGTGAACCACTCTATTGGATTTGACTCCAATCCGGAAGATTTATGTCATCCTCTCTCGAGGAGTGCAATCAACTCATTTTTATCTTTGAGTGATCTACTCATATCTACATCCTCTCGGTCATTTAGGATATGCATCTTAGATCGAAAAACATATCCGCGAAATATGAATTCGACAAAATATAAATCAAAGATAAATCGATAGCGAGCAAAATAGAGAGCTTTGCAATTTTGAGAAAAATAAAGAAAGTTTATTTCATTCCAAAGTTAATCATGATCAAGTGCTTTTGGACACTTAGCTACTCATAATTGAAAAATACATTCTATCACTATGAAATAAAAGAGTACAATTGCATGAAAAGAAAATCTAAACTATATTGCAAATAAAATAAAATTGCATAAAGTAAAACTAACTCCAAAGATATCTCGAAAATAAGCCACCCAACCCAAATTTCAACCCCAATGGTGGACTCCCTCATCATTCCCCTTCGGCCATTATTTATAGGAAAAAAAAGGATGAAAGACACATGAAAGGTTGGAAGGCCAAGAGTAAGAGGAGTAAAATAAAGTGGTAATAATAATTAAATATTAATGAAATATATAAAAAAACAATCAAATTAAATGGGGGAGTTTCATAGTTTATAAAGAGGAGATGAATGGTGGACATAATTACTAAAATTAAGATGGAGTTGAAACATCAAATATTTATCAAATATTTAAGAGGTGGTAAATGGAGGGAGGAGATAATGAACAAGAATATAAAGGTGGTGGTTTCATGGAATAAAGAGGAACTAGCGGTTTCTTGGAGAAATGAAGATGGGAAGTAAATGGTTATAGTAATAATAATAATAAAGTGCATGTATTTAACTGTGATGGTTTTTAAAGAGAGAAAGGGGTGGTGATGTAGGTTGTATGATGAGGTGGCGGCTTTGACATGAAAAGGTGATGGTGATGGCGTTGTGCATGAGAATGATGAAAATAGTTGAATGTCGAAGACTTGTTTGGCGCAGGTCATTTTGAGAGTTGGCGATGATGGCGTGGCGGCATCAATACATAATAATATATTTGTCATCAGCTTGCATGAAGAAGAGCTGAATGGGTGGTTGCGACATGAAACGCTTGATCGGCTTGAACGAGTGCAGCGAGACTTTGACTTGGTTTCTTGTAGACTGCATGAATTGCTCGGCCAACGTGACGACTTTGGTAAATATTTCTTTTGCAAACGTCGGGAGCGCGACCACGTCAATAAACCTACAAAAATAAATATATATAAAATTAGTAAACTAAAATATAAAATAAATGATTTATAAATGAAAATATATAATTTATTATTAATTTTATATTAATTATTAAACTAAAATAAATACTAAATAATAGTTATAAATCCTACAAAAATAAATAAGACTTAAATTATTTAACAGAATCAAAAAGATATAATTTATTAACCAGAATAAAAAATATGATTAATTAAAACTAAATATTAAACTAAATATTATAGTAAAAATACGCGTAAATATTACTTATCAGGTATGCTTAGCAAAAATATAGCACATGTTACTAGGACCCAGAGGGTATACGATAGAAGGTTGAGTTGATAGCTATATTGGGAAGACAAACCCTGATTGGTGTCTAGTAGGTCTCTTCACAGTATCGAGCGATAGAGTGCAAGACCCCAAGGACAGTAGCTAGAATGGAGACCAGCGAAAGACCGTCAATTCCCAAATAATAACTTAAGTCACTAGGTTCATTCCAGAGTAACAACGAGAGCTGGGTATGGATTATGGGTATACATTAATAAAAATAAATTTCCTTGCAAAAGGGAGCTTTGGGTTTCAGCCCATCGTAGTTCCTAGTGCCCACGAGAGCCCTTCACCGGGCATGCCCTGGGCAGCCATGGGATTAACCCTAAACTGCTAGGTATAACAAACATTAGACAAGAGTAGTCTAATAGACTAAGGCATTGATGTTCATTCTCACCCGTGAAGGGTTGGAGGGATTCAGAATTAAGACACTGATGTTCATTCTCACCCGTGAAGGGTTGGACGGATTCAGAACTAAGGCACTGATGTGCAATCTCACCCGTGAAGGGTTGGAGTGATTCAGAACTAAGGCATTGAATCTCACCCATGATGGGTTGCAGGGTTTCAGGATGGGTTGGTCCTGCGAGCTGAAGGCTCTAGAGTTGGATGTCAGGATAGGTTTGGTACTGCGAGCTGGAGGCTCGGGTTGGAATACCTTGCATGTGCATAGAAATAAAACTTATGGCGGGTCATGCGGTACTGGGTCAATCGTCACACCGATGGAAGTACAGTGACTCTGGTGAGGTGTGATGGTTTGAGGGGCTCGTGGGTTATTTTACACTGCGGTCTGGAGGACGATCCCCAAAAACGCACACTTGACCAAAAAGACTGGTGGGTAGCTAGCAAATAGTACACAAAGACTCTATAGTGCACCTAGGACGTGTACAGAGGCGTATGGGAGGTCTAGGCCTGGTAGTGTGTATACCCGCCTAGGAGTGGAGATGCCCGCTCCACTACTGCCGTAGCCACAATGGTGGTACTAGAGAGTGATGCTATCTCCAAAAAGCGGGAACTAAAGGTCTGTGATCACAGAGTCGTGTGTGAGTGTTACACTTGCATGAACCATAAAACGCATGCATATCATACATTAATAACTAGGTCATACGCACCATAGATCCTTATCATATAAATTAGTATGGGCTCTTTTATATGATAAGTTATATTTCTGGAAACCTTAACTTATAAGTTTGTATGGGCATTCATATATGTAGTGGTACTTCTGTGATGGTAGTTTAGTAGTAGCATATTCTACTTGTTGTCTTTACTTTGCTTACTTTCAGTACTTTGATTACTTACATCACCTTACATGCTTCTGTACAGTTCTTCATACCTTTCATGTGCCATATATATAGAACTGCTAGAGTAGAAATAATTGATATATATATATATATATACTTTTTAGTATAGTCACCTGCTTCTTTTGATATACCGCTTATTGTCCTTCGCTTTGTCCTCCCGCCCGGTGCCTAGGAGTTGCAGGGGCGAGGTGTGGAGGAAACGGCTTAGTATTTATGACTAACGGTCGGTTGTGACCAAATCATTTTAGGAGCTCGAGGAGATGGAGTACTTGCAGGACGAGGTGACTGGACGTGAGGAGCTGATATCACTACCACCTACTACTACTACTACTACTGCCTGTCATCAGGTGGGAAGAGTTTCTGATGATAATTTAGCTTCTGCTTTGTTGTCATTTCCTGAGAGAGAGATTTGATATCATGTACAAGGCATAAGCCCTTTTTCTCTTTTGATGTACTCATTTTGTACTTTTTGTACTTTCATTTCTATTATAGATGATTGTGCTGTGACTTGTGGACTAGTTGTTTCTAAATACTGCTTTTATACTTATAATTCTCATTTGGCCGATGAGGTTATATGATCGTACTAGCCCGCAAGATCGGCATCTTGCGGTGTCGACTAACCCGTGAGTTAGTGTCACCGTAAGGCAGCGGTTCTGGGCATAAGACTGGGAGCCTCCTTGGTAGGGGGGGGGGCCTTACATCTGCGAATTCCAAATCATGCATAGGGTAATTCCTCTCATGTATCTTTAACTATCGCCACCCATACACAATCACTTTGCCTTCTGCATCAACAAGCAATAAAGTCCTACGTGCGATGTGTCCACACACACAACAGACTTTATCCCATCGGAAGGCAAGGACCACATTAGAGCAGTGCATAATCTCCTTTTTAATTCCAGAAAATCCTCTTCGCACATATTGCTCCACACAAAAACTTCGTTCTTCTGCGTAAGCTTAGTCAGCGGCGTAGACAACAAAGATAATCCTTCCACACACCTCTTATAATATCCTGCCAACCCTAAGAAATTTCTTAACTCTTTGGGTGTGGTCAGACTATTCCAATCCATTACAGCAGCTATCTTCTTGGGGTCCACAGAAATCACATCCTTATTAACAATATGACCCATAACGGAGACCTGAGCAAGCCAAAACTAACACTTTCTTAGCTTGGCAAACAACTTATGCTCCCTCAAAGTAGAAAAACTAAACGCAAGTATTGTGCATGCTCTTCAGCACTGCGGGAGTATAGCAGAACATCATCTATAAATACGACCACAAAATGGTCCAGGAAATCCTTGAAAACTCTATTCATCATGTCCATGAAGGCAGAGGATGCATTGATCAAACCAAATGACATTACCAAAAACTCAAAATGTCCATGTCGAGAACGAAAAGCAGTCAGTGGAATATCCAACTCATGAATCCTCAATTGATTGGAGCATGTGTAACGCCCCAAATTTCATAATGTCGGAGATGCTTCTCTAGGGGTTATCACTCGGCGGTAGCTAGTTACCGCGCGAAAGTAGCTCCACGGTTTCCATTGAGAGCGTTGAGTTATCGAGAAAGTGTTGAGTTGTCGAGAAAGATGTTTTCACACGGCAGAATGTTATTACCATGCGGCGGTAGCCGGGAATTATTCTGGCAGATTACTCGGGAAGCTATCGCCCAGCGATAGTGTTACCGCTGGCGATAGTGGGGACAATTTAATTGATGGAGGTCTCGATATTCTACCCCTCGGTGTTAGTAGTTAGCACGCAGCGATAGAGTTGGTGTCATGTCGTAACCGATATCGGCTACCGTGCTCCGTTAGCACCATATCGTGCGGCGATTGTGAATCCGTAACGGCATGCACACGTGGCGGCCTATGATTGGGAGGTTTGGGTGGTTGCGCTCGAAATGAGGCTTTAAATTTAGGTACCGCGCGGCGGTAGCAATTTACCGCGCGGCAGAAGATTTATATAAAAGCCTGGTTTGGCCGTTTTCACATCATTCTTTTGGAGTTGAGAACTTGGCCTGGATTTCTTGGAGGAGGAGGAGCAGGGCCAGAAGAGAGATCTCACCGCCATTGATTTTCTGAAGCTCCGATTCGTAAGATGAGTCTGAATCAGTGGAGACAAGATCATTGCGATTGCATTCATTCGTCTAGATCTTTGGCATGGTACTGAAGAGAGTGCAAAGGGTAATGATTGTAAACTTGTACATGTGAAGTCCACTTCCTTTTGCATAGGAAACCATCTCCCGCAAGTATGTAGTGAGCGTGAGGTCTTCCTTCGGGTAGATATGGAGATTCCTGTAGTTTTGTATTTAGAGTTTGGAATCAAAGTACGAACATAGGCATGTTGTGTGAAGTCCATCCAGACGGGTTGGTTTGTACTGGTGATGTTTTTCATTGTTCTTATTAATGGATGGAGAAGACTTAGTGATGTTTGTTTTTCGGGTTTTTCTACGTGGTAGAGTGCAACAGGGAACCTTGGGGACCAACACCAAGGGGCATGGTGAATTGAATTCACTATCAACCCGAAAAGGCAAGTGTACCTATCGAATTGTAGTACCAAGGTCGTATTAAAACTCGTGGTTGTTACTATTACTCACGCTTCTACTATTATCCTACCGTACGATTGTTGGTTGTTTGAGAATTTAAAATTAAACTAAAGATAATATTAAAATGAAAACTTCGAATAAAAAGATAGCATTCCATCGATGATTCACCATGAAAAGAGATGAGAATGATAAAAATATGGTTTTATGATTGCAAATCAAACTCGGCCGTGACGAATCCGAAAATAAGAAATAATCTCGCTAGAGCATTAAATTACCTAATATTATTTTATCTAACAATACTTTAGAGGTAAATTAAAACTAAATGAAGAAAAATGAAAATAAATCAAACACTTGATCTAGACTTACTTTAAAATAAATATTTCATAAAAGTTAACTTCTAAATTACCTAATTCGACCGTGGAGGTTCCTAAATTACAAAAGCGCATCTCTCGAGAATACGCTCTATACTAAACTTAGGTTGATCGATTAAGACCTCTCGGCCAGTCGAAACCCCTAAGCTTGCCTTATGCGGTGAACCTCGCTGTTGGATTTTACTCCAATTTGGAAGATCTGTGACATCCTCTCTTGAGGAATGCATCCAGCTCCTTCTACCTTTGAGTGATCTACCAGTATCCATAACCTCTTGGTAAATCTAGGATATGGATCTAAAATCTAAATCGAAGCATTTAAATCAAAGTTAGATCGAATCAGAAATAATAGAGCTTGATAAAAAGAAGATTATTTTATTCTAAAACTTGTCAAAATCAAGTTCTAATAAAAAGATGGATACATGTAAAGAAAAACAAATACAAGCTTGAAATAAAAGTGCTAGAAATAAAAGTTAACTAACTATGAAAAAGTACATAAAGGAAAATGCGTGAAAATAATAAAAGAAGCTACTAAAACTACTCCTATATGGCTACTAGATGACCCTAAAAAATGCTTCCTTTCTGCTCCTGGATTTCTCTGACTTTATAGGCATTTTTCTGGAAGGTCACGCCTCTATGTCACGCCCGTGACCTAGGGCATGTAAGGCTCGGAACCGTCATCTTGAAAGTCCGGGAACGTTAGGAGAAAATCGCCAAAATTTGTCATTCTGCGGGTCATGCCCCTAGGTCACGCCCGTGACCTAGGACATGTCAAGTCTGTTACTAGAAATGGTGGGAAGGAGAAACAGCGGGAAATAAACTCTGGCAGTTGAGGGAAGTCACACCCCTAGGTCACGCCCGTGCCCTATGGTGTGTAGGCTTGAATGCTTTGTAACAGACACTGCTGATTGATGACCAAGTAACGCCAGGGAGTCACGCCTATGGTTCACACCCGTGACCAATAGGTCACGCCTGTGTCCAGGGCGTGTAACCCAAAACCGGCATGTCATCGAGTGTAGGAGCTCCAGCTGGCAGCACGCCTAGTGTAGGATGGTCATGCCCAAGGTCATGCCCGTGACATGGGGGCGTGTAACTTTAAATGACGTGGAATGGCAGCAGATCAGCACCTGGAGGTCACAGCCCGTGACTATGTTCACACCCCACTGTCACGCCCGTGATACTGGGCGTATAATTGGGAAAAATTCATCTTTTCTCCAGATTTTCTCCTAATCAATCCTGTCGGCTCCAAATTGCTATTAGCAGCCTAGATTGACCTGAAAAAAGAAAACTAAGCATTATAATAACAATATTAAAATAAACTAAATAAAATAGTATTATTTATTAAATAAAATCTATATATATAACTATAAATAATGACTTATTAAATACCCACATACTTAAGCTTTTGCTATTCGAGAGCAAAACTGTAAGAGTGCTTATAAAAATTAATATAATTATATTAAACTAAAAATTTATTAAATCAAAAGAAAGTTAAAAATTAACTTTAGATATTCAAATTTTTAAGTCCTAAATATGAAAGTAAAATGTGAAGAGCTAAATATTTAGCAAAGTTTTCTCTAATAAATTAATTAGAACTCAAAAGTAAGTATTTAGCAAACAAAGTTAGATTAAAAATTATTAGCACTTTTTTCACTAAAAAGAAACTTAAAGGAAAAAATCAAACTACTACTTATGCTCTCTTAAAATTCTAACTTAAATCTAAAGCAATATTATTGGATATTAGGCTTTGGGAACAAGAAAATTGAAGAGATCTTAGATTGGTGGTGATGAATTTTATCCTCTCATCGCACATAATTGTTTTCTTCTTGATATTTGCATATGTTTACCAAGAAAATGATGAATTTTATTCTCTCATTTTCCATGACATATGAACAAATATATATTTTTTCTCTTCAAATAAAAACAAAATTGCTTAGGAGTAATGAATTTTATCCTCTTACTCCCTTTTTTATGGGATTGCATATGTGTACCAAGGAATACTTGATTCCCCTGACATATGATCTAACCAAAAAGGAAAAAATGCATATGTTTAGCATGAGATAATGAATTTTATCCTCTTATCCCCGTGATATATGAGCTAACAAAAAAATAAAAAGAACAAGGGAAAGGCTAGCAAAAATTTTTCGATTAAATTAAAATAATTAGAGAGCAACTACAGTTATATGATTAGGCTCTGGTTGGTTATTTTCTAAAATAAAATTGTTATCTAGGAGTTCATTAAAACGAAAATTACTGGGTACAATATTTTCATGAATTTCAATTTCTATATATTCATAAGTAGAGTTTGAAAATTCATGAGGAGAGAAAAAATCGGGAGCAATTTGAGAAGAAACATGTTTTTCTTCTATTTCACCCGGTGTACCCAAAATTTTAATAAATTCTTGATATAATAATTCTTTCTCTTCTTCCGAATAAGACACTAAGGGGGCACATGAAGATTCATGTTCCATCCTAGGTGAACTATTTGAAGAGAGTGAAGAATCATTAGAAAAGTGGTTAATAAATTCTTGATATAATAATGACTCCTCCTCTTTGGAATAAACCACTAAGGGGGCACAAGAGGAGTCATGTTCCGTCCTAGGTGAAATATTCGAATTGGGGGAAGAATCATTAGAACAAGAAATTTTTTCTTCTAAATTTTTGGGAAGATCAACTATGAATTATGTAAAATCCCCAAAATTAAAAAAAGAAGGTTGTGGTGTAATCAAAGAAGAACACAAATTAGGATCTAAATAGTTATTCTCATAACTCAGGAATCCTTCCGGTTGATCTTGCGAATAAGAAAGACCAAAATTTGAGGTAGAAGAAAAATTATTTAAATAAAAATAATTATTCTCGTTAAAATTCGAAAAATTATTTTCATGAAAATTAGAATAATTGGAATAAATATTTTCATGAAAATTAGAAAAAGAATTAGCATCAAAGTGAGAATAATTATTAATTGCAAAATTATTTTCATAACAAAATTTTTGATAATAATAATAATAACAATTTTCACTTCGATGAGGTGTACCACAATACTAACAAAAACCTTGGCGCTTTTTGCGGCTTCCAAAAGATTAACTTTGTGTGTAAGCTTGGCAATCTTAGCGGCCAATTGTGATAACATTTTTTTTGTAAAAAGACAATAAAACAACTGGTACTTAATAGAATGTAATTCGAAAAAGAAATTAAAAACGTGAAGAGTGGTAGAGAAAGAGAATGATAAAATTAATACAATTCGCGTTTTCAAAATATCAAAAAAAATAGTCCCCGGCAACGGCGCCAAAAACTTGATGGAGAATTTATATAGTTTTAGAAAATAATTTCAAACTAAAATCTCAAAATAGGCAAGTGTACCTATCAAAATATAGTATACAAATTGTCATATTAAACTCGGGGCATGTTGAGTACTTCTACTCACACAAATTAATATTATTTTATTTAATAATACTATAGAGGTAAATTAAAACTAAATGAAGAACAATGAAAATAAATCAAACACTTGATCTAGGCTTACTTTAAAATAAACCTTTCATAAAAGTTAACTTCTAAATTACCTAATTCGACCGTGGAGGTTCCTAAATTACAAAAGCGCATCTATCGAGAATACGGTTTACACTAAACTTAGGTTGATCGATTAAGACCTCTCGGCCAGTTGAAACCCCTAAGCTTGCCTTATATGGTGAACCTCGCTGTTGGATTTGACTCCAATCCGGAAGATCCGTGTCATCCTCTCTCGAGGAATGCATGCGGCTCCGTCTACCTTTGATTGATCTACTCGTATCCACAACCTCTCGGTAAATCAAGGATATGGATCTAAAATAGAAATCGAAGCATTTAAATCAAAGTTAGATCGAATTAGAAATAATAGAGCTTGACAAAAAGAAGATTATTTTATTCTAAAACTTGTCAAAATCAAGTGCTAATAAAAGGAGGGATACATGTAAAGATAAACAAATACAAGCTTGAAATAAAGGTGCTAGAAATAAAAGTTAACTAACTATGAAAAAGTACATAATGGAAAATGCAGGAAAACAATAAAAGAAGCTACTAAAACTACTCCTATATGGCTACTAGGCGACCTTAAAAAATGCTTCTTTTCTGCTCCTGGAATTCTCTGAATTTATAGGCATTTTCTGGAAGGTCACGCCTCTAGGTCACGCCCGTGACCTAGGGCGTGTAAGGCTCGGAACCGTCATCTTGAATGCCCGGGAATGTTGGGAGAAAACAGCCAAAATTCATCGTTCTGCGGGTCACGCCCCTAGGTCACGCCCGTGACCTAGGGCGTATCAAGTCTGTTACTGGAAACTGTAGGAAGGAGAAATAGTGGGAAATAAACTCTAGTAGTTCTGGGAAGTCACGCCCCTAGGTCACGCCCCTAGGTCACGCCCGTGCCCTAGGGCTTGTAGGCTTGAACGCTTTGCAACAGACACTGTTGATTGATGACCAAGTAACGCTGAGGAGTCACACTTATGGTTCACGCCCGTGTCCAGGGCGTGTAACCCAAAACCGGCGTGTCATTGAGTGCAGGAGCTCCAGCTGGCGGCACGACAAGTATAGGATTGTCATGCCCAAGGTCACGCCCGTGATATGGGGGTGTGTAACTTTAAATGACGTGGAATTGTAGCGGATCAACACTTGGAGGTCACAGCCCGTGACTATGATCACGCCCAACTGTCACGCCCGTCACAGTGGGCTTGTACTTGGGAAAATTCAGCTTTTCTCAAGATTTTCTCCCGATCATTCTTGTTGGCTCCAAATTATTATTAGCATCACAGATTGACCTGAAAAAAGAAAACTAAGCATTGTAATAACAATATTAAAATAAACTAAATAAAATATTATTATTTATTAAAAAAAATCTATATATAAATAACTATAAATAATGACTTGTCAAATACCCTCATACTTAAGTCTTTGTTATTCCAGAGAAAAACTATGAGAGTACTTATAAAAATTAATACAATTATATAAAACTAAAAATTTATTAAATCAAAAGAAAGTTAAAAATTAACTTTAGGGATTCAAATTTTTATGTCTTAAATATGAAAGTAAAATGTTAAGAGCTAAATATTTAACAAAGTTTTCTTTAATAAATTAATTAGAACTCAAAATTAAGTATTTAGCAAAAAAGTTAGATTAAAAATTATTAGCACTTTTTTCACTAAAAAGAAACTTAAAGGAAAAATCAAACTACTACTTATGCCCGGGAACGTTGGGAGAAAACCGGCAAAATTTGTCGTTCTGTGAGTCACGCCCCTAGGTCACACCCGTGACCTAGGGCATGTCAAGTCTGTTACTGAAAAGGTGGGAAGGAGAAACGGCGGGAAATATACTCTGGCCACTTGCATAACCAAACAAACAGCCTGGAGTACACCTCCAACACATGCACGAAAAGTGTAAAGACACGGAAAAATAAATGGGGAGCACTAGGTTCTTACCCCCAGCAATGAGATGCGAATTGCACACACCGACTAGAAAAAGTGCATATTGATTGAAAGCGTAAACAAGCGAAATAAAAGCATTAAAGAACTAAAAGTGAAGTTCATGTCTGTGAAAACTATCCCGGATGAGTCCAAAAAACCCTATAAAAATTAGACTCATCACACCCCTAGACTTGACCATTTTCTTGACCCGAGTAAATGATCCCTCAAGCAGACATGAGAAACACAAGCTAGCATAACACTATGATTGTGGAGTGTCATGCGAAGTCGCATACTCGGGAACCCAAAAAAATCAAGTAGAAGGAGCTTTTAATTATGCTAATTAGATTATAAATTCCTACAATGCGTATCAATATATCATTTCTACATATAATAAGAATTGAGGAGAATCCCTCGATCACGTGTAAGGATAAAGCAGACTCATCGTTGAGTTGGGCATTGCAAAAGATTGGTGATCGGGATAACCTCCAAAGAAATCCATCACTGTCGGTGACCATAAGCTCGCCCGTTCACACACTCTTCACGACACTAACTTGACTGAAGGAGCAAAATAGTCGGACTTTAGGTAAGATATGGGGCTTGGGTTAAGGTAGGGTATTCAAAGGAAAACATGATGGCTCAATGCTCCTAACAAAAATGAGCAAATGCAAAAATAACTATCCAAGCACAAACAATATACACAGGTGTACCACACCACCAGACTTGACAATGACGACATGAGTAGGTACACTGCCTACTCCGATAATTACTATTCCACAAGTATTTTGGTTTTTAACTTTTTTTCAAAATTTAACTTTTAATCAAATTTTATTTTTCTTTTCTTTATCATTTTTTCAATCTCAACTTATTTTTAAAACTTTTTAGCACAAATTTGCAATGGAGCACAATCACATAGCCCATAAATAAAATCACCACATCAACACCCCGAACGTAATAATATGAATGCAACTTAAGCTCAAATTGGGTTGTGACTAGGATCAACCTTTTTGTTGGATCGGATGTCCAACCTTAGAGGGGGGTGAATAAGGTTTGCAGCTTAATTTAAAAATAAAAATTATTTTTATCCAGAAAAATTGGTTCGGGATGCTACCACGTGGCACTAGCTTGCTAGTACGTGGCGGTAGTTCATAAAACTCATTTTCTTCGATAAATTTCATCTTGGAGACACACACGCCCTTAAGAGATCTACCAACATACAACCATGAAATTACAATAAAAATTAAGAACGAATAATAATTGTATTCAAAAGTAATGAAAGTGGTTTACAATTACAAACAACTAGATTTCCATGACACCAGAGATTGGAGGCGGTGAAATACAAACTCCTTTTGGATTTCAGTGCCGACTCACTACCCAGAACGGTTGGCTCTCACCCTTTCCATCCCTAGAAATGTCTTCGAGCAGACTCTTCACCTTCCTTCCCAGAAGTGTCTTAGAGCCTCACTAGATCCCCAAACTCACTACCCAACACTCGTATGATCAAATAGAACACGAGATTTAATATTGTCAAACTAAAGAGGCGTGAACCATAGGCTCCAACAAACTCCCCCTTTTTATAATATCAAATTCTGTTCATGAGATATTAATGATTAACAACATGGTATAGTGTAATTCAATCATTAAGCATGAAATATAGCAGTTTGAAATAATTAATTGAGAAATAATCAGAATGGCTCCCCATACAAATGTGCTCCCCCTATGTGTGTGCTCATCCTACATGAGATCTTCCCTGGATGACTAGCACTCGCATCCAGCTAGCATAGGATATACTCATGAACACTTGCTTACTCAACTAGTATAGGGTATACTCATGAGCACTCCCTTACTCAGCTAGCATAGGATATTCTCATGAACAATCACTTCTCGCCCTTTTGATATTATTGAAAGGGGTAGGAGATAATGAACCTGTCTCGTGAACACTCACCTCTCTCCATATATCATGAGATACAACAGAGATGAGAGAATGAGCTCACATGTGCACAAAACATCCTAAGCACTATGGGCAAAAATTGGAGTGAAACATCTTGAGGACAAACCTACCGAATACAACAATCAATTGATTTGATGAGTTTTTTAAGAGTAAAAGAAATTTAGACAACACAAGTGAAAATAAATACACAATGATTTGGAGTACAATGCCAAAATATTCATAGAGTCAATATAGTGTAACATTGTAAGCGTCAAGAATAGAATTCGTGTTCTAGTACATATGTGTTATAGACATATAATGCAGTGAAAGTCCAATTCTTATGCATTGAAGCATTAGATAGAACAATGGCATGTATACGTGTAGCATCAAAAGAAAAACAACAGGTAGATATAATCTTTATTACATGTTTTATCTCAATAATTCAATATGCTACCACAAGAGAAAAAAGTGAAAAATCAAGTCACTTTGCTATCTATTTCATACCAGGATTCGAACAAGGTGAAATAACATAAGTTTTAGTCTTTGCACAAGATTGAAATGATTCTTTTGATCAAGATACTCATCCTCACAATGCTTATGAAGACTTATCAGGAGGAGTGAGTAGTGATTGGGGGTGTATCCTTGACACATGATTTGATAACTAATGATGTACTCATTTTTTTCATTCAATTTTTTCACTATCATTTTTATACCCTTTTTTGAGTTCAAGGACCCCGAATCAGTCGAAATCTATCCACATAGATAGATACACTTTAACTTGTCTACAAAAACTTATGTACTAGAATTTTGGCTCAAAGCTCTAAGCTTTATATAAAAAACATGAACATCCTAAAATTGATTATTCAAGTTATTTCTAGCATGTTAGACACAATATCATGAGTTATAGCACATACACATAAATTTCTACATGAGTGCATTTTCAGGGATGTCTGAACGGTGTAAAGTCATTACTCTACATAAATCCTCACGCATACTAGAAGCATATCAACATACACTATCCTATCTAGTCGCACTCAGTAGCTAAGTACCTATAGATTAGACATATCATGACAAAATCTAACAATGTTTATAGGGAATAACATTCCTAAATCAAACATTGCACGTAATTATTATCCTCTAGGCTCTAGTCATGTGTTTTCTAAGAATGATCGTTCCATTTTTCTAGTTTAAGCATTTAGAATTTTTTGTTTTAATAAATAAAAATTAAACAAATCAAATAAATAAGTTGAAAAGGAAAAATAAAGACATTTTTTGTATTTTAGGGTTTGTTATTTTTATTTTGTTTAAATAAAAGGATTAAATAACGTTAACAAAGTAAACAAAAATGTGCTTTTGGAGTATTGTGATTTTTCATTTTAGATTTTTTTTATATAAGATAAACGATATAGACAAAATAATAGAAAACAAAAACAGAAACACATAAAACAAACCAAAAAAATACAGCCGACATAGTGCCAGCACTAGGGCAACCACGCGGTGGTAACTCACAGGTTTCAAAAACATAAGTAATGCCCTGATGTCAGTAGATGATGCAGTATGATCAAGCAGTGAGATCCAAAATTACCAGTTCTAGTTAAAGTAAAGAAAAACGAGCATCGAGGATGGGTTTGGTAAAGATATTAGTCAGTTGATCGTCAGTCCCACTGTAATGCCCCGAAACTCAAAAGAGCGACGGGAGGCATTTTGCACCAAGTTTGGAATTTGGCAGGGGTGACACGGCCTGGGACACCAGCGTGTTATAGGCCGTGTCCTTGGCGGGTTGAGGTGTGTTTTACACAGTCTGCTGTGTCGACACAGGGCCTGCTGTGTCGACACAGGGCCTGCTGTGTCGACACAGGGCCTGCTGTATCGACACAGGGCCTGCTGTGTCGACACAGGGCCTGCTGTGTCGACACAGGGCCTGCTGTGTCGACACAAGGCCTGCTGTGTCGACACAGGGCCTGCTATGTCGACACAGGGCCTGCTGGTGTCGACACAGGGCCTACTGTGTCGACACAGGCCCTGCTGTGTCGACACAGAGTGTCGACACAGGGTGTCGACACAGAGTGTCGACACAGGGTGTCGACACAGAGTGTCGACACAGGGTGTGCTGTGTCGACACAGTGTGTCGACACAGAGTGTCGACACAGGGGTCTTGGCAGGGTCTCGACTAAATGTCCCGACACAGTTTGAGTTTGTCGCGGAAGTGTCCTGCTCTGGTTTGTGAATCGTGCGGTGTTCGGCCCAATTTTTCCATGTCAGACCCGGATCGTAGCCGTACATTTCTTTATGTTGGGATCCGACAGCTGGAGGTTATTCCTATTGGGATATACCCGAGTGTAGGGTTTCAAAACCCTCATCTTCTGTTCGCTGGTTCTCTGTCTAAGTTCTAGAGAGAGGGGAGAGCAATGAGGAAGAAGTAGTCTAGATCCGGTCACCGGCGGAGTTTCTGAGCTCCAAATCGCGAACCGACTTCGGATCTACAGAGGCAAGGAGAGGGCGGTGCTTTTCATCCTGATACTTCTCCATGGTGCCAAGGAAGAATGCTAGGGTAACGATTCTCTACTTGAGCATGTTAAGCTCTACTTCTTTTGCATAGGGAAGCCCGCTCTCGCGAGTTTGCGGTGAGTTTTAGGCGTTCCTTAGGGTAGACATGAATAGTCCCCGTTGTGTACATGTAGAGTCCGTAATCGAGAACGGATATAGGCATGATGTGTGAAGCCTAACCGAATAAGTTGGTCTAGATCGGTGATGTTGCATTGCATAAATGGCCGGAGAAGACTCCGTGCGAATGTTTGTTTTTCGGGTTTTCTACGTAGTAGATTGCAACAGGTAGCATTGGGGATTAACCCCAAGGTGCACCCGGAAAACAGGGCAGATGCGTGATTCTGCCAACTTGGTGGCCTGGGAGCCAACTTGAACATAACCGGGTTATGTGAAGCATGTAACGGAAACGGGACTCGGGAGAAGTTTGACCCGCGCATATGGCTTAAATTGTCGTTGCGATATGAGCATGGGTTAGACGGAACCGTACCCGTTCTATGTTGTTCGGTGTTAGCCGTTGGCATATATGAGGGTCTTCGGCGGTCTATGGCTTAAATTGACATGACCCATGCTGGGAAGACAAAATGCTCATAGTTTGGCCGTCAAAGTGGCGGTGGTGAGACCGAGGTGTCTATGGATTAAGTTGACGTGACATTGACCGGTACACCGAGAATGTGCCCTGAGTGCACGGGGTGTGTGGCCGTGCGTGCCAACGCCTGTGATACAATATATATATATATATATACTGCTTGGTTTATGCTAATAAAGTGCAGGGAAGGAGCATCGCCGCCCCGAATTGGGGGCGGGATCGTTATAATTTGGTCAGCATAGCTAACCGTTGCTTTTTTTTGCCACCATGCGGTGGATTGTTGCTTGCAGGTGCTGCGGAGCCGAGCGATAAATAGCGGGCTAAAGACCAAGTTGCTGAGCCGAACCTCGAATGTCTAATTCTGAGTGTTTTCTTTTATTCATGTATGGCCGGCCTGCGTGCCGAGATTTGAAAAACATGTAATTTGAGGAAAACAATTGTAAGGCCATAAGGCCAGTACTTGTGTATTTGTACTTCATTCCTTTTGGCTTTGTAGTGGACATTCATGCTAGTGTTGGGTTCTGTATTACTGCAATTTTAATTGCTTCCGCTAGAATGCTCTGTGTAGGACGTTGTCATTGGTTGGATGGTTTCCATTGAGTAATCACCCAGTCTGTCTGTGGTATATGGCGTCAGACCCCGGCCGGACCTACTATTATATGCTATGTGACAGATAGGGGGTGTTACAATTTGGTATCAGACTACTGGTTTCAGTCAGACTTAAAATGAATTTGTGGGTGAATTCTTTTAATGGGTGGTGAGCACATGTGTTTGCGTCATCGTTATAACAGTAAAAGAACCCACGAATGTCCACTTAGGAATGAAAATACACATGTTTGAGGTACCTGCGTGTTCCTATAATTGTTGTTTGCAATTTTGTTTGGTCGCTTAATGACGTTTTGTACAACTATAGGTGACCAGACGCGGTGCTGGGCCGTCGGAATGCCGAGTTTCTGAGGCTAGTGGTGCACCAAATAATGCTCCTGCAATACCTCCATCGGCTGAAACCATACGATTGGTTGCCGAAGCAGTGTTTGCCATGATCAATGCACAGCCTGCAAGGCAAATGCTACATCCTGCTCCTGCAATGGAGCAGGTACCTCTTCTAGAGGTTGAGCCGAGTAGAGTGGAGCAGGTAGTAGTGGAACCGTTGGTGCCGAGGAGGGCAACCGAGAGACAGCTCAAACATGTCATGAGCTTTAATCCTCCGGTATTCTCGGGGTTGGGAACCCCATCTCAAGCTGAAGACTGGCTCTCCTGTGTGAAGAGAGTATTGACAGCGACGGAGACGGAAGAGTGGCAGATGACCACTATAGCTACGTTCCTGTTGGATGGAGACGCTAGGCTGTGGCGGGAAGGTTTGGAGCTGCATCTATTGAGAGGAAGGTAACTTACAGACGTCTCGATGGAGGAGTTCTCGAGACTATTTTTTGCTAGGTACCTCCTTCGACTCAGAGGATAGCTTTGGAGAGTGAGTTCCAGAGGTTGGTATAAGGAGAGAGTAGCATGGATGTGTATCTCCACGAGTTTACTCATTTGGGTCGGTATGCTAGCTCCACCATCACGGATGAGGAGCGTAAGACCAACCATTTCTTCAAAGGTCTAAGAGATGACTTGAGGCTACTACTCTCGGGGCCGATGAAGCAGGGTTTCTTGACCCTGGTCAACACAGCTCAGTCTTTAGAGAAGGACATGAAGAATGTTCAAGCGAAGAAAAGCTTGGGTGATAAAAAGATGGAGTTCAAGCTGCCGACTACCTCAAAGTCTGGGTACCGTAAGTTCTTTAAGAAGGCTAGGACTTCGGGTCCAGCTCCTTCTTCCGGTGCTTCTGGGGCGACTACGGGTCGAACCCCATGTGCATGTTTTATGTGTGGGAAGCCGGGGCACTTTGCCCGTGACTGCTGGAGCGGACGTCCCAAGTCCGAAAGGAAGCCGGGAGCAACTTATGAAGAGATGGGGAAGGCGGTGGAGTCAACCGCATCTCATTATGCTCCGGCTCAACCAAGGGTTTATAATCTTGGCCAACAGGAGGCCATCAAACAAGCGGATGTGGTGGCAAGTATGGTTTATTTATAGCAAGTCAAATTATTTTATACTTATTATGTGTGTGTTACCTTACCACTGCTTGTTTAGGATTTGTTTTGATTTTTGAGAATCCGGCAAGAGCACTCTTTGATACGGGAGCTTCATACTCCTTCTTGTCTGAAGGATTCATCTCACGCATCGGAGTACCTTCTTCGATGGCGAAGGACAAGTTGGATGTGTTATTACCGAATGGGTGTTCGATGCGCGCGGAGAGAAACTGTGGTGTTTAGATTCGTATTGGAAGTCAGGAGTTCCATTTGCTAGCGTCGTTACTACCGCTGGTGGAGTTTGACGTAATATTTGGCATGACTGGCTCTTGGAGCAGCAAGCCTATATTAATTGCGGTCGCAAGGAAGTCAAGTTGGGAGCAGGTCGTGAGACGATTTTTACTGGCTTGAAAGGGTTGAGCAAGACGTTGATGTCTGCTCTTCAGGTGGAGAAGGCAGTTCGTGCTGGTGTGGAGCTGTTGTTTACACTAGTGGAGGTTGCAAAGCCGAAGCCTACATTGGATAGTATTTCAGTGGTAGCTGAGTACCGTGATGTGTTCCCCGTCGATCTTCCTAGAGCCCCACCTCAGCGGGAGATAGATTTCACGATTGAGCTAGTGCCAGGTGCGAAGCCTGTGTCATAATCTCCATATCGGCTAGCGCCTAAGGAAATGGCGGAGCTGAAGGTGCAACTTCAAGAGTTGGTGGAGCAAGGATATGTGATTCCAAGTTCTTCGCCTTAGAGCGCACTGGTCCTCTTTGTTAAGAAGAAGGATGGGAGCTTGAGGCTATGTATAGATTACCGAGAACTGAACAAGCTGAAGGAGAAGAACAAGTACCCGATCCCGAGGATTGATGATCTATTTGATCAGTTAGTCGGGTCGACGGTGTACTCTAAGTTGGATCTTAAGTCCGACTACTATCAGCTGAGAATAAGGGAGAGTGATAACCCTAAGAGAGCGTTCAGTACGAGATACGGGCATTACAAGTTTACGGTTATGCCATTTGGGCTGACGAATGCGCTGTCAGTGTTCATGGATTTGATGAATAGGACTTTCAAGTTGTACTTGGACCATTTTGTGATCGTCTTCATCGACGATATTTTGGTGTACTCGCAGAGTGAGGAAGATCACTTCAGGCATCTTCATTTGGTTTTGGAGACGCTAAGGAGGAATCAATTATACGCCAAGTTCTCGAAATGCAAGTTTTGGTTGTCCTCAATGGCGTTCCTCGGTCATATAGTGAGTGGAGAGGGTATTGCAGTGGATCCGGCGAAGATTGTTGCGATACGAGAGTTGCCTGAGCTTTCTACGGTAGCGGAAGTCCGGAGCTTTTTGAGGCTTGCCGGCTATTATAGGTGCTTCATGGAGAACTTCTCGCAGATAGCGTTACCTCTCACTACTTTGACGAGGAAAGAGCAGAAGTTTATTTGGACGCCGGAGTGCGCGCGAGCTTTTGAGGATTTGAAGTGTCGGTTGACCACGACGCCAGTTCTTAGTTCGCCGTGTGGGACCGAAGGTTTTGAGATTTATAGCGATGCTTCTGGTAGTGGTTTTGGTTGTGTGCTGTTACAGCATGGAAGCGTTATAGCATATGGCTCGAGACAGCTGAAGGTGCATGAGAGGAACTATTCGGTCCACGACTTGGAGTTAGCGGTCGTGATTTTTGCCTTGAAGCTGTGGAGACATTATTTGTATGATGTGAAGATTGATATCTACACCGATCATAAGAGCCTGAAATATTTGTTGGATCAGAAAGATCTGAACATGTGGCAGCGTAGGTGCATAGAGTTCCGGGGGGACTATACATTCAAGATTCACTACGTGCCTGGTAAAGGCAATGCGGTTGCGGATGCGTTGAGTTGTCGGGCCCCAGCTCAAGCCAATTGGCTGTCGCTCCTTGACAAGCGGTTGGTTTGGGAGTTAGAAACGTTGGAGATCTCTTGCGTAGACAAGAAATCAAGTGCTGAAGCAGTATTGAATTGGACTAAAGTCCAATATGACCTGGCTGATCGGATTCGACAGGCTTTGGATATGGATGTCCACATGAAGCAACTCATGATAGGGGCTCTTGATGGGTCAAATTCCCAATTCGTTGTGGAGGACGGATTACTTTGGAAAGATGGTCTTCTGTGCGCCCCAAGCGTGGGCAATTTGCGGGTGGAATTGTTATACGAGGCACATCATACCAAGTACTCAATTCACCCGTGGAGCACGAAGATGTATCGTGATGTTAAGAAATTGTTATGGTGGCCAGGACTGAAAAAGGATGTGGCGCTCTACGTGGCGAAGTGTCAAACTTGCGCCTTTGTGAAAGCGGAGTGCCAAAAGTCGGGAGGATTCTTGAAATCCTTGCCTATTCCGGAGTGGAAGTTCGACGACATTACTATGGACTTTGTGCACTGGTTGTCAAGGTCGCAAAAGGGGAACGACGCCATTTGGGTGGTCGTAGATCGTCTAACGAAGGTGTCGCACTTCATTCCGCATAGGAAGGATGATGCGGTTGAGAAATTGGCAAAGCTGTATGTGGATAATATTGTGCGGCTTCATGGTGTGCCCCGCAACATCGTGAGTGACCGAGATGGGCGGTTCACGTTCAATGATTGGAGGCTGGTGCAGCAGATGTTGGGAACAAAGCTGAGTTTTAGCACAGCCTTTCATCCGCAAATGGATCGGCAAACCGAGAGGGTCAATACGACAATGGAAGACATGCTTCGCATGTGTGTCCTGGACTTTGGAAAGCAGTGGGAAGATCACCTATATTTGGTGGAATTCGCTTACAACAATAGCTACCAGGCAAGCATTCAAATGGCGCCCTTCGAGGCCCTTTATGGTAGAAGTTGTTGCACGCCCTTGTCTTGGTTAAAAACGGGCGAGACGAAGTTACACAAGTGACAAGCGGTGCAGGATGCTACTTTTCTGGTGAGAACTATTCGGGAGAGGTTGCTAATCGCTCAGGACCGCCAGGCTAAGTACTATAATGCCAAGCACAGGAACGTGGAGTTCGCTGTTGGCGATTGGGTGGACTTGAAGATCAAGCCGTTCAAGGGTGTCTTGCGAGTGCGGTGCTTGAAGAAGCTAAGCCCGAGGTACCTTGGACTGTTTGAGGTTCTGGAGCGGATTGGTGAAGCAGCGTACCGGTTGAAGCTGTCTGTGGAGCTTAGTGGTCTACATGATTTATTCCATATATCGGTGCTACGGAAGGCGGTGCAAGAGCCTACGCAAGTGATCGCGGTCGATCAAGTGCCGGTCGATAGTGGGTTGACGACGAAGGTCAAGCCCGTACATATTGAGGACTCGAATGTCAACCAGCTACGCAATAAAGAGATCAGGATGGTCAAGGTCCGTTCGGACAATTGCGGTCGGGAGGAGCTCCCTTGGGAGCGAGAGCAGACTATGCTTGAAGAGTACCCGAAGTTATTTTGCTCAGGTACCGTTTAATTTCTATGCTTATCCTTGCTTTATGTAATTTCGTGGACGAAATTCTTTTAAGAGGGTGAGAGTTGTAACACCCTAAACTCAAAAGAGCAACTGGAGGCGTTTTGCGCCAAGTTTGGAATTTGGCAGGGGTGACACGGCCTGGGACACGGGCGTGTCATTGGCCGTGTCCTTGGCAGGTTGAGGTGTGTTTGACATAATCTGCTATGTCGACACAGGGCCTGCTGTGTCGACACAGGGCCTGCTGTGTCGACACAGGGCCTGCTGTGTCGATACAGGTCCTGCTGTGTCGACACAGGTCCTGCTGTGTCGACACAGGGCCTTCTGTGTCGACACAGGGCCTGATGTGTCGACACAGGGCCTGCTGTGTCGACACAGGGCCTGCTGTGTCGACACAAGGCATGATGTCTCGACACAGGGTGCGCTGTGTCGACACAGGGTGTGCTATGTAGACACAGAGTGTCGACACAGAGTGTCGACACAGGGGTCTTGGCAGGGTCTTGACTAAATGTCCCGACACAGTTTGAGTTTATCGCGGACGTGACCTGCTCCGGTTTGTGAACCGTGTGGTGTTCGGCCCAGTTTTTCCATGTCAGACCCGGATCGTAGCCGTACATTTCTTTATGTTGGGATCCGATGGCTGGAGGATATTACTATTGGGATATACCCGAGTGTAGGGTTTCAAAACCCTCATCTGTTGTTCACTGGTTCTCTGTCTAAGTTCTAGAAAAAGGGGAGAGCAATGAGGAAGAAGAAGTCTAGATCCGGTGACCGGCGGAGCTTCGGAGCTCTAAATCCCGAACCGACTTCAGATCAACGGAGGCAAGGAGATGGCGGTGCTTTTCATCTGCATACTTCTCCATGGCGCCAAGGAAGAACGCTAGGGTAACGATTCTCTACTTGAGCATGTGAAGCTCTACTTCTTTTGCATAGGGAAGCCCGCTCTTGCGAGTTTGCGGTGAGTTTGAGGAGTTCCTTAGGGTAGACATGAATAGTCCCCGATGTGTACATGTAGAGTCTGTAATAGAGAACGGATATAGGCATGTTGTGTGAAGCCTACCTGGACAAGTTGGTCTGGATCCGTGATGTTGCATTGCATAAATGGCCGGAGAAGACTCCGTGCGAATGTTTGTTCTTCGGGTTTTCTACGTGGTAGATTGCAACAGGGAGCCTTGGGGATTAACCCCAAGGTGCACCCGGAAAACTGGGCAGATGCGTGATTTTGCCAACTTGGTGGCTGGGAGGGAACTTGAATATAACCGGGTTATGTGAAGCGTGTAATGGAAATGGGACTCGGGAGAAGTTTGACCCGCTCATATGGCTTAAATTGTCGTTGCGATGTGAGCATGGGTTAGACTGAACCGTACCCGTTCTATGTCGTTCGTTGTGAGCCGTTGGCATAGATGAGGGTCTTCGGCGGTCTATGGATTAAATTGATGTGACCCATGGCAGGAAGATAAAATGCTCATAGTTTGGCTGTCAAAGTGGCGGTGGTGAGACTGGGGTGGCTATGGCGTAAATTGACGTGACATTGACCGGTTCACCGAGAATGTGCCCTGAGTGCACGGGGCGTGTGGGCATGCGTGCCAACGCCTGTGATGCATTGTATATATATACTGCTTGGTTTATGCTAATAAAGTGCAGGGAAGGAGCATCGTCGCCCCGAATTGGGGGCGGGATCGTTATAATTTGGTCAACATAGCTGACCGTTGCTTTTGTTTGCCACCGTGCGGTGGATTGTTGCTTGCAGGTGTTGCGGAGCTGAGCGGTAAATTGCGGGCTAAAGCCCAAGTTGCTGAGCCGGCCCTCGAAGGCCTAATTCTGAGTGTTTTCTTTTATTCATGTATGGCCGGCATGCGTGCCGAGGTTTGAAAAACATGTAATTTGAGGAAAACAATTGTAAGGCCATAAGGCCAGTACTTGTGTATTCGTACTTCATTCATGTTGGCTTTGTAGTGGACATTCATGCTAGTGTTGGGTTCTGTATTACTGCAATTTTAATTGCTTCCGCTAGAATGCTCTGTGTTGGACGTTGTCATTGGTTGGATGGTTTCCATTGAGTAACCACCCAGTCTGTCTGTGGTATATGGCGTCGAGCCCCGGTCGGACCTACTGTTATATGCTATGTGACGGATAGGGGGTGTTACACCCAATGAAGCTCACTTTCACGTTCTCTTTCATAATGTGATCCCAGATAAAGAGATGACGAACGCCAATATGTTTGGAGTGAGAGTGGTGTATTGGATTATTTGTCAAGTCTATGACACTCTTGTTGTCACACCTCGGTCAACATTCTTAAATTTTAGGCCGAAATCCTCCAACGTATGTGACATCAAAAGTGCTTGTGTGCAACAACTTCCTAGAGCTATATACTTAGCCTCAGTAGTGGAGAGGGCAATCGATTTTTGATTCCTGCTAGACCATGAAACTGGAGCCGGACCAAGGAAGTGACAAGTACCACTCATGCTCTTATGATCGAGTGAACACTAAGCATAATCAGAATATCCGTAAAGCGAGAATTCGGTGGTGTGAGGGTGCCAAAGAACAAGATTTTAGGTTCCTATAAGATACGTAAAGAGGTGTTTAACATCTTTTAAATGAAATTCTTTACGATTGCTTGATATCTAGCACAAAGACACACAGTGAATATAATATCAGTTCTAGAAGCATTTAGATAAAGAAGAGATCTGATCATTTTTCTAAATGAAGTTTGGTCCACAAAAATGTCATTTTCATCCTTTCCTAATTTTAGAGATGTGCTCATTGGAGTTTTTACTTGTTTCAGATTTTTAAAGCCAAATCGCACGAGCATATCTTTTGTGTATTTCGATTGACTTATAAAAATTCCATTCTTTCGTTGAGAAATCTGAAATCCTAAGAAATATGTTACCTCTCCAACTATGCTCATTTCAAATTCAAATTGCATTAAAGTGATAATTTTATTGCATAGATTTTGATTTGTGGCACCAAAGATGATATCATCAATATAAATTTGCAATAAAATCAGGTCGAGTTTTTTGTGTTTCACAAATAGTAGTGTCCGCACTACACATCCTAAAACCATGCTCTATGAGAAAAGTCGTGAGCCTATCATAACAAGCACGGGGTGCTTGTTTCAGTCCATATGAGGCCATCACTAATTTGTATACATGATTTGGGTAGCCAACATTCTTGAAGTTGGGTGGTTGCTCAACATATAACTCTTCCTTCATATATCCATTCAAAAATGGACTCTTAACATCCATTTGATATAACTTAATTTGTTTATAACTTGCAAATGCCAAAAACATACCAATGGATTCAAGATGTGCAACCAGTGCAAATGACTTCAAAGTCCACACCCTCTATTTGTGAATATCATTGTGCAACCAACTGTTCCTTATTCCTAATTATCCTAGATTCACCATCACGCTTATTTTTATATACCCATTTCAAACCAATAATCGGATGGTTATCTAGATGCTCCACTAATACCCAGACTTTACTTCTCTCGAACATATTTAATTCTTTATTCATATCCATGAACTACAATTCATCATTTAAAGCATCTAAAATATTCTTGGGTTCAATTTCAGATATAAAACATAGGTTCAAGAAGGATTCATGCAGGACTGACCGTGTTCTTACCCCATGTGAGGGCTCTCCTATCATAAATTCTCGTGAATGTTGTTCTGAAAAATTTAGTGTGCTTTGAGGCTTATATCCTTCCACATGAGTTGGAACGTTGACTACCTCTTCTCTCTCCTTACCTTTGTCTCCCAATGGCACATCATCAGCTTTCTCTTCATTCAACCTAGATTATTCAGTTGGTTTATATTCATTAAATTGCATGGGTGCCAATTCTCCAACAACCAAGGTTCTTTTATTATAGACCCTATCGGCACGACCCGTACTAGAGTATCGTAAGAGGATGCCATAGTCTAATTTTTCGTCGAATTTTCCTTAGAGATTATTAGTGTTTAGAATAAAACACGGGTAACCAAAGACTCTATAATATGATACTGAGGGCTTCTTATCGAAGTATAGCCAATAAAAATAGGGTGAAGCAAGATCCAGTTCATCACATAACTTGATGTATTGACCGCTTCAGCCCAAAAATAATGAGGAAATCCGAACTTGGCGAGAATTGTGCATGCTAGTTCTTGGAGTGTACGGTTCTTTCTTTCTACCACCCTATTTTGTTGTGGAGTGCATGGGGCAGAGAATTCGTGCATAATTCCTAGATTGTTACAGAAGTTTGTGAAGTTTTTATTCTCAAATTCTCACCCGTGATTTGATCATATGCATTTTATCTTTAGTTCATTTTCATTATGTAGACTAGTGCATCGATTTGTCAATTTTAATGAATGTGTTAGATTTATTAGAGAGAAAGATTGTCCAGCAGAAATGAGAGTAGTCATCTACAATAACAAACATGTATCGTTTTCCACCTAGTCTATATTTACTAAGAGGACCAAATAGATCCATATGTATGAGTTCTAGTGGTTTAGTCGTGGAAATATCATTTTTTTCTTTTGAATGAGGTTTTGATAAATTTTTCTTTTTTGACACGTAGCGCATAAAGAGGTCAAACTACCGCTTAATTTTGGAAGTCCATGAATTAGTTTATGTTTTGATAGTTTGACTATTAGCTTACTTCCTGAATTACTTAATCTTGTACAACCCCATATCCGGTCGAGCGGGATCCTCCCCAAGTGGCGGACTTGGGGCGTGCTTTGGGGGATAAATTGGTGCAGCCCCGTTCGAGCTCATGCGAGCACTCGTGCATGCATGCGGAGGTTTTGCGCATATAGGGTTTTTACAAATGAAAGTTAATATTATAATGCATATTATATATATATATATATATATATATATATATATATATATATATATATATATATATATATATATATGTGGATTGAGTTAGGGAAAGGCAAGCCATCGGGTACAGCAAAAGAAATAAAGGGGAAAGAGGGAGCAGGAGGGGGTGGGGCAGCAGAAAAGAGTAAAGAAATGAAGATATGGGGAGAGGGCATCGGGGAACAGAAAAAAGAAAAAAGTAAAAGAGAAGAAGAAAGAAAGAAACGTGGGGAGCTCGGGAAGTGAGGGGGACAGCTGGAAAAAGAAGAAAAAGGAAATAAAAAAAGGCAGGAGAAGAAAGGAAAGGGCAGGGATCGGGCATCTTCTTCTCTCCCCCGGCTAGGGTTCGGCGAAGGAAAAAAATGGCCCGCCCCCTCCCTCTCTCTCCCGTCGACCTGGAGCAGCACCACCCCCGCCCGTATCTCTCTCTCCAGCTGCCTGAAGAGGCAGCTCGAGCCGCCCCCTTTGTACCTTCTGTCCAGGCCGCCGCCGGCAAGCAGCAGCCCGAGCCTCTCCTGTTTTTCTGTCCAGGCCGCCGCCGGCAAGCAGCAGCTCGAGCCTCTCTCTCTCTCTCTCTCTCTCTCTCTCTCTCTCTCTTCATCGCCACCTCCTAGGGCAAAGCAAGGCCGGCCGGGAGCTCCTCTCCCGGCGCCGCCTACAGCATGGCTGGCCGGGAGCTCCTCTCCCGGCGCCGCCTACAGTAAGGCCGGCCGGGAGCTCCTCTCCCGGCGCCGCCTACAGCATGGCCGGCCAGGAGCTCCTCTCCCGGCGCCGCCTACAGCAAGGCCGGCCCGGAGCTCCTCTCCCTGCGCCGCCTAGAGCATCGCCGGCCGGGAGCTCCTCTCCTGGAGCCGCCTACAGCAAGGACGGCCGGGAGCTCCTCTCCCAGCGCCGCCTACAGCATCGCCGGCCGGGAGCTCCTCTCCCGGCGCCACCTACAGCATCGCCGGCCTGGAGCTCCTCTCCCGGCACCGCCTACAGCAAGGCCGGTCGGAGCTCCTCTCCCGGCGCCGCCTACAGCATCGCCGGCGGGGAGCTCCTCTCCCGGCGCTGCCTACAACATCGCTGGCCGGGAGCTCCTCTCCTGGCGCCGCCTACAGCAAGGTCGGCCGGGAGATTCTCTCCTGGCACCGCCTGGAGCTCGAACCAACTACCAAGAGAGTGAGGGAGATGATTCCATCTCTCCCAGCAAAGACTCGGCCATCAAGGAGGAGGACAGGAAGTTATTTCTTCAGCAAGGCCCGACACCGCCGACAAAAAACACGCGTCAAGGGTAACGTTGTTTCTACTTGGGCAGGTGAAGCCCTCAATTTACATATTTGCATGGAAGCCCCTCTCCACCAACGGGTGGGGGAAGGGAGCTCTCCGACAGGTTGACGCGTACGTCCCTACAATTAACTGTGTTAGCTCCCGGAAGTGTGAGTACGAGTTTAGGCATGCTGTGTGAAGCCCATCCGGACGTGTGAGCCAGATTGGTGATGTTCTGGGGTTCTCGGAGAAGACTCCGAGGAAGTTGTATATTATCCATTTGCAGGGAATGCGCACCATAGCCCCGAAAAATGGGTGGGTGCAATATATTCGGTCCGCTCATGTTAGCCGACTGCCGTTTAGCTGACCGCCGCCATTTGAGACGTTGACGTACAAGTGTTGCAGTACCAAGCGGGGAGTAGCGGGCTAAAGCCCAAGCTTGTGCCGGCCCTCGAAGGCCTATTTTTTTTATATTGCCGGCCTGCGTGCCGAAGTACGGAATTCATATTCCTGTAATATTTTTTAATATCTGTGATGCTCTGTTTATGTATGGTTTACTCCTTCCGTCTTGGGCGAGTGGTGTGCTCGTGAACCGCTCGCCTCGTGGGGGCCCCGAGGTATGGTTGCCGGGAAGCCCCTGATGGCCTGTTGACAGCCTTTTAGAATAGCGGAATTACGTTGTTAATGTCCCAACTTGGGCAGCGTGTCGTGGAATTGCCCGACGAGTTTGCTCAATCAGTAGGGCAGGTGAGGAGCATTTTGTGTAGACCCAAGGAGACACATCTGGTTAGGAGAGATTTGATCTCGAGATTCTCCTTAGATATTCCGGTCGGCCGAGAGTGCCCTCCGAAGGTGTCGTAGCTCAGCCTTTGGCTTGGGAGGGGAAGAGTTTGTTAGTCTTCCGGGTATGCGGTGGGTCCTCCACACTGAGACCTTGGGTCTGTCCCTCGTGTTCCTAATCTTGTGCCTAGATAGTTCGCTTGAGGGTAGTAGGTGCGTGGTCAACCCTATTTTGGGACCCCAAACTCCACAGAAGTCATTTTTGGCTTCAACAGTTATGGTGCGGTGAGCGTGGAGAGTGGCCAGCACGGAAAAACTCCGCCAAACGTCATGGATATAGAAGAGGAACCAAGTGACGACCAGGGTCATGTGATGAAAGAAGTCCCCTCTCATTCCCCTCTTGTCGCTAGCATGTTCGATCCTGGAGATCAAAACGTGCCTTAGGGAGAATATTATATGATCGACCCTGGTTTTCAGGAGGGTGGACGTAGCGGGTAGAGATGCCCCGTGTCAGACTTTGACTTGATTGACCGGGTTAACAGTTCTTTTGAGTTATTTGTTTACCTTTATGTTAGCTTTATATTTGTGTTGGAGAGGAGACCCCGAGAAGACCCGCTGACCAGTCTCTCATCAAGTTGGCAGGGCTGTAGGCTCACACGGGGGGTTGGAGTTGGGTTGGAGAGGAGACTCCCAGGTAGACCCGCTGCCTGGCTCCTACTAGCTGGCAGGTCCGAAGGCTCGCCTGTGGGGGAGAGGTCCTAGTTCTTGGTTCTGCACTACCCCGAGCGCGGCTCGGCCCCAGGTAGACCCGCTGCCTGGCTCCTACTAGCTGGCAGGTCTGAAGGCTCGCATGTGGGGGAGAGATCCTGGTTTTTGGTTCTGCACTACCACGAGCGCGGCTCGGCCCCAGGTAGACCCGCTGCCTGGCTCCTACTAGCTGACAGGTCCGAAGGCTCGCCTGTGCGGGAGAGGTCCTGGTTCTTGGTTCTGCACTACCCCTAGCGCGGCTCGTCCCCAGGTAGACCCGCTGCCTGGCTCCTACTAGCTGGCAGGTCCGAAGGCTCGCATGTGGGAGAGAGGTCCTGGTTCTTGGTTCTGCACTACCCCGAGCGCGGCTCGGCCCCAGGAAGACCCGCTGTCTGGCTCCTACTAGCTGGTAGGTCCGAAGGCTCGCCTGTGGGGGAGAGGTCCTGGTTCTTGGTTCTGCACTACCCCGAGCGCGGCTCGGCCCCAAGTAGACCCGCTGCCTGGCTCCTACTAGCTGGCAAGTCCGAAGGCTCGCATGTGGGGAGAGGTCCTGGTTCTTGGTTCTGCACTACCCCGAGCGCGGCTCGGCCCCAGGTAGACCCGCTGCCTGGCTCCTACTAGCTGGCAGGTCCGAAGGCTCGCCTGTGGGGGAGAGGTCCTGGTTCTTGGTTCTGCACTACCCCGAGCGCGGCTCAGCCCCAGGTAGACCCGCTGCCTGGCTCCTACTAGCTGGCAGGTCCGAAGGCTCTCCTGTGGGGGAGAGGTCCTGGTTCTTGGTTCTGCACTACCCCGAGCGCGGCTCAGCCCCAGGTAGACCCGCTGCCTGGCTCCTACTAGCTGGCAGGTTCGAAGGCTCGCCTGTGGGGGAGAGGTCCTGGTTCTTGGTTCTGCACTACCCCGAGCGCGGCTAGGCCCCAGGTAGACCCGCTGCCCGGCTCCTACTAGCTGGCAGGTCCGAAGGCTCTCTTGTGGGGGAGAGGTCCTGGTTCCTGGTTCTTGGTCCTGGCTCCTACTATTTGGTTTCATTATTTCACAATATCTTGAGGAATCTTGTACTTATTGTAAGTAATAGTATAAGGGCAATTCAATAGTAGGGAGCGTTTTTAGGTATCGAATGGTTCAACAAGATCAGAAGGGGCATGGAGAGATTAGTGTTCTAAGTGCAGTTTTCAGTTTCCCTCAAAATTATTCTTTGGGTCGGCTCCCACTCGCCGGATACTTGGGGTTGGACATTTGTTTCCGATCTTGTGCCAACCTCGAAAAGAGCGGGGATTGTGTACAACCCCATATCGGTCGAGCGGGATCCTCCCCAAGTGGCGGACTTGGGGCGTGCTATGGGCGATAATTTGGAGCAGCCCCGTTCGAGCTCATGCGAGCACTCGTGCACGCATGCGGAGGTTTTGCGCGTATAGGGTTTTTACAAATGAAGGTTAATATTATAATGCATATTATATATATATATATGGATTGAGTTGGGGAAAGGCAAGCGAGGGTACAACAAAAGAAATAAAGGGGAAAGAGGGAGCAGGAGGGGGTGGGGCAGTAGAAAAGAGTAAAGAAATGAAGATAGGGGAGAGGGCATCGGGGAACCGAAAAAAGAAATAAGTAAAAGAGAAGAAGAAAGAAAGAAACGTGGGGAGCTCGGGAAGTGAGGGGGACAGCTGGAAAAAGAAGAAAAAGGAAATAAAAAAAAGGCAGGGAAGAAAGGAAAGGGCAGGGATTGGGCATCTTCTTCTCTCCCCCGGCTAGGGTTCGGCGAAGGCAAAAAAACGGCCCGCCCCCTCCCTCTCTCTCCCGTCGACCTGAAGCAGCACCACCCCCGCCCGTCTCTCTCTCCAGCCGCGTGAAGCGGCAGCTCGAGCCACCCCCGTTCCACCTGCTGTCCAGGCCGCCGCCGACAAGCAGCAGCCCGAGCCTCTCCTGTTTTTCTCTCCAGGCCGACGCCGACAAGCAGCAGTCCGAGCCTCTCTCTCTCTCTCTCTCTCTCTCTCTTCGTCGCCACCGCCTAGGGAAAAGCAAGGCCGGCCGGGAGCTCCTCTCCCGGCGCCGCCTATAGCATGGCTGGCCGGGAGCTCCTCTCCCGGCGCCGCCTATAGCAAGGCCGGCCGGGAGCTCCTCTCCCGGCACCGCCTACAGCATGGCCGGCCGGGAGCTCCTCTCCCGGCGCTACCTACAGTAAGGCTGGCCGGGAGCTCCTCTCCCGGCGCCGCATACAGCATCGCCGGCCGGGAGCTCCTCTCCTGGCGCCGACTACAGCAAGGCCGGCCGGGAGCTCCTCGCCCGGCGCCGCCTACAGCATCGCCGGCAGGGAGCTCCTCTACGGGTACCGCCTACAGCATCACCGGCCGGGAGCTCCTCTCCTGGCGCCGCCTACAGCAAGGCCGGCCGGGAGCTCCTCTCCCGGCGCCGCCTACAGCAAGGTCGGCCGGGAGCTTCTCTCCTGGAGCCACCTGGAGCTCGAACCAACTACCAAGAGAGTGAGGGAGATGATTCCATCTCTCCCAGCAAAGACTCGGCCATCAAGGAGGAGGACAGGAAGTTCTTTCTTCAGCAAGGCCCGACACCGCCAACAAAAAACACGCGTCAAGGGTAACGATGTTTCTACTTGGGCAGGTGAAGCCCTCAGTTTACATATTTGCATGGAAGCCCCTCTCCACCAACGGGTGGGGGAAGCGAGCTCTCCGACGGGTTGACGCGTACATCCCTGCAATTAACTGTGTTAGCGCCCGGAAGTGTGAGTATGAGTTTAGGCATGCTGTGTGAAGCCCATCCGGACGTGTGAGCCGGATTGGTGATGTTCTGGGGATCCTAGAGAAGACTCCGAGGAATTTGTATATTATCCATTTGCAGGGAATGCACCCCATAGCCCCGAAAAAGGGGTGGGTGTAATATATTCGGTCCGCTCATGTTAGCCGACTGGCATTTAGCTGACCGCCGCCATTTGAGACGTTAACGTACAGGTGTTGCAGTACCAAGCGGGGAGTAGCGGGCTAAAGCCCAAGCTTGTGCCGGCCCTCGAAGGCCTATTTTTGCTTATATTGCCGGCCTGCGTGCCGAAGTATGGAATTCATATTCCTATAACATTTTTTAATATCTGTGATGCTCTGTTTATGTATGGTTTACTCCTTCGGTCTTGGGCGAGTGGTGTGCTCGTGAACCGCTCGCCCCGTGGGGGCCCCGAGGTATGGTTGCCGGGAAGCCTCTGATGGCCTGTTGACAACCTTTTAGAATAGCAGAATTACGCTATTAGTGGCCCAACTTGGGCAGCGTGTCGTGGAATTGCCCGACGAGTTTGCGCCATCAGTAGGGCGGGTGAGGAGCATTTTGTGTAGACGCAAGGAGACACATCTTGATAGGAGAGAGTTGATCTCGAGATTCTCCTTAGATATTCCGGTCGGCCGAGAGTGCCCTCCGAAGGTGTCTTAGCTCAGCCTTTGGCTTGGGAGGGGAAGAGTTTGTTAGTCTTCCGGGTATGCGGTGGGTCCTCCACGCTGAGACCTTGGGTCTGTCCCTTGTGTTCCTAATCTTGTGCGTAGATCATTCGCTTGAGGGTAGTAGGTGCGCGGTCACCCCTCTTTTGGGACCCCGAACTCCACAGAAGTCATTTTTGGCTTCAACAAGTCTCTTATGTCAAAAATCTAATTATGCATTTTTTGGTAACAAAGCATTTTAAATCAGAAGTATATATATCCTAAAAATTAACAGTGAAAACATTATGTGTCCTATAAGAAGTAAGCAAAACACTATTCATTTTAGCATCTATAATATTTCAGGTGTTCATAGAGGATTCAAAAAATACATTCAAACCTTTGGAACAGAGTTGACTAATTGAAATTAAATTATGCTTAAGGTCATCTACAAACAAAACATTTGAAATTGAAAATGTTTTGTTACCTATAGTGTCGATTCCAAGGATATTGAAAGTAAGGGATTAGATCTGGTATACTCTAGAGGGGGGGTGAACAGAGTATCTTTAGGTTTTTAAAACTTTTGCTGTAAATAAAACTTAGTCCTAAAGTAATCTGATCTAACACAGGCACAACAAATGAAAATATCACAGACACAGCAAAACTAATTAGCACAGCCACAGCAAGAACAAAAGAAAAGAGCAACATAGACAACACAAGAATTTTATAGTGGTTCCCCAACCTGGGTACATCCACTCTTCTACCACCCTGGTAGAAATCCACTCAGGTTTTTGATCAGATGACTGCCACCAATGAGCTTTTGATCAGGTGCTAAAAAACCAAACCTCAAGTCTTTTGATCAGGTCAATTGCAACCAGGAATAACTTTTGAAGGGAGTTTAGAAACCTTTATACAGTGGGGGATGAGAAAGTGATTATGTCTTCTCTTTCTCAAAACAACTGAGAAGACTCTTGTGGATTTAGATGTTAGCAAAGGCTCCCCCTGAGATATTGAATGGTTCAGGAAGGTGAAGCTTTGCTGCAGGATGATAGGTCGTCAGACTTTTGCTTTGACCAGATGAACTCCAGGAACTTCTTGACAGATATTGTAACTGTTATCCTTTGAAGAGTCCTGGAATGTAGAAGGAAGAAGACTCTTAATCTTGAATGTATGTTCTTCGTCCTCTTCAACCTGATGTTCTTTCTCTGGTCTAGGGCTTGTTTTTCTGTAAGTATCTCTCTATTATTTCTCAGTGTGCTGTCGAGAGAGATGAAGAAAAATCTTGTTCACTATATATTTCTGACTACTGCTGGTGAGTTGTTTAGGAAGAGAAAGAAAATCCCTTTTATATTTTCCACGTAAATTGCCTTTTGAAATTTGAATTTCGTTCTACATTGAATTCTGACGGCATGGAGAATATTTGCATTGATTGGTTTCCCCAACTGTCCCATGGAAAAACGACAAGCAATAATCCTATTGAAGACCATAATCAATGCTTACTTCTAACGGTAATATTCAGAGAATATTTATGCATTGATTACTCAGGAATTATTGCAATAGAAGAGAGCTAGAGGAAGGGAAATTTCTAAGTCTGGAACTTCACAGAATTCGTAGAGCTGAATTCGTCGATCTGTGTCCAGAGCTCCTCGAGCCGAGAAGTCAAGTTCGTCGACCAGATAACCTTTGCTCATTGAGCTGAGATACAAGAACGTCGACCTAAGAACTGACAACTGCTTTCTCTAGACCCGTCAATTTTGTACATCAAGTTCGTCGTGCTGAGAATATAACTTCGTCGACTGAATAACAGAACTCCATGTTTCTTGGACTTGAGAATGTTGAAGTAATGTGTCTAGAAATCGTCGACCTCAAAACTGGGTTTGTCGACCTGAGAACTTGTTTCGTCGAGTTGAGAACTTCTAACTGCTAGATAAATCTTACCAAGATTGTGGCCTAAGTTTATCGAGCTGAGAAGGTGAGTTCGTCGACTGGAGTGTGATTTTGGACTTATAATACTTAATTGTTTCCGGTCTTATAATGTTGAAGTAGATGATCCAGAAATCGTCGAATTAAGACCCAAATTCGTCGAGCTGATAATCTAACTTCGTCGACTGGAGTTAAGTGTGAAGAATTCTGGACTTGGTGTTGAAGTATACTCTGGAATTCATCGACCTGAGATTCAAGTTCATCGAGCTCAGCCCAGAGAATTGTCTCTGATTTCGTCGAGCTGAGCACGACTTTCGTCGACCTGAGTTCGACGTACGTCGAACTCATTTCCAGAGTCCCTGAAATTTCTCTAAGTCTTGAGTCTTTTTGCAGTTTGTTGATGGCTGGTCCATGTATTGTTGACTCTAAGGACATGGCCTAGACTTTAGGACATAACCATGACCCTGGCTATACATACTGAGTCAAACATCCTAACTTATTGAACCTAGCCCAAATCCAACTAGGGATCCAACAATCTCCCCCTATTTGGATGAGGTCACAAATTACAAACTCAACAAAAAATCAAAGCAAGAAATATATATCTGGCAGGAAATTTTAGAAAGTGCAGCAGATATATATATACACAGAAAACTTCATCTCAGGAAATAAGCAGATAGTTTTAAGATAACATAGAGATAAATCAGTTTGGCTTCATTTCTTCTTCCTTTGCTCCTTGTGCATCTCTTCTTTAGCTTTGTCTCCAGACTGAGTAAACTTAATTTCACTGTTGGGATCAGCAGCTTGAGCCTTGTTCGTTATCATGTCAGCATCCCCAATGATATTTAGAGAGGTAGCCCTTGGCACTACTGCTTCTGGATACAGTTTCATATAATCATCGACATTGAAAAACTTGTTAGCTTTAGCAATCCTGTTAAGCTCTTCCTTCCTGTATTTAGACATGGTTGATAATTGAGAGGGATCCTTCCCTTCAGCTTTAGCTTTGTTAATCATGGACAGACCAATCAGTTCCTGGAACCTGGCCATCCTAGCAGTTGTGGCTGACTCTGGATCTTCAAATGGTACAGGTGGGGAAGAAGGTATTTTGGGGCTTTCAGCCTTTTGATGTTCAGTGAATTTTTGTTGTTGATGTTGTTGATGGTGCTGCTTGCCAGATGAATAATGCCTTTGCTGGTTGCTTCCTAATGATGAGGACCTACCCTGCTATCTTTGATAAGTTTCAAACTGGGTAGTCCTTTGAGTTGATGAACTGGAAGCACCAGCAGCTGGAGGAGGAGGAGGAGGGTCCTTTCTGAATCTCTGTGGAGGAGGAGAATATCTTTTGCTTCTCTTCCTTTCTTTTTGTTCATTCTTGGACAACCACATCCATGCTGGCATGCCCTTATAAGGTGTGATCTTTTGAAGTATATAGTATGGTGTGTCATTTGCTGGATTTAATTTTGGTGCAGGAGGTGGAGGAGCTTTCCTCTTCTTAGACACTTTCTTTTTCTTGGGCTCATCATCTGAGTCCTCCTCGTCATCATCATGATCAGAAGAATCTTGAGGATTATCATACATTGCATTTATTTCTTTCAGATCTTCAGCAGATATCAGAGGTTTCTCGGCCTGGGAGGGAGCTGGAGGAGGAGCAGGAACTAGAACTGGAGAACTGTACACTTCAGTTCTTTCAGCAACTGACTTATTTTCCTCTTCTATATCTGCCATGATCAGTGCATCAAGATCAGGCAGTGGTGAATCATCCATGACAAAAACTGGGGCAGAAATATCTGTTGGAGGGGATGAAACAATGGGTGAAACAGCTCTGGGAGGAGATGGAATGGTTGGAGTCTTTGTTACTACAAAACTGGCCTCTAGTTGCTTGACAACTTTGGGGATTATTGGTGTGGTGTAAGGAATTATAGCTATGGATGGCTTAGTGTTGTCTGCTGGCAGATTATTCAAATAAGCTATATCAAAAATACTCAATTAATTTGATAGATCTATTGTGGGAGTTATAACATAATCACCAGCAGTATCTATGTCATCCAAAATAGGCTCATCCATCTCAGTATCTGATTCTATTAAGTTTATGATTGCAGAGGGATCTGGTATATCTTCAAAAGAATCAGTCATAAAGGAATCAAACTCTATTGCTTCTTCTGCTTCTGATGCTTCAAACTTTGCTGCTGCTACTGCTTCAAACTCTACTACTACTGCCGTTACTGGAGCTTCTTCATCATAAAGCATCTCCCCCTAACTGGCTGCAGAGGGTCCTGGAGCCAGTCCCTCAGAAGAAGGGTCAGGAGATAGAGCAGCAATTTGGGCGGATAGAGTTTGGATAGAGGCAGTGAGAGGAGCCAGAGCTTTATTAAAAAGAATTTGAAGAGAGGGAGAGATGAATGCAAGTAAATCTTTAGCAATGTCAGAGAAGTTTACGTAAAGAGATTCTGGAGTAGTGGATGAGTAGGGATTGTGATGTCCACAATTGGAGCAAACAGAAAATGCACTAGATATGTCTGTATGTGTGGAGTCAGGTGCAGAAGATGGAAGGTCTGTTTGGACTAGGGAAGGGAAGGGGACAGATGGAGGAGCTATTATAGAAGGTGGAATTTGTGGTGTGGAGATGGGTTCTTGATGTGGGGATGATGGTGGAATCAACAGATTGAATGTGTGGGAGGAGATAAAGGTGTCAGGATCTTGGATAATTAAGTGAGGTGGAAGAGGGGATTGAGGTGGAGATGGTTGTGGTGATTGAGAAGGAGAGGGTTGATGATATTCCTGAATGGGAGAGGGGGGAATTTCAGTGATATTTATTTGTGGAGAAGTTGCAGGAGATGAAGCTGGAGTAGGAAGATGAACTGGTTGTTGTGGTTGTTGTGGTGGTGGTTGTAGAGAAGGAATGTTGGAAGACGAGGGAACTGCTTCTGAGGGTGAGGGAGAGGGTATTATTGCCCTTGTGCTTTCAGAAGGCCTGCAGGAAGAGGATGGAGCCTTGGAGGGCTTGGTGATGGTCCTCTCCCACCTGCCAAAAAGGGCACAGGTGAGCCTATTAGAGGCATTGACGAATATGGTCTGGGAGACCAGTGATTCAGCAGCCTTTTCTTTGAGGAAGATCCCTAAGATCCTTCCAAAGCAGACCTCTTTCTTTGTATTCTTTTTTTTAATCAGATCAAACATGATCTGAGCCCAGTTGACCTTCTTCTTGTTGACCACAACACACATAATCAGGAATTGATGCCTGCTTATGTAGTCATGTGTAGTGTGCTTCCCCAGCAACACTTTGCCTACGATGTCTGCTAGAAATTTGAACTCAGCAGACAAGTGTTTCTTAAGCAGTTTATTAGGGGTTTGTCCAGTATAACCCATCATACTCAGCATCATATCAAACTCCTCAGTATCCATTTCGAATTCCTCTTCACCATTTTTAATCCAAAAATTTCTGTTAAAATGATGGGGGTGAGGGAAACAGTATTACCCGCTATAGTTCCAGTCATGGTGTTGTCATCTGTTGTAGAAGAAGAAGTATACACTCATTCCCTGATTTTTGTGCTGGCGATCTTGATCCTGATGGATAGCAGACTCTTCAATTGTTGTTCTTCAAGGAGTTGCACGATATCCAGGAAGATTGGGTCTGAATGCTAGAAGGAATCAAAATTGACATCAAACCCGGTGTCAAATTTCATTGTCGCAAGAGTTCCTGCTAGAATAGCCATTAAAGCACCTGCAATAGAAAAACAAAGATCAAGTGCAAAGGAACTGAAAGCGCGGGACGGAGGTCGAAGAAAGCCTAGATATACGATTTTCCAGAATATGAATCGACAAACTCCGTCCCACGAAAAATAAAATAATTCTTCGATCTGAGTTCGACGAAATAATTTGTAGCTAAATAATTCGTTGATCTTAGTCTGAAGATTTGAAGATATTTTGTCGAGCTCCGTTCGACGAAAGTTTTCTGAAGTAGATTCATCGATCGCCGGTTGACGAACACAACTTCACTCAGAGAGTTCGTCGATCTCCGGTCGATGAATATCTCAAGAACTTTACCCAGTTCGTCGAGCTCCGTTCGACGAACTTTGGCAAATTCGTCGAGTGCAGACAGAAATTAAACTAAGGCTTCTTCATTGATCTTTCCAAGCTGATTTATAAAGAACAAGTGATTTCTTTCATCCAAGGGTTTGGTGAAAATATCAGCTCTTTGTAAATCAGTATAGATATAGACAAGTTTAATTTTGTTTTTGTTTACACACTCTCTAATGAAATGATGTCTAATGTCTATATGTTTAGTCCTACTGTGATGGACTGGATTCTGTGCTATGGATATAGCACTTGTGTTGTCACATAGTAGAGTTGAATTATTTAAGTTGAAATCGTAGTCTAGGAGTTGATTTTGAATCCACAACATTTGGGAACAATAACTGCCAGCAGCTACGTATTCTGCTTCAGCTGTTAATGTAGACACAGATGACTGTTTTTTACAAAACTAAGAGACTAATCTCATAAAAAGGAACTGACAAGTTCCTGAGGTACTTTTCCTGTCAACCCTGCATCCAGAAAATTCAGCATCTGAATATACAATTAAATCAAATTCTGACTCTATAGGATACCAAAGTCCTAGACTGGGACAACTCTTCATATATCTCAAAATACTTTTTAGAAACATTAGGTGAGATTCTTTAGGGTTCACTTGGAACCTAGCACAAAGACATGTGAGAAACATGATATCAGGTCTTCTAGCTGTAAGATATAATAGGAACCCAACAATGCCCCTATATAACTTCTGGTCAACAAGTTTCCCATGTGGATCAGAATCTATTACAGTATTAGTAGCCATAGGTGTTTTCTTTGCTGAGACATCAGCCATCCCAAACTTCTTAAGAAGCTCTTTAGCATACTTAGCTTGGGAGATGAAGATGCCATCAGGTAGCTGCTTCACTTGGATACCAAGGAAGTAGGAGAGCTCACCCATGCTACTCATCTCAAACTTAGAATGCATGAGGTCAGAAAACCTCTTGCATAGTTTAGAGTCGGTGGATCCAAATATGATGTCATCCACATAGATTTGTACTAACAAGATTTTATCCTTATGGTGTCTAGTGAATAGTGTTTTATCTACTATGCCTCTAGTGAAATCATCCTCTATCAGAAAGCTAGCTAGAGTCTCATACCAAGCTCTTGGAGCTTGCTTTAACCATAGAGGGTTTTATGCAGTCTAAATACATAAGAGGGATGAGTTGGAGAAACAAAACCTGGAGGTTGTTCAACATAAACCTCTTCTTTTAGTATTCCATTTAGAAAAGCACTCTTTACATCCATCTGATATTGCTTGAACTTCTTGTAGGCAGCATAGGCAAGAAAGATACTGATTGCCTCTAACCTTGCAACTGGTGCAAAGGTTTGATCATAGTTTATGCCTTCTTCTTGCCTATATCCTTGAGCAACAAGCCTAGCCTTGTTCCTCACAATTGCACCTTGGGCATCTAGTTTGTTTCTATATACCCATTTGGTTTCAATGACTGGGTAGTCTTTGAGCCTTGGAACCAAATCCCAAACTCTACATCTCTCAAACTGGTTGTGTTCCTCTTGCATAGCAATGATCCAGTGGGGATCTTGCTCAGCATCATGTATCGATTGAGGCTCAACTTGAGAGAGAAAAAAGGCATGCATCAAGTCTTGGTTGAGATGATGCCTTGTCTGTACACCTGCTGACATGTCGCCAATCACTTGAGATCTAGGGTGATCCCTAAGTGTGACAAAGTTAGTGGGTGGAGTTGGTTTAGCAACAGCATTTTGAATTAATTCCCTTGTGGAATTATGTTTGCTGTTGGATGTGGTTCAACTTCTTCTAACTATTCTTCTTCACTGTCTTCATTAACCTGTGGAGAAGGATGTGTTGGAGCCTCTTGGGTGAGGCTTAGTCCATCTAAAATCTCACATAGATGAGGTACCCGCAAAGGATTACTGCTAGAAATCTCTTTCTCCTTGCAAGACATGTTAGCTTCATCAAATGTTACATATATAGATTCTTCAATTTTCAAGGAGGATTTGTTAAATACCCTATAAGCCTTGCTTACTTGGGAATATCCTAGAAAAATTCCCTCTTCAGCCTTAGCTTCAAACTTTCTAATGTATTTCTTGTTATTAATATGTATATAGCATACACATCCAATGTAAGACCCCCCCCCCCTTTTTCTTTGAAACACCGGGGTCTTAGGCCCAGAACCGCCGCTTTGCGGTGACACCTTCACTCCCCAAATGGTCATCACTATAAAATGCCGATCCTGATGGCCAAATCGATCACAACTGTAGCAAAATAATAAAGCAAGTCCATAGAAATCACATATATATAGTAAATAATCTCCAAGAAGGGAGTGTCCACAAATGTAATAAAAGTACTAAAATCTTGGGCTCATGCCCAGTACATCAAGTCCTCACTACATATCTCTCATCGCGGAAGAAAAACTAATATAACTACTAGCAATCAGGACTCACAGTCCCTGCCGTCTAAACTACGGTACTAGACTGCCCCATCTCCAAGCATGCCGACCTCCGGGGCTGCTCCTCCATGCTGGGCTCCACGGTCCCCTAAAATGATGTGGTTCGAAAACTGTTAGCCTAAAAGACTAAGTCCTATTATCCCCTGCCCCTTCCCCTATGGCTCCTAGGCACCGAGCTGGGAGAAGGAAAGGAGATGACATGATGGTGGAGAGTAACAAATATATGCTGGTGGCGGCGGAACAAATCTAGCAGTTCAACAGTATATATGGTAGTAAATAAGGTATGAAAAACTGAACAAGAAAGTGACCTTAACTTATATGAAAACACATAAGCCAAGGGATCTTTTACATGGCTCCTATCATATAAAAAGTCTCATACCAATTTATACGATAGGGTGTCGGTTTTCTAGCTAGCATATATATATAATACTGAATAAAAACCTTAACTTATAAGCACGCTCGCACGAACTTATAAACCAAGGGGTCGTTTTGCAAGACCTATTATATAAAGCATCCATACCACTTATACAAAAGGTGTCGGGTTATATGCAATGATTATGCTATGAAATACAATTATGCCATGATGTGAACATGCAAGTGCAACTCACCCACTAGACTCTCTGTACACAGACCTTTAGTTCCCCCTCTCTGGAGCCGAACCTCCCATGATACCTCTGTAATGGCAAACGGAAGAGGTGGGTTGGGCCTCACCCACCTCTAAACCATTAATTGCACTACCAGTCAGACCAATCATAAACCTCAATGCTGGTGCACTAAGAGGAGCTCCTGTGTACTCTTGCCGGCTGGCGCACCAGACTTAATTGGTTAAGTGTTAAACCACACTTGCCGAGTCAACGTATTGGCGTCGGTGCAATGACTCACCAATACCGAAGACCCACCACCTTATACCTTATGCACATGCAACCTTATGTATCAGCTACCGAGCCAAAGCTCCTCGGACCATCCCGTACGACATAAACAACAACTGAGCTAAAGCTCGTCGGGCCAACCTGCCCATCACAAACAACAACCGAGCCAAAGCTCGCCGGGCCAACCTGCCCACCACCAAATCCACTGAGCCTACAGCCTGAGTGACCCAACCTACCACCCCGAGACATCGAGGTGAGTGAAGGTGATACCCTAGATTTACTAGTTACTCTTGCATTCCAATTTTTGACCACAGTTTAGATTAGCCCAGGTCTGCCCAAGGTATACCCCGTGAAGGATTTCGAAGGCACTAAGAACTACGATGGAATTATGCCCAAAGCTCCCTTTCGCAAGGCACTTACTGTTACTGGTTGCTATCATCTCCCACCACTTAAATATTATACTTGATATAACCCTAGTGTATTTGACACTTCCTTCCCACGGGAAAGACGATCTTTCGTCAATCCCGAGCACCACATAGTACTAGCCAATCCAACACTCTACTCATCCCATCTTCCAACGATGAACTCATTTCTATTTATCCAACCCAGCAAACTACTAACCCCAACTCATGTGCCCAAAATCATAGTCCAACTTAATTTCTGCAGTTTTACTAAATGCAGACCAATTAAGTTATATGATGTGTAACATGGGAGGTACTCAAAATATTCATCCAATACCCCTATAATAATTATTAGAAGGCTATCATGACCTTTTTAACTTAACACCAGAATTTCATAATTTTCCCTCTTTATCTGATATTTTATTTAATTATTCTAGTCATCTAAAAATCCCAAGTTTGAACATGATGTACCTATTTTAGACAAGTATATGCTCTAACAAATTTATAATAAATTCAAGATGGTTATTCAACACAGAATCCAGAGTCTCACCATTTTATAGTAAGGTTAAGCCTCTAAATCAATTTTTAAATATAAACTATTTTTACCAATTTTAAGAAGCAAGTGCAGCAAAACTATTTCCAAAAATTCTAATAAATTTCAAGGATGATTGTAAGGACATATAAATGCTCTAAGTCAAGTTTCATATTTTATTTGCAAGTAATGAGCTCTAAATAAATTATTGCACATTTTTCCAAGTTATTGTGCTTGTGAAGTAGGTACTGCAAATATGTATCCAAAATTTCTAATAAAATTCATACATAGGCAATGAGATCTAAAACTCCCTCTGCCAAATTTTCATGATATTCCAATTGGCAGTGGGATCATAATGACCTAATGATTAATTAGGGCAAAATAATGAGTTACAAGGGAACTGCTAAGAATATTGATCCAAAATTCTCAATTAAATTTCCAGAGGTTCAATCTATCCTTATGACCACACTACCCAAATTTCATTATTGTTCAAGGAGTTTTACTAACCTATTCTAGCACTACAATGTTTGTATCCTAAACTAGGATTAGGGTTTTGTGGGGCCTACCCTTTTCCAAATCCCCTGAAATTATGCCCTTCCGTAGTGTTTGGCCTTAGATCTTAGTGCAAATCTAGTCCAATCTAACCCATCTTCCATGGGGAGGTGTTAAAAGAAATGTCAAGCCAGTGTCCCCAATTTCAACCTCTGTTGAGATGATTTCGCCACTCAAAACCCAAAGTGCACTTTTTGACCAAAATGCCCTTTTTAGGGCAAGGCTATGGTTTGCATGATTTCAGTTCAAACCGCCTCCAAATGTGAAAAAATTTTTAACCAGAGCTTTATAATGACCCCAAGCATCTCTCACCAAAATTTGGGTGTGTTTGGATGTAATTTGTTCCCTAAATTAATTTACCCTAGATAAATTAAATAATTTCAAAAACTATAGAACCATTGTCCCCAAAAATTCTCATTTTTGGGCAAGACCTAGATATAGACTAGGATGACTCCCTATCCAAATTTCAAGTCATTTGCACTAGAGATGAAGGGTGGGCATCCATTTTAATTTCTGCCTAGTCCTAGGTATAGACCCTACCAAAATGTGTACCCTGGTCAAACCAAGCACCCAAATTGGTTCAAACAAATTTTGAATTAAAGTAGACACACATGGATACAATTTCAGTGTTGAGCATTTCCTATGAAATAGCCTCTAAGTATTTTTAAAAATTAAAACCATTAATTATATTATATGTGACAGAATCATTAAAATGTAAATCATAAACCTATAGTTTGATTTCTATACAGCACGAATCTTGGCGTGCCTTGGACGGCATCCGGTTGTCTTCAACCTCCAGCCGACGGACTGGATTGGATTTTCCTGGAGCATCTTCTACACGCTGCCGCCGACCATCTGGACACCTCCCCCGCCGGCCACCGCCACCACCACCTTAGTTGAGGTGGTGGTTGTGGCCAGGAGGCGGCACAGCTGCCGGAGAGCCTTTTTCCGGCAATCCCGACAAGTGCAAAATAAGGGAAAAACCAGGAATTTTTTGAATTGGGTCGGGCTCAATTGAGCCCGAACCTTGGCCCTAAAGATTGCTATGAACTACCCATGGAAGAAGAAGTGGAGGAGGACCTGTGTGGGTGGCTGTAGACTTGCCGATCACCGGATTGTCATGGTGGTGGTGGTGGTGGTCGGGTTTCTGCAACAACACAGTGAAACTCCTTGGCTCCTTCAGGTAATGGGTGGAACTCAATCCCTGGAGTCTAGTGAAGCTTTTAAGAAGGAGAGTTGGGGTGTTAGGTGGGTGTAGGGTGCATTGCCATTAGTGGTCCTTAGTCAAAGTTTTCGGCCATGGTAGGTGGGGGATGAAGCATGGCACAAACCATTCAAGGACCAACTGGTTGAAATGGGGCTGCATACCTTGTCCTAGTGAATGGAATGGGGGGTTGGGGAAGGGGAAGGATGAGCCCCAAAGTCTTCCTCCATTACCCCCTTCTCTTTCTCTCTCTTTCCTTTGAAGATTTTTCTCTCTCCTACTCACCAAGCTGAAATTTTGACTCCTACCTAACCTAATGGCTGCCCACATGTCCATTTCATCCACCAATATACGGTTAGCCCAAGTGAATTGAGCTTGAGCTTGAGTTATCCCATTTGGGCTAGCTTGACCTAAACCTTGACTAGGGTTGACCTTGGTCAATTTGGTCTTTGAGGTTGCCCCTAATGGGTCCTTGGTGACCCATTGGCCTCCCTTAAGGTCTAGGTAGGGTTGACTTGGCCCTTTGGAGGTGACTTGACCCTTAATCATGGCACTTTGACCACTTTAGGGCTAGAGTTGACTTGGGTCAACTTAGCCTTTTTGGTTGACCTCAATGGGTCCTTGGTGACCCATTGACCTCTCTCTAGGGTTAGGAAGGTATCTGTGGGGTCCACTTGGATAATGGAACTTCAATTGGCCCTATGCAGATTAGTTTGACCCATTGTAGGTCAGTTTGACCCATTTAGGGTTAGAGTTGACTTTGGTCAACTTAACCTCTTGGATTGCCCCCAATGAGTCCTAGGTGACCCATTGACCTTACTATAGGGTTAGGAGTACATGAGTGGGATCCACTTGGCTAAGGGAAGGTCAGTTGACCCTATGTAGGTCAGGTTAACTCATTTAGGGTTAGAGTTGACTTTGGTCAACATAACCACTTTGACTGCCCTCCATGGGTCCTTAGTGACCCATTGACCCAACTTTATGTCTAGGAAGGCCCTGGTAGGGTTAGTTGGGCTTTACTAGGGCACCCTGCCCTTAGTTAGGGCACCTTGCCCAATTTAGGCCTAGAGTGGTTCTAGGTCAACTTGGTCACCCTGGGTCGACTCCAATGGACCCTTAGGGCTCTAATGGATCTTACAATAGGTTGATGAGACCATGGTGGGGGTCTTGAAGTCTTGGTAAAGCCCATGGTTATCTTAATCTAGAGTTTAGAAATTTACTATTTGCAGACCATAGTGGTCTCACCTACATTCCTAGGCTCACTTGGCCCTCTTGGGCTTCCTAGGGTTTTGTCATGACCTAGTCATGACAAAACCACTCCTAGGGGTGTAGTTGTTTGAGGGATGTTACAAATCCCAATATATAAACAAATACTTTTGTCCTCAAAATTCTAGTTAGGCCTACGGGGTTTCTAATATGAAAGGTAAATTGTAACATCCCGAGTGGTTGTGAGTAGTACCTGACTGAAAAACTCCGGGTACTTCGGTTGCATCAGTTCCTGAGGCTCCCATGTGTGCTCCTCTTACCCATGATTCCTCCACAGAACCTTGACCAATGGTACCTTCTTGCGACGTAAGACTCGTATCCCCTTGTCGTCAATCCGGACCGGTTCCAGGTGAACTGACCAATCAGATGCTACCGGCCCATCCGTGGCCGTAATCTGCTGCTCCGTGCATAGTAGAGCCCTCCTAAGAGAGGATACATGGAACACGTCGTGTAGACTCGCCAGCTCCGGTGGTAGCTCCAGCCTGTATGCCAAGGGACCGATCCGCTCTCGGATCCTATAAGGCCCCATATATCTTAGGCTGAGCTTCTTCTTCCGACCGCGTACCCGTGAAACCCCATGCATTGGTCGGATCTTCAAGAACACCTTGTCCCCCACCCGAAACTCCACCTGACGATGCTGAGCGTCGTAATACTTAGCCTGTCGGCTCTGTGCTTCTAGCATCCTGTCCCATATCAATCTCACCTGAGCATCGGTGTCCTCAACAAACTCCAAACCCAAAGCCTTCGGATCCTCATCCTGTATCCATGATAGTGGAGTCCTACACCTTCGTCCGTACAGGGCCTCATAAGGAGCCATCCTTATGCTAGATTGGTAGCTGTTATTATATGAGAACTCGATCAATGGCAATTGCTTCTCCCAGGGCTCACCGCGATCCAATATGGAAAGACGCAGCAGATCTTCCAAAGTCCGATTAGTGCGTTCTATCTGCCCATCAGTCTGGGGATGAAACATTATACTGAATGTTAGCCGAGTGGCCAAGTAAGTCTTCACTGATCTCCACTCCCTGGAAAAAAATCGTCCATCCTGGTGCGATACAATCGACGGGGCACGCCATGATAACGGATGAACTGCTCCACGAACTTCCGAACCAACACACTAACCGAGTCATCCTTCCTAATTGGAATAAATCTGGCTATCTTCATCAGCCGGTCGACGATTACCCAGATCGAATCGTTCCCCATCCGCGATTGGGGAAGCCCATGTATAAAGTCCATCGCGATATCATCGAATTTCCACTCCGGCACTGGGAGTAGCTGCAATAATCCTGCGGGGTTTCTGCACTCTGCCTTCACCAACTAGCATGCCTCGCAATGGGTCACGAAGTAGGTGATATCCTTCTTCATGCCTGGCCAGTACATGGTCTTCTTTATGTCCGCAGTCATCTTTGTAACTCCCAGGTGCACTGAATACTGACTGCAATGAGCCTTCGTCATGATATCTTCCCAGACCTGGCCTCCCTCTGGTATGTAAATCCGTCCTCTGAAACACACTAGACCATCCCTCAGTGAGTAATCCCTAGCAGTGCCTGTTTCTAAGGCCCGGAATATCGGCTCTAGCTGGGCATCCTGCCTCTGCCCATCTCTGACTCGGTCTCGAATGTCATCTGGGGCAATCAACGATGCAAGGTACTCTCGGTACAGCTCATGGTGATCCTCGGACACAAAGTATATCTGCATCTTTTCTAACATATGGTCGAATTCCAAGGCAATCAACTGTGGTCCTGTTCCAGAGTTTGTGGCCTTTCGGCTCAGCGCATCTGCCACAACATTCGCCTTCCCAGTGTGGTAGTGCATCTCGTACTGGTAATCTGCTAGAAACTCCACCCACCATCTCTACCTGATATTCAGCTCTTTCTGCGTGTCCACATACCTCAAATTTTTGTGGTCGGAGTATATGTCACAGTGGACGCCGTACAGATAGTGTCACCAAAATTTCAGAGCAAATATGACCGCTCCCATCTCTAAGTCATGAACTGGGTAGTTCTGCTCATACTTCTTCAGCTACCGAGAAGCGTATGCTATCACATGACCATTCTGCATCAGCACCGCACCCATGCCCTGGTAGGAAGCGTCGGTGTAGACCTGGAATCCTTCTTTCCCCAAAGGAAGGGCAAGTATACGAGTCGAGGTGAGTCGACCCTTCAGCTCCTGAAAAGCCACCTCGCATTGCGTGGTCCAAACAAAGGGCACATCCTTCCTCATCAGGGATGTTAGTGGAAGGGCAATACGAGAAAATCCCTCCACGAACTTCCGGTAGTAACCTGCAAGTCCTAGAAAAGTCCGTACATCTGTGGCCGACTTCAACTGCGGCCAATCCCGAGTTGCCTGAATCTTGGCCGGATCCACTGCCAACCCAGCACCACTAATGTTATGGCCTAGAAAAGCCACCTCCCTCAACCAGAACTGGCATTTGCTGAACTTCACATAAAGTCGGTGCTACCGCAGTCTCTCCGGGGTTAGCGTCAGATGTCGCATGTGCTCCTCCTCTGTCCTCGAGTAGATGAGGATGTCATCAATAAACACGATGACGAACGCATCCAAATATGCCTCGAACACCCGATTCATGAGGCTCTGGAATGCCTACGGTGAATTCGTGAGCCCGAAGGGCATCACGGTAAACTCGAACAGCCCATATCTGCTACTGAAGGTAGTCTTCGATATGTCCTCCTCCTGGATCCGCAGCTGATAGTAGCCCGACCTCAAATACAATTTTGAAAAGAAATGCGTACCCACCAGCTGATCAAACATCGCATCTATCCTTGGCAGTGGACAGTTATTCCGGGCTATCAGTTGGTTTAGTGCTCGGTAGTCGATGCACAATCTAAGTGTCTCGTCCTTCTTCTTGACGAACAACACTGGGGATCCCCATGGTGAAGAGCTTGGCCGGACAAATCCGGCTTCCACTAGTTCCTGGAGCTGGCTTCGAAACTCTGTCAACTCCTTCGGGGCCATCCGGTAAGGGGCTCTAGATGCCAGCTTAGCCCCCGACACTAGCTGTATCCGGAAATGCTGCTCCCAATGCGGGGGTAGCCCTGGCAGCTTCTTTGGGAATACGTCGTCAAAATCTCACACCACCGGGATATCCGAGATGGAACCCTTGGCCTCAGCCATTTCAAACATCACTTCATAGACTTACTCCCCCTGCAAGTGGGCCTTGACGGCCTGTACAGAAGACAGCAAGAGAAGGGGAACACATCTAATACCTTCGATGATGATGTAGGAATCCCCAAGCCTCACAGCACTCCTCTTGGACATGCAGTCACTCTGAGCATGGTTCCAGTGCAACCATGTCATTCCCAGGATCAAATCAAAGACTGGCATCTTCATGATCGTCGCTGGTGCTTCAAATATCTTTCCACTGATCTCCGCCTCCATGTTGCAGCGTGTGGTGGTGAATTGCTCTGATCCGTCTGGTAGTCGTATCCTCATCATCAAGCCAGTAAACCGCTCCATGCCTTCTAGCCCTTCCACGAAGGCTTCCGACACGAACAAGTGCGAAGAACCCGTATCGAACAATGTATAGGCGGGCTTGCCGCTGATGAAGACTATGCCTGGGGTAATTTAAAGTCTTAGAAATCTAATTGTGGTTTTCTTTCCTAGTTTATCAGTCCTATAACCATAACTTTTAATTACCTAAGAAAGAGAAAACTTGAAATTAACCAACGTACCTGTGATCACTTGCTCTGAAATAAGTTGCTGAGTTAGATCCAGTGCATACACTTGCTCCATCTCCTATTTGTGGTCTCTGCCATGGTATCCACGACCTCGTCCACATCCTCGGCCTCCAAAATACTGTGCTGGCGGGGCAGCTGGAGGTGCTGGTGGTGGTGCCCCCCTCATAGGGCAGTTCCTCCGGATATGCCCCACCTGATGACAGGTGAAGCATTCTGGCGGGGGATATGCCATACCCCCGGGTCTCTGCACCTCCCGCATCTGGGGTGGCTGAGGGTCCACCACTACTGGTTCCATCTGCTCCTGTCTCACCTCCTTCCAAGGCTGGTATTCTGTTCTTCTCCCATCTATGAGGCGGCCCCACCGCTGATCATTCCTGATTCCCCGGCCCTGATCCTTAGTTGGCCGCTTTCGGCCTCGGGTATTATGCCAATCTGCCTTGATCCTTTTCGCCATCTCCAATATCCGAGGAATAGGCCCGTCGGGCATGAACAGCAGAACCTCCCTCAGATCCTCTCGTAGGCCCTTATAGAACCTCTTGGTGTAACCTGCCTCATCTGAAAGAATTGGTTTCAAGATGTTCTAAACACCTAGAGGGGGGGGGGGTGAATAGGTTCAATTCTTTTTCTAACATAGGCAGATAATCCTATCTAGTATAGTAATGTATTCAGCAGAAAGTACAACACAGCATTCACATACATAGCATTCACAGATTGCACACCAGTTTTATAGTGGTTCCCCAAATGATGGGTACATTCACTTTCCCCCTTCACCTATCTAGCAGTGTACTAGATTCGGCCCAACTTCTTCCTTCTTCTCAGATCCTCAGATCTTACAGCTCAGAACAAAGAATGATTCCTACAACTCAGAGTGAATCCACACTCCTACAACTCAGGCACAAGCCCTACCTCAGGCTCTTTCACATGCCTACCACTCAGAGTGACACCCCACTCCTACAACTCAGGCAACATCCCTACCTCAGCCTCTTTCACAGGCCTACAAGTCAGGGAACAGATTCCCCTACCTCAGGCACTCAGCCTTACATCAGCCTTTATAATTTAGGCTTACAACTCAGAGATTTAAATCTCCTACACTCAGATCTGTTACACATCCTACAAAAATTAATGATAAAAGGTTGTTGATATCTTCAACCAGATGGAGAGAGAATTGATTGAAGGCTTCTTGATCAGTTCTTGATAGAACTGATTTCTTAATGATCAACCTGACTTAGCTTTCTCCAAAGCTTCTTGAATCTAAACACAGTAGGGTTGATGTTCTTGATGTTGGAGTTGATCTTCAATCTTCCTCCTTCAGAAATTAATCTGAATTCTTCACGCAGATTGTTCAGGATCTGCCTTCCCTGAATAAGAACTTCTCTCCTTCTTGTTTTTCTCTCTCTACAATCTGTTGACTGTTTCTTTCTCTTCTTCTGGTTTCTCAATCCTTCAGAGATTATGATTGATTGGCTTGATTTACTTCTCTCTGTTCTGTAAGTGTTGTTCTTGTAGTTGTTGTTCACTTCACTTTTTTCTTTTTTTTGATTGTTGAGAGAGCATATCTATTTATAGGCTTCATCCATGGTAACCGGTTGTTCCAGTTTCAAACTGTCTTCTGACACCTCTAACAGATGTGACAGTAATGTCAGTAATGACAGCTGTCAAGTCTACACTTGTATTACTTCAGACTTCATTGAAATTTGACTCAGTAGTAGAGAATGTCGACTGAATTCTTCATATGTGTCGACACACATAGTCCATAGGTCGACACAAGTCTTGTTGTTGTCGACATAGCTTCTGTGGAATGTGTCGACATAAGTTCTGTATGTCGATACAAACACTCTGTGTCTTGACAAAGTTGGTGTCGACAGAATTCTGGTATGTGTCTACACAAGTTCTGTGTGTCAACACAGTCGTTATCGACAGAATTCTGGAATGTGTCGACAACTTCTCTGTGTGTCGACACAGCTCCTGATAATGTCGACACAAGTCTGGCCCTTAGTGTCGACACTGCGTTGTCGACAGATTTTTTGTGTGTCGACACAAATTCTGGATGTCGACACAATCTGGCCCTTGGTGTCGACACAGCATTGTCGACAGATTTTCTGTGTGTCGACATAAATTCTGGATGTCGACACAATCTAGCCCTTGGTGTCGACACAGCCATTCCCAAGTGTCGACACTTGTACATAGAAAATTTTCCTTTCCATTTTCTTAACCTGCACATGATAACTCAAAAAAACATCAAATACAACTTGATGCATATCATTGAGTTAGGTGAGTCTTCTCCAAATCTAGTACACATTTTCCAATGTACCCAACAATCTCCCCCTATTTGGAGAAGTCATAACCCTTAGTCAATGATATACATCACTTATAATAAAATTAACAATATGATGCAAAATAAACATTCATGACAAGGAATCATATAAACAAAACATGTAAATAACATCATCACAGAATATGATATAACAATATCAATCATGAATCATTGTTTTGTTTGAAACTTCACAATAGTTTTTTGACAATAGATTACATGGAGTTTAAAACTAAAAATTATAATGTTTTATAATCTAGTCAATCTATCCTAAGGTTGATCAGGCTCCTTGATCACTATGCCTTTTCCAGACTAGATCTTTGCTTGTACTGGAGATTCAGTATCTTCAGCTGGCTTCTAGCCTTTGAGATCCTTCTTCTTCTGTTCTTCAGCCTGAACTCTTTGCCTTTCAAATAGTGAAAAGGCTTAAGAAAGTATTTACTGGGTTCTACTGCTGTAGCAGGTATTCTCCCAGCCTTGTGATCCCTTCTGAACTACTGAATAACATCTTGTCTTTGCAGATATTTATTCCACTCAATTTCAGAATATCACTTGCCTCTATCATGCATTTTCTCTTTGACAGCTTGCCAGGCAGTGAGTATTATATTCCTGGAGGTTTGACTCTATCTTTCAAAATCAGGCTTCAGTTCAGCCTGCTCTCTAAATCTCTTCTTTGAGAATTGAGCTTCTTGCTCTTTATTCAGTGCTGCTTCTGACATATCCACTTTCTCAAAGATAACATTCTTAGTAGCCTCTAGAGGACTATACATCTGGTGAACCAGGTGTTGAATTTCCTCAAAGTTTGAAGGGGGATAGATGATTTGAGCAACTTCCTGCTGACCCCCTTCATTTCCTGCAACTTGAATTCCTGACTCAGCTGCATTGTCATCATTACATAGGGGTGGATATCCCATAGTTTCTCTAACAGCATTTGTGATCCATTTAGCATGCTCTGAACTAGCATTGACTATCAACCTCTCCCCCTTTATGACTTATCTTTCAATATGATCCCTGAGATCATTCTTTTGGAACCTTATTTGATTAACCAGATGATTGGTTCCCTCTATATAATAGGCTTTAAACTTTTGTAGCTGAGTAGATTTGATTTTCTGAGAGGCTTGAATTGCAGATTGGAAAGTGGCTAAATCTTCATGCAGTTTCTTATCAAACTCTGATTTCTCTTTAGCTCTTTCCTCAGTTAATGCAGTTGCATTATTCTTTAATTAAGTAACAATCACGTTATGTGATTCAGTAAGATTTTCATTCATCCTTATCTGATTTTCCAGGACATATCCTTGCTTGACCACTATATCATCAATCTGTGTCCTTGCTTCTTTTTGCTGTTTGGCCAGAAAAACTACAGCATTACCTCCTATATGGAAGCAATATGTCATTTCTTTCTTATTCTGGTTTACCTCAAATCTAATTGATTTTATATCTTGAGGCAAAGAGAACTAAAGATCCTTATGACTTTCATCCATATATTTTTCCATTGTTGCTCTTTGCTCATCCATTTTAATTTGCATAGCAACCAACAATGAACTGAAATCAACTGTTGGTGTTGAGGGTTGTGAGGTTGTCTGTAAAGCTTTCTTATAATTTGAGCTTTTCTTCTTATAAACCATAAGTTTTCTCTTCTTTGCTTTTAGGGCTTCTCCATCATCAGATTCAGAAGTACTTTCTAGATTCACAGTGTCCTTTGGACTTGATGGGCAGCTCCTTATTAGTTCTTGGCAACTCCCCCTGAGTCCCTGGCTCCTCCCCCTCAGTTCTTAGCACAACTTCCTCAGTTCTTACTTCTTGTAAGTCAGGGAATAATTCCTCAAGAGTAAATTCTTGTTGTTGTTGAACTAGAGGAATATCTGTAGCTTGAACATTTGATGGAATATCATCTAAGGTAGATGTATCATCCATTGATATATTCTATGCAGTGATGTTATCATGATGTGTCTGTTCAACATCAGATAGAAGCACAGTTAATGTATCTGGCTCAGTATGTAATATAGATTGATTAATATCACCAATTACCTCAAGATTTGTTTGAGTGGATGTTTCACTCTCTAAGGCAGCTTGCTCTTTCTCTTGAGCACTTTTTGGAGGCAAGACTTCTTGTTGAACTAGGGAAAGTTCATTGGCTCCCCTTTGAGGAGGCACATCCTGAACTTAATTCAGTGGGATCGTGTTTTCTGGAATATACTCCTCCTGCATCTGACTAACATCTATATTCTTAAGAGCAGATGATTTCCTTATAGATTCTTGTTGATCTTCATCTGAACTGAAGATTACTTGTACTTCTGAATCATTAGAAGATTCAGGCTTTTTTGGGGTTGTCTTTTTCTTTTTCTATTGTGGTTGTTTCTGTGGTGTTGAACCATCTTTTGTCAGAACTCTTTCCCACCAGGACAGTATTTTCATATCCATCCTTCTCATGTGATTTATTCTAAATCCAGTGGTTTGGTTCAGCACTTCAGGAATTGTTATTGCCAGATACAAACTCAGAATTCTACCTAGATTAGGTTTCTTCAGGCTTTCCTTGATCTTATCAAAAATTACTGCAGACCAGTTAGTTTTGATTCTGAAAATAACCCTGGTCATCAAGCTGAACATGTAGGCTGAGATCCTATAATGTCCACCTGGTTTGCAAAGAATGACTTTGCCCACAATTTCCGAGAGAAATTTTCCTTGTGAGTTCATTCCTTTCCTTTGCATTGATGATTCAATCTTAGTGGTGGAATCTAGGCCACACCATTAAAGTGCTTCTTTAGTCATTGAAGATGTAACTTCATCATCTTCCTGAGTCTTGGGCAATTGAAGTATTTTCCTCAGTCGCTTTTGGGTAAGTTTCACCTTGCTGCCTTGAATTGATGACTTTATCTTCAAGCCAGTTGAATCCAAGGTTGCTTTTGTATAGAATTCAAGAATTTTTGTCTTCCAGATCTTTGTAGGTTCAGAGACTAGATATTCTAAACCATTATCTTGGATTAGGGTTATTACATCTTGAATCTCAGTCGTCGCACTGTCAAAGGCATTACGAACTAACTCATAACCTTCGTTGATGTTGGTCTCCAACTTTGGCGCCATTGATGACAAGAAATTTGAGGAGAAGAGAGATGAAGGTTTGTCGACTCAAGGTTTGGGTCTGGAAATGTTGATAGCTTAGTCGACAAAATTGTTCTGTGACCTATTTATAGGTTTGTCAAAACAGAAGGCCAAAAGGCGGGATAATAGTTACTTAATGTGTTGACACTGTAAAGATTGTGTCGACACTGACTTCTATTGTCTTGACAAAGTCAGACAACACAATGTGTCGACACAGTTTGTGATGTGTCGACATAGTTTGTGATGTGTCGACACAGACTTCTTAATAGTCGACTCTAATATATGTGTCGTCACAGACTACTGTATGTGTCGACACAACTATTTAAACGATAAAACTTCTATGTGTCGACACCAAACTCTAAGTGTCGACACCACTATCTCTACACTATTTTGCTGTGTCGACACAACTTATCGTAAGTGTCGACACAAACTACTATATGTCGACACAAATTTCATTTTGTGTCGACATAAACTCCTATATGTTAACATTGATTTACTTAGTCAGAATTACTAAGTTACTCTAGGTTTAACATGCCTAATTCAATTTTGAAATAATTGAACTTAGTTTCATCTAATGGTTTAGTAAACATGTCAGCAATTTGATTATTTGTGGTGACAAATTCTAAACAAATATCTTCTTTTTCAACATGTTCTCTAATAAAGTGAAATCTAATTTCTATATGCTTTGTTCTGCTATGTGATGCATGGTTTTTAGCAATAGAAATAGCACTTGTAAAATCACAAAATATTCGAGTTCTACTTACCTTGAGACCATAGTCTTCAAGTTGATGTTGAATCCATAGAAGCTGAGCACAGCAGCTGCCTGCAGCAATATACTCAGACTCTGCAGTGGAAATTGCCACACTAGTTTGCTTCTTACTGCTCCATGATACTAGTCTACCACCTAGAAACTGACATGTGTCAGTGGTACTTTTTCTATCTTCTTTGCAACCTGCAAAGTCTGCTTTTGAAAAAGCAGTCAGTAGAAAGTCTCTATTCTTAGGGTGCCAAAGACCAAGATTAGGTGTGCCCTTGAGATATCTCAATATTCTTTTGACTGCAGTATAATGAGATTCTTTAGGGCTTGTTTGGTACCTAGCACAGACACATGTAGCATACATAATGTCTGGTCTACTAGCAGTTAAGTATAGGAGGGAGCCAATTATCCCTCTATACAAAGACTCATCTACAGGTTTTCCTGCATCATCTTTGCCTAAAGGCATACTTGTCCCCATTGGAGTTCTCATGGTGGTGGATGACTCCATACCATATTTCTTAATTAACTCCTTAGTGAACTTAGACTCTGAGATGGACAAGCCCTCATCAGTCTGTCTTACTTGGAGTCCCAAGAAGAATTTGAGCTCACCCATACTGCTCATCTCAAACTTCCCTTGCATAAGTTTTGCAAACTTCCTACAAAGGTTGTTTTCTATAGATCCAAAGATTATGTCATCAACATAAATCTGTACTAGGATCATCTTGCCCTTTGAATCCCTAAGAAATAGAGTCTTGTCTATTTTCCCCCTTGAAAATTTATTTTCAATGAGGAAAGTAAACAATGTTTCATACCAAGCCCTAGGGGCTTGTTTCAAACCATATAAGGCTTTCTTAAGTCTATAAACAAAATCAGGATAAAGTGGATCAACAAAACCTGAGAGCTGATGGACATAGACTTCTTCTTTCAAGTTACCATTTAGGAAAGCTGACTTGACATCCATTTGGTATACTTTGAAACCTTGGAAAGCAGCAAAGGCAAGGAATAGCCTTATTGCTTCCAATCTTGTCACTGGAGCAAAAGTCTGATCAAAGTCAATGCCCTCTTCCTGTCTATAACCTTTTTCAACCAGTCTTGCTTTGTTCTTCACTATTATGTCATTTTCATCCAGTTTGTTCCTATAGATCCACTTTGTCTCAATAATGTTATGATCCTTTGGTTTTGGAACCAGCTCCCATACTTTACACCTTCTGAATTGATTCAGCTCCTCGTGCATGACATCAATCCAGTTGGAATCTTGTATGGCTTCTTCAAATCTTTTTGGTTCCAATTGTGACAGGAAACTTGAGCAAAGCACTGTGTTCATGTATTTGCTTCTGGTTTGTATACCATGTCTAGGATCACCAAAGATTTGGTGTGCAGGATGATCCTTTAGATTCCTTATTGCTGGAGGCATTCTATCAGCAATTTGAACTTCTTCAATTTCTTTACCATGCTGAACTTCATTGTCTTCAATGTCAGCTTGTGGACCTTGTACTTCCCCTGGACAGCAATCATCATTTTCCACATCCTGCCTAGCAGTTTGATCTTCATTAATGGTCAGCATGTCCAACCTTTCTTTTAAACCTGTTGAGCTACAAGGATTGCTAGACAACTCACTGTTAATTAGCTCAGATTCATCAAACACTACATGAACTGATTCTTCTACAACTTGTGTAGTCAAGTTGTAGATCCTGTTGGAACACCCTATTACTGATTTGGGCAAGGATCACTATGTCTTTTAGGAAATCTGTTTTGACCTCCTTGTATAGATCTAAAGGTCAATTAGAATTGAGTCTAAGGGTTAGTATTTAGGTTTGAAAGCTGCCCTCAAGACCAGATATTTCAGTTCAGGAGACCAAGTCATTTCGTCGAGCTCAGTACGACAAATCGTCGAACTCCATTCGACGATCGCTGAGCTCACATCGACGAATCGTAGAACTCCATTCGACGATCTCTGAGCTCAACTTCAACGTGTCGTCGAACTCCATTCGACGATCTTTGAGCTCAGATCGATGTTCTTGTCTCCAGTTTGTTTCTCTATCTCTGAGCTCAGTTCGACGATAGTTGAGCTCAGATCGACGATCTCTGTTTCAGTCTAAGTCCAGTCTCTGAGCTCAGTTCAACGATAGTGGAGCTCAGTTCGACGTTTTTCTAGAGAGATAGACGTTTTTCAAGATTCAAATTCAGACAGTTATGGAATTATTCTCAGCATTTATGTCAACGATCTTGTAGCCGTTTTCAATTAATCTGGAGCAAGTTTCAAGGGATTTTCAAAGTAATGTTTTTATTGGACTTTCCTCCAGAAGACAAAACGCAGTTAAGGAAGTCATTTATGACAGGCTAACGGCTATCTTGGACAGAAAAAATATTCATTCAGATCTAAGGAATAAAAGAGATATTCATATTCTGCTGGCAAATAGAATAACATAGAAGAATAACATCATCAACAACAACTCTTACAACAATCACAACAACAAAAAGAGAAAGAGTTGGAGATATTCTCAGTCTTAGAATTCATACAAGAACACCATCACAAAAGGAGATTAACATACTGAAACTTTCAGATCTCTCTTGATTCCAGTGTTCAAAGGCCATCATCATTCAAGACTCCAGACACCACACATTTCAGTTGTTGCTGAAATCATCTTTTGCTGGAGATCAAATTTTCTGAAGGTCTATCACCCTACTGCAAAGCTTCACTTCCTGAACAACTCAAGATCTCAGGGGGAGCTTTGACAACATCCACTATCTTCTCTCTGATTGTTGACAGAGAAGATCATCTCATCCCTCTCTCTCTCTCTCTCTCTCTCTCTCTCTCTCTCTCTGTTGTAAAGGGTTTTTCAAACTCCCTTCAAAAGTTTGTGCTGGTTTCTGAGACCTTGTCAAAACTCAGTGGTGGCAAGACACCTGATCAAAAAAATCTGGTTTGGTTTTTGAGCACCTTATCAAAAGCTCATTGGTGCCCAGGACACCTGATCAACTCATCCTGCAGTGGATTCCTACCTAGGGTGGTAGAAGAGTGGATGTACCCAGATTGATTGGGGAACCACTATAGCTCCTTTTGTCATCTGGTTGCTTGTATTACTTTTGTTTCTGGCTGTGGTTTGTGATTACTTTTTGATTAGATAGTTGTTATATGTTATTTGCTTCCATGTTCACTTAGGAATACAACAACAGTTGTAAAACGTTTTTAGCAAGCACCATACTCTATTCACCCCCCTCTAGAGTATATCAGATCTAACTTGCACTTTCAATTGGTATCAGAGCCAGGTTGGTTAAAATACCACACCTTAGTGGTTGCACAGGCTAACACCTGAACCCAAAGATCCCTCTAGTTAGATCTGCTTGTTTTGATTTTGTTATTAGAATTATTTCTTCACAAAACATGGCCCAAAACAAAGATTATGCTAGCACCAGACCTCCAGTGTGCAATCTATCTAAGTTTGCACTTTGGAAGGCAAGGATTAGACTGTACATGAACTCTATTGATGCGGACATTTTCAATTCTATTTTGACAGTGTGTCCAAGACCTCCAGAGAATACAAGTACAAGTGTTGTTCCACCTCCTTCAGGAATAGATGCAGAAATAAAGAAATGGAAATTGGCTGATGCAAAAGCTATGAACTTCTAGCCCAAACTATGTCTGAGGAGATATTCCAAAAGGTAGCTGAATGTAACTCAGCAAAGGACATCTGGGACAAGTTGTCTGAGATAGTCTCAGGATCTGCTGATGAGAGAAAAGATAGAAGATCTCATCTCATAACCCAGTATGAGAATTTCAAGAAAGGAGAAGTTGAGTCAGTAGCATACATGTATAATAGACTCAGTCTCATAGTCAATGAGCTGAAAACTTTGGATAAGGAGATCTCATTGACTGAGCTCAATGATAAAATCCTAATATGCTTCCCAAGCACTTGGGACTCAAGGATCTGGCCAATCAAGGATGCCAGAAGTCTAAATGAGATCACAACAGAAGCTCTCTTGGGCAAGCTCAAGTCTTATGAGCTGCTCATCAAGAATAGAGAAGAAGAGCAGAAGGCTGCCTCACCAGCTATAAGAAAGGAGAAATCAATAGCTTTCAAAGACGCTGAAGATCAGCCTGAAGACAAGGTCCCCAATGAAGAGTTGCTAAGCCTTCTTGCCAAAAGGTTCTACAAAATGGCCCGGAAGGATTTCAGGAAAAGATCATACAAAGAGCATGACAAGCCAAGGTATGACAAATCAAATAACAAAGAAATTATTTGCTTTGGTTGCAGGAAACCAGGCCACATTGTGCCTGACTATCCAGAAAACAAAAACAAGGACAAAAAGGACAGGAAAGAAAGGAGAAAAGAAAAAGACTTCAAGAAGAACAGCAATGGCAAACCCTCCTCCAGCAAGAACAAACATACAAGGAAGGGATTGTTGCTGAAACTTAGAGTGAGACAGAAGAAGAATCAGAAGCTTCATCCAGCTCAGGTGATGATGAAGATGATGCTGAAGAAAAAGAATTCTGCATGATGGCTATCAATGCCTCACAACAAAATTCTGATGCAGAAGAGTCAGAATCTGAATCAGAGACTCAATCTGAAGAGGACCAGGTAATAAGTTCTTTTGATTTAATCCAAAGGACTTTAAGTGTGAGTTTAAAGCACTATGTTTAGATTTATTAAAATCTAAGAAGGAAATCATTTCTCTCAGAAATCAATTATCTGAATACAGTACTTTAAAATCAGAAAACCTCAAACTCTCTGAGTAGTTGGAATGCTGTAGGGAGCAGATAGCTTCACTGAAAAGTGAACTATCAGAGGCCAAGAAGCTTGAAGAATCCCTCAATGGGAGAAGTATCAAGCTAATGGACATCACAAGCACAGTGAACTCAAGATTCAATAGTACACTGGGCTTCGGTGCTTCATCCAGCCAACCTATAGTATTATCAACCGCAATTAAATTTATCTCTGATAAAGGTAAGAGAGTTGTAGAGGTAGCTAGGAAGAATTCTGACTTACCCAAGAAAACAAGAGTTCAACAGAAATCGTCGAACGGAGCTAGACGATCGTCGACTGCAGATCAACGATCTCAGGCTAAATCGTCGAACTCAGGTCGATGATCTCTAAACCCTGAACTCTGCCACAGTCGATCTTCGAATGGAGCTCGACAATCTGACCCAAGATTGTCGAACTCAGCTCAGCGATCGTCGAGCAGAGATTAGAGTTTTGAAAACTTTTTCAAAGGTAAATCAAATTCCAAACCTAGGGGTCCTTCATCCCAAAGATTTAACCCTTATACTGAATGGATAATACCTCCATGGAGATATCATCCTGAAGGCTATAAGAGTCAACCAGGGATGTCTCTTATTTCTGAATTCAAAGGTTATCAACCTAGGCCCAAGGTAAACTGGGTCAAAAATAAGTAAATTGTTTTATGTGCAGGTGAAGACCTATCCAACATCAAACCAGCAATGGTATCTGGATAGTGGGTGCTCAAAGCACATGACAGGAAACAAGGACAACTTTACATCCTTCAAAGCCAAGCTTGGACCCAAAGTAATATTTGGTGATTCAAACTTTGGACTAACAAAAGGATATGGTGCAGTCCAGATTGGCACAGTCACATTCAAGAAAGTAGCCTATGTGGAAGGACTGAAGCATAACTTGATCAGCATCAGTCAACTATGTGATGAAGGCTACCAAGTGACTTTCAGCAAATCCTTATGCAAGATCAAATCAGAGGACAACACAACTGTGTTGACAGGTAAAAGGAAAGGTAACATCTATTTAGTAGACTTTCTTTCAACTAAAGTAGAAATTTGCTTGTTTAATTCTATTTGTAGACCTAATGAGTTATGGCATAAGAGACTAGGGCATATAAACCTTAGAACCATTGCTAGGCTATCCAAGGACAACCTTGTTAGAGGACTACCTTCTGGCCCCTACAAGAAGTAAGGACTCTGGAGGGCTTGTCAATTAGGCAAGCAAACCAAAAATAGTTTCAAGTCACTTACTAAGAGTGATTCACCTAGGATTTTGTATCTGTTACACATGGATCTTTTTGGACCCATTACAGTACAAAGCTTAAGAGGGAAATCTATACTTTAGTGGTTGTAGATGACTTCTCTAGATTCACATGGGTGTTCTTTCTGAGCAAGAAGTCTGATAACTTTAAGTGTTTGACAGAGTTTCTCAAATGCATACAGAGTGAGTTCAATACTCACATTGCCCTGATCAGAAGTGATCATGGGATAGAGTTTGATTCTCTTCTTATGCAAGAGTTCTGTCAGAGTGAAGGGATCAGACACACTTTCTCAGCTCCTAGAACTCCTCAACAAAATGGGGTAGCTGAAAGGAAAAATAGAACCCTTATTGAATCTGCCACTACATTGTTGTCAGATGCTCACCTACCTCTATCCTTTTGGGCAGAGGCAGTGAACACCTCCAACTATGTGTTGAATAGAAGTTTAATACATAAACTGAAGGGCAAGACTCCCTATGAATTACTCAAAGGGAAGAAACCTAAAGTAGATTACTTTAAATTTTTTGGTTGTATTTGTTACATTCATAATAATGACAAGAAATACTTAGCAAAATTTCAAGCTAAAGCTGATGAAGGAGTGTTTCTGGGATACTCCATGATCAGTAAAGCTTATAGGGTATATAATAAATCAACTCTCAAAATTGAAGAATCTGTTCATATATCTTTTGATGAATCTAACATGTCTTTCAAGGAGAAGAATACTTCTACCATAGAACCTTTGCAGGTACACTCTTTTGCTGAAGACTTGGACAGGTTACAAATTATTCAAAAAGAGGAAAGCAGTGAAGATGAAGAAGACATTCAACATCTTGAAGAGAAACTTCTTGAAGAGCCAGTTGTTGTACCACCAGAGGAAACAACAATACAGGTTGGTGAACAATCAACATCTCCTGTTGATTTAGTAACATCAAGAGACCATCCAATCTCCCAAGTGATTGGAGACATCTCAGCTGGTGTGCAAACCAGAAATCAGGTCAACCAAAACCTGATGCACACTTGCTTCCTTTCTCAAATTGAACCTCAATCCATTCAAGAAGCAGAGCAAGATCCACACTGGATCATTGCAATGTAAGAAGAGTTGCATCAATTTGAAAGGAACAAAGTTTGGAAACTAGTACCAAGGCCAAAGGATCACTCCATTGTTGGAACAAAGTGGGTGTTCAGAAATAAATTGGATGATCAAGGAGGCATTGTAAGGAACAAGGCAAGGCTAGTTGCTCAAGGGTACTCTCAAGAAGAAGGGATAGATTATGACCAGACCTTTGCACCAGTTGCAAGGTTAGAGGGCATAAGAATCTTCTTAGCATATGGAGCACACAAAGGATTCAAAGTATACCAGATGGATGTAAACGGTGCCTTTCTCAATGGAGATATCAAAGAAGAAGTCTATGTCAGATAACCCCCAGGTTTTATCTCTTCAACTCATCTTGATTATGTTTTCAAATTGCATAAAGCATTATATGGTCTAAAGCAAGCTCCTAGAGCATGATATGAGACCCTAGCATGTTTTCTTCTGAAAAATGAGTTTATAAGGGGTAGAGTAGACCAAACTCTTTTTATTAGAACTCATAAGTCTCATACCCTACTAGTACAAATCTATGTAGATGATATTATATTTGGCTCTACTGATTCAAATTTTTGCAGAAGGTTCTCCAACCTAATGCATTCTAAATTTGAAATGAGTAGCATGAGTGAGCTATCCTTCTTTCTAGGATTGCAAATCAAACAACATGCTGAAGGCATATTTATTTCTCAAACCAAGTATGCAAAAGAATTTGTTAAGAAATTTGGTATGTCTGAAGCATCATGTATGAAAACACCTATGCCTACCAATGTTGTATTAGATGCTGATGAACATGGGAAACCTGTTGATCAGACAACATATAGAGAAATGATTGGCTCTTTATTGTACCTTACAGCTAGTAGACCTGACATAATGTTTGCTACATGCATATGTGCTAGATTCCAAGTAAGCCCTAGAGAGTCACACCTAACCTTAGTAAAAAGGATTCTCAGGTATGTAAAAAGTTGTCCAAATCTAGGTCTCTGGTATCCAAAAGATTCAGCATTTGACTTAACTGGATTTTCAGATGCTGATTATGCTGGATGCAGAATAGACGGGAAAAGCACCAGTGGAACTTGTCAGTCTTGGTGACAGACTTGTCTTCTGGTTTTGCAAGAAACAAACATCTGTGTCAACTTCAACTGCTAAAGCTGAATATATGGCTGCAGGTAGTTGTTGTTCACAAATATTGTGGATTCAAAACCAACTCCTAGACTATGACTACAACTTAGAAAAGTCTAAAATATTTTGTGATAATACCAGTGCTATTTCTATAGCACAAAATCCAGTCCTCCATAGTAGGACAAAACACATAGAAATTAGGCATCACTTTCTAAGGGATAATGTTGCGAAAAATAAAATTGAACTTCAATATATCCCAACTGATTTGCAAAGGGGAAATATTTTCACCAAACCCTTGAATGAAAAGAAACATACATTCTTTCTAAATCAGTTAGGAATGTTAGATGGAGGAAACCTAAAATAAGTTCCAAGATTTTAAAAATATAAAAATGACCAAGACTAGGCAAACATCTTGATTTTTCTAGTGTCTAGAGTATGTTTCTGGTCTCTGTACTGCGCTCGACGATTTCCCCCAGATCGTCGAACGGAGATCGACGATTTCAGAAATCGTCGACCTGAGTTCAGCGCCTCTCAGATAGTGCTAAACTATCTTTCTTCAAGTCAACGATCGTCGAACGGAGCTCGATGCTCTCCAATACCGTCGAACGGAGATCGACGATATTGATGACCTTTCAGTTTCCTTTAGAAGCTCAGATCGTCGAATAGAGTTCAACGATCTTTCCTTTTCTGCGTCGAACCCTAATATAAAACTCATTTTTCGGTCGTCGTTCTCCCTTTGCGCTTTCATACTCTCTGCAAATTTTCTCTTTCCCTCCAAACTTCTCAACACTTGGTCGTTTGTTTGTTCATTTTTGCAGGTATCAATGGCAGTTTCAGTCGCCATCTTGGCCGCAATGAAATTTGACGCTAGATTTGATATCGACATGGATTCTTTCAACAACAGTGATCAAATCTTCAAGGAGATTCTGGAACTTTTCAAAGAACAACAACTAGTTACCATCATGACTACAAGGATCAAATTAGCTGCAGATGAGATAAAGGAATGAGTGTATACTGCCCATAACCTGGATCAGAATACAGTGGTTGGAAGCATCTCAGGAACCCAGGTATCTCTAACACCTGCTGCTTTGACAGAGGTTTTTAATTGAAATCTGGAGAAGATTCTGTTGAGCTTTCTGGAGCGGAGTTTTCTAATATGCTTGAAAGGATGGGACACTCTGAAGCAAACTCTAGCAAATTGCTGAAGAAAAATCTGTCTGTTGAGTACAGATTTCTAGCTGATGTTGTTGGCAAGGTATTGTTGGCCAAACACTCAGCTCATGATACCATATCAAGGCATCAGCTCTGCTTGATGGGTCCCCTGGTGGACAAGAAGCAACTCAACTGGGGAGAAGTTTTCTTTGATTTGATTAAGAAAAAGATTAACAAGAACTTTGTTAATTTTGGAAGGATCATAGGGCTGTTCCTTCACCACAGATGCCCTGCACTGCTTGTTTCCAGTGGGATGCACATCAATGCCTCCAAGAGGCTCACCTGTGCCCTATTTGGGAAATGGCACAGGCAGATTGTCAAGCCCAGCAGGCCCTCTGCAATTTCTACTTCAGGCACAAGGACTACTCCAGTCACTTCCCCTCAGGTTTCTGCCCCTACAGAAGAGTTGCCTGCTTCATCTCCTCCTCCTCCACCCTTGTTCATCTACCATAGTCACATCCACCATCATAATTTCCACCCCATCTCCAACTTCAATTCCTTCTCCAACTCAACCACTCACTGAAGAAATCTTCCATCCTCTACATCACTACCCACACCTAGATATTGATTCATCCTCTCATATTCCCTCTTTCACTCTTATAGATGATTCCTATATCGATGATTCTCCTTCATCCACTCCTGAGTCACCATCCTCATCCACCTCTTATCAACAACTACTTCAGGACATAATTGCTCAAACATCCTTCACACCATCCATTTCCATTCCACTCTCTTCCATCTCCACAATTCCAATTTCCCAGCCATCATTTCCACAATCCACAGGTTCTCCACCAACGTCTCCTACTGCTTCCTCATCCATCCCTACCTCTACTCAAGTCCCTCTTGAGCAAGTAGATCTTCCAGCCCTTGCAGACAGGTTATATGAGCTGATAGCTCCAAGGCTATCCCTCTTGTTAGAGACCTCTTTGGCTCCACTTCTAAAAACAGTTCAGGAACTGTCTGCCAGGCTCTCTTCCATTCTTCCTTCTTAGGCAATCCCTTCTTATGGGTGCCTTGATCCAGTTGCCACTGAATCTAGGCAGGGGGAGATGTCTTATGAAGTTGAAAGATTGCCTGCTGTAGTATCCTCAGCCCAAGCTTCAGTTGCATTCATCACAGTGGACCTCAGGTCACTGTTATCAATTTTGGATTTTGTATACTTCAACTGTCTACCAGTCCAGCAATCTGAAGATCTGACTAAGGCCATTGTGCCTATTTCCAGATATGACCCCAGCTTAATAAGCTCTTATATACATTCCTTCAATGATGTTGACACTGCTTCTGCTGCTGCTCCTACTGATGCTATTGATAGTTCTGTCAGTTCTGATATTGCTCTTTTTGAGGACATGCATATGACAGAGGTATTTGTTTTTGAGCCTGCTGTTACTGCTGCTGTTGCTCCTTCTGAAGTTGACTTTCCAGTTTCATCTGTTACTACTGTTTCTATTACTGCTGCTGTAGCTTCTGTTTCTGAAAGTGTTGTATCTGAATCTGCTGTCACAACTCCTTCTGCTAGTATTGCTTCTACTCCACTTCCTGCTGTTGCTGTTGCTACTGTTGCTGTCTCTGATGCTTCTTCTGCTCAGTCTCAATAACAAAAAGATTATCTCCAAAGGATTGATGCAGTGTATGATAATCCTCCAAGCTCAGACAGTGATCTGTTCAGGACTGACTCAGATGATTCCTCTGCTACAATTGCAAGGAAAAGGAAAGCCAGAAGCAAGGCTATGAAGAGAGTTCCTCCAGAAAAAGTGAAAGAGACAAATGACATTCCGTACTACATACTGCATGATTGCCCTATAACAGAACCTTGTATGCAATACTCCAGGAATCAACTGAAAGCTATGAAAAAGAAAAGAAAGTATGACAAAGGATCTTCCCATTTTAATCCTCCTCCTCCTCCCTCACCTGATGCAGGTGCAGGTGGTAGTTCTGCTTTCCAATCTACTGCCAGAAGCCAAACTTCATATCAACCTCAAGGTAGATCCCAGTACAGAGGGAATCAATCTAGAGGTTACCAGTCCAGAAGAGGACAGAATAGAGGAAATCAGAGAGAACTTAAAGTATACTCTAAAGGATATTCCAGGCAACATCCTTATCCAAGGGAAGGACAAGGTCCTTCTGACACAACTTCTGGTCCCTTCCCTTATAAGCTGAAAGAACTAGTCTCCTCCAGAGCTCCTCCAAATAATCCTTCAAATAGATATGAGCCTCATGTTCCATTTGAGAACCCAGAAAATAATCCCACCTCATGGACTGCAAGAATGAAAGAATTGGCTGTTTTGGACCAAATCAAGAAAGCCAGAGAACAAGGAAGGGATACTTCAAATATCACTACCTTATCAGATCAAAGAAAGAGCTTGAGAGATACTCCTCCAGTAAATGTTTTGATTCAGAAAGCTATATGAAGCTGCATCTAGAAGCTGTAGTGCCCAGGCCAAAGCAACAAACCTCTCTAGGTGTAGCTGATGATAGAAGATCTAAGAAGGAAGCTCTCAATCCAAACAAAGAAATAGTTCTTATAAAGTGCAAGGAAAAAGAATGATTCTGTAAGATGACAGTATATTTTGTTTTCTGAACTATCTGAGATAATGTCTGTGTTTCTGCAATATCTTGTTTGTTATATCTCTGCTTTGTATGTTTTTTTCATTTTTTCCAATATCTGTAAATAGTAATCCTAACCCAAATAGGGGGAGATTGTTGGAACACCCTATTACTGATTTGGGCAAGGATTACTATGTCTTTTAGGAAATCTGTTTTGACCTCCTTGTATAGATCTAAAGGTCAATTAGAATTGAGTCTAAGGGTTAGTATTTAGGTTTGAAAGCTGCCCTCAAGACCAGATATTTCAGTTCAGGAGACCAAGTCATTTCGTCGAGCTCAGTACGATGAATCGTCGGACTCCATTCGACGATCGCTGAGCTCACTTCTACGAATCGTCGAACTCCATTCGACGATCTCTGAGCTCAACTTCAACGAGTCGTCGAACTCCATTCGACGATCTTCGAGCTCAGATCGACGTTCTTGTCTCCAGTTTGTTTCTCTATCTCTGAGCTCAGTTCGGTGATAGTTGAGCTCAGATCGACGATCTCTGTTTCAGTCTAAGTCCAGTCTCTGAGCTCAGTTCAACGATAGTGGAGCTCAGTTCGACGTTTTTCTGGAGAGATAGACGTTTTCAAGATTCAAATTCAGACAGTTATGGAATTATTCTCAGCATTTATGTCAAGGATCTTGTAGCCGTTTTCAATTAATCTGGAGCAAGTTTCAAGGGATTTTCAAAGGAATGTTTTTATTGGACTTTCCTCCAGAAGACAAAATGCAGTTAAGGAAGTCATTTATGACATGCTAACGACTATCTTGGATAGAAAAAATATTCATTCAGATCTAAGGAATAAAAGGGATATTCATATTCTGCTAGAAAATAGAATAACATAGAAGAATAACATCATCAACAACAACTCTTACAACAATCACAACAACAGAAAGAGAAAGAGTTGCAAATATTCTCTGTCTTAGAATTCATACAAGAACACCATCACAAAAGGAGATCAACATACTGAAACTTTCAGATCCCTCTTGATTACAGTGTTCAAAGGCCATCATCATTCAAGACTCCAGACACCATACATTTCAGTTGTTGCTGAAATCATCTTTTGCTGGAGATCAAATTTTCTGAAGGCCTATCACCCTACTGCAAAGCTTCACTTCCTGAACAACTCAAGATCTCAAGGGGAGCTTTGACAACATCCACTATCTTCTCTCTGATTGTTGACAGAGAAGATCATCTCATCCCCTCTCTCTCTCTCTCTCTCTCTCTCTCTCTCTCTCTCTTTCTCTCTGTTTGTGCTGGTTTCTGAGATCTTGTCAAAACTCAGTGGTGGCAAGACACCTGATCAAAAAATCCGGTTTGGTTTTTGAGCACCTTATCAAAAGCTCATTGGTTCCCAGGACACCTGATCAACTCATCCTGCAGTGGATTCCTACCTAGGGTGGTAGAAGAGTGGATGTACCCAGATTGATTGGGGAACCACTATAGCTCCTTATGTCATCTGGTTGCTTGTCTTTCTTTTGTTTCTGGCTGTGGTTTGTGATTGCTTTTTGATTAGATAGTTACTATATGTTATTTGCTTCCCTGTTCACTTAGGAATACAACAACTGTTGTAAAACTTTTTAGCAAGCACCATACTCTATTCACCCCCCACTCTAGAGTATATCAGATCTAACTTGCACTTTCAGATCCTATATGCCTTACTATTGTTGTTGTACCCAACAAATATCCCATCTTGGGATTTGGCTGCAAACATAGTTAGGTGAGACTTGCCAGTGTTAAGCACATAACACCTGCTACCAAAGATCCTAAAGTAGGATATGTTTGGTTTTCTGCCCTTCAAAATCTCATAGGGAGTCTTTTTGTGGTTCTTAGTTATAGATGCTCTATTGAGAACATGACAAGCAGTATTTACTCCCTCAGCCCAGAAATATTCTGGGAGTTAAGTGTCACTCAGTAGAGTTCTACCAGCCTCAATCAGATTTCTATTCTTTCTTTCAACAATTCCATTTTGCTGAGGTGTTCTAGGTGAGAAGAATTCCTGATGAATCCCTAGCTCTTCACAAAACCTTGTCATACACTCAGACTGAAATTCAGTTCCATGGTCACTTCTGATTTTGACCACTGAATTGTTATATTCATTCTGAATTTGTTTAACAAAGTTATGAAACATATTTGGGGTTTCCGATTTCTGCCTCAAAAAGAAAACTCATGTATATCTAGAATAGTCATATACAACCACAAAAGTATAGACTTTCCTACCTAGACTATGAACTGGCATAGGACCAAATAGATCCATATGCATGAGGTACAAACACCTCACTGAGTCTTTGGTATCAAGACTATGAAAAGAGGATTTGGTCTGCTTGCCTTTTTGATAAGCTGAACATATACCCTCTTTTATGCACTTAAATTGAGGAGCATTCCTCACTAACTCTAAACTAAAGAGCTAGCCTATAGTCTTATAGTTCAGATGAGCTAGCCTCTTGGGCCATTGGACACACTGAGATGCTTTCTCATCTGCAACTAAACATACAGGAGAGTTCATGTTTTCATAATAAAAATTTAAACAATAAGCATTCCCTTTTCTATAACCAGACAAGATCACCTTCTGATCACTTGTCCTTTTGATCTGACATCCATTCTTAATAAATGAGATGTCATACCCAAGATCACTCAACTGACTTATGCTTATCAAGTTATGTTTCAAACCTTTTGCATAAGCCACTTGAGTGATTGTTATAGAACTAGAGGAAATATTACCAAACCCTTTTATGACCCCTTTTTCTGATCCACCAAAGATCACTTTAGGTCCATTCTCTATAGGAGTATAGTCCTTTAACATTCTCCTTGTTCCAGTCATGTGCCTGCAACATCCACTGTCCAAGTACCATATAGGGGCATGGAAACTTGGACCCACCTGCAGCAAATAAAATTAAGTTACATTAGAACCCCAACTTTTATTGGGCTCTAGGTTCATGTTAGAATGAAACTTGATATTCTTACCAGCAGCCTTCCTCAAAGGTAAGCTGGCATTCTTCTTGACACTGGTATTGTGCCAGCAATCCATGGCATAATGCCCTATCTTACCACAGTACCAACACTCATATCTATTATACCTCTTTTTAGGTACAGTTTTGACAGCTTTGCTGTCAGCTGTTCTTAACACTGTTGGTACAGTGTTTCTTTCCTTGAGTGCTGGAGCTACACCCTTGTTATTCAGAATTTCAGGCTTACCAGAACCATGTATGATATCATGATCATATCTATTAGTTGGATGTCATACTTTTCTGAAGGAAATGGGGGGTTTGAAGGCTAGAGGCTGTACTGCGGCTTTGCTTTGCTTTTGGAATTGGCAGCCCTTGCATTTCCCTAAAAGCCCAATCCAGTCTTACCCTTTTTAGGAATAAAATCATCAATTAAAGGTAAAACTGATTTTGGGTTAGAGAACTTAGCCACCAGATCCTTTTCCTTCTGAAGTTTGGCTTCCAAACTTTTGATTAGATCATTCTTGAATGTAATAGTACCCATCTAAATAACAGTTATGTTTTTTAGTTTGGCTACTTCATTCATCTTTAGATCCAGCAATTTTTCTGAATCTAATACAGCCTGCTCAAGATCAGCAATTTCCTTGGCATGTGCCTTATTAAGGATTCTTCTTTTCTTAAGTGCTAGCAACAAGTCACCATATTCATCAATAAGTTGATGAACATCTCCTTCAGATTCAGATTCATCTACATCTCTTGATGCAGATGCTTCTGATTCTGAACCAGTATAGTAACCAGAATCTATTGAAGAATTGTTTACCTTACTAGGTCCAGGCTGATCCTGTCATTGATCTTCTTCTATCAAGGCCATCAGCCCTTTACAACATGGTTCTTCAATTTCATTTACTGAAGCCAACCACTTCAAGAATTCAGCATCTTCTACATCCTCTTTAGTTGCCAACAGTCCTATATATGCTTCAGCTTTAGCTTCAGCCTCAAAATCTGATGATGAAGAATCTGACCACCTTTTTTGCTTCTTTGCAACAAGGGATTTCTCCTTATTCCCCTTGTTTTTTAGTTTCTTCTTATCATTAGATTCTTTCCTTTTGTCAGGACAATCAGCTACCACATGTCCTAGCCTGTTACAGCAAAAGCGAACAATTTAGTTGAAGATAATTTACTAGGTTTAGAGCTATACATGTCCTTCCTAGAGGATTTCTTTTTCTGATAGTTATCATCCTTGGATTGTGAGGATGATGGCTTGGATCTCCATTGTTTCTTCTTCAAAAACCTTTGAAATTGTCTTGAGAAAGCTGCTAAGTCTTCATCAGAAATTGGACTATCTGATGTGTGACTGTCTGAACTGTCTGAAACAACTTCTGCAGCTTTCCTAGGAGGTGATGGAGACATCCTCCTATCCTTTCTTATGGATTCAGTCTTGAAAGCCACTAACTTATCTCTGTAATCATTTTTATTACTTTTCTCCTCCTCTTTTCTGACCATCAGCTGCATTTCATATGAAAGCAGTTTGTCAAATAATGTTGGAGGTGAAATTTCTGCTAATCTGGACACTTCCTTAATGGCACATATCTTAGTGTCCCAGTCTTTAATCAATGATCTCAGAAACTTATCATTTAACTCATATGTACTGAATACTCTTCCATATGACATCAGTTCATTCACTATTCTGAAGAATTTCTTGTAACATTCAGTTATGCTGTCTGTTTTAGATTGTCTAAAACTTTCATACTCCTGATTCAGCATAGACTTTCTATCTTCTCTCACCTCTTCTGAACCCTCTATGTAGACAATAAGGGTGTCCCACAATTCTTTGGAGGTCTTGTAGTGGATCAAGTTTTGGAAAGTAGAATCATCTATGACACTGACTATTATATTCTGTGCTCTCTTATCCATAGTAGCCAAGATGATTTCATCCTTTGTCATTTCAGAATATTCCTTTGGTGTTCTGAGATTTGCATCAAGAACTGAGACTTTTATTGGAATGAATGGCCCTTCTTTGACTGTCATATAGATTCTTGGATTTGATGCTTCCATAAATAGTCTAACTCTTTCTTTCCATATGCCAAAAATCTCTTTCATTCATATTGGTAACTTCATGGATCCAAACTCCTTATGATTCTCAATGGAACCCATTTTGCCTAATAGATTTCTGCCTTGAAGATCTACTCAGACTGTTAAGTCTATTCTTTGAGTAATCTGGCTCTGATAGCACTTGAAAGAATTGGTTTCAAGATGTTCTAAACACCTAGAGGGGGGGGGGGGTGAATAGGTTCAATTCTTTTTCTAACTTAGGCAGATAATCCTATCTAGTATAGCAATGTATTCAGCAGAAAGTACAACACAGTATTCACATACACAGCATTCACAGATTGCACACCAGTTTTATAGTGGTTCCCCAAATGATGGGTACATCCACTTTCCCCCTTCGCCTATCTAGCAGTGTACTAGATTCAGCCCAACTTCATTCCTTCTTCTCAGATCCTCAGTTCTTACAGCTCAGAACCAAGAATGGTTCCTACAACTCAGAGTGAATCCACACTCCTACAACTCAGGCATAAGCCCTACCTCAACCTCTTTCACAGGCCTACAACTCAGAGTGACACCCCACTCCTACAACTCAGGCAACAACCCTACCTAATCCTCTTTCACAGTCCTACAACTCAGGGAACAGATTCCCCTACCTCAGGCCCTCAACCCTACCTCAGCCTTTATAATTTAGGCTTACAACTCAGAGATGTAAATCTCCTACACTCAGATATGTTACAAATCCTACAAAAATTAATGATAGAAAGTTGTTGATATCTTCAACGAAATGGAGAGAGAATTGGTTGAAGGCTTCTTGATCAGTTCTTGATAGAACTGATTTCATAAGGATCAACCTGACTTAGCTTTCTTCAAAGCTTCTTGAATCTGAACACAGTAGGGTTGATCTTCTTGATGTTGAAGTTGATCTCCAATCTTCTGTAACACCCCAGTTTTTGCAAGAGGTTCAGTCTGCTGTTCTGGAAAAATTTTTGAGTTCTGGCAGGAGGCACACGGCCTGCGACACGGGCGTGTCGCAGGGCGTGTCGAGGCCGTTTCGACACTCGGCCCAAGTGTCGACACTTTGTGCTCGACGAAGTGTCGAGAGTGAGGCACACGGCCTGCGACACGGGCGTGTCGCAGGGCGTGTCGAGGCCGTGTCGACACTCGGCCCAAGTGTCGACACTTTGTGCTCGACGAAGTGTCGAGAGTGAGGCACACGGCCTGCGACACGGGCGTGTCGCAGGGCGTGTCGAGGCCGTGTCGACAATCGGCCCAAGTGTCGACACTTTGTGCTCGACAAAGTGTCGAGAGTGGGGCATACGGCCTGCGACACGGGCGTGTCGCAGGGCGTGTCGAGGCCGTGTCGACACTCGGCCCAAGTGTCGACACTTTTGCTCGACAGTGTGTCGAGACTGGGGCACACGGCTTGGGACACGGGCGTGTCCCAGGCCGTGTCACCTCTCGGGTTGGTGTTGGGGCCGTGTCGTTGGAGACACACGGCAGGCCACACGGCCGTGTCACTTGGGACACGGGCGTGTCGGATTGAACACGGGCGTGTCGAATGCCCGTGTCTGATTCCAGGCGCGTCGATTTGAGACGGCGAATGAGGCACACAGCCCTGGACACGGGCGTGTGCCAGGCCGTGTTCGGCCCAGGTCTTTTATTTTCCAGGCGAATCGCAGCCAGTCTTTTTCTGGTTTTGGGATCTAACGGTTCAGGCCATCTCCTGGACAGTTAAGTCCGAACTTAGGGTTACAGATCCTCATTCTTTTTCAAGTCCTCTCTTTCTTAGTTCTTGAGAGAAACTAGAGCAAGGAGGAAGAAGAAGAACTTTTGGGCTGTAGGAAGGGTTTCGGAGCTCCGAATTGCGAGCCGAGTCCGGATCCGTGAAGCTTGGAGCATTGCGAAGTGTTCCATCCGGCTATTTTTTTGCCATGGCAAGGAAGAGGAGTCGGAAGGTAACGACATCTCTTCTCTCGGTCTTTAGGATGCACGTTTTAGCATCATCTAGTTTTCTTTTCTCTAATTTTTGGGCACCAAACTCTCAAATGAGAGGGGTTTTGGCTTGCCAAGTTTCAAGAGGAACTTCCGGGTCGATTGAGTCCGTCCCCGGCATATCTTTGCATTAGAGATCCGCTTCGCTAGTGGATTAGGCATGGTGGGTGAAGCTGTAGTCGCGACCGTTAGTCCGACGCGGTGATGTTGCATACGAACTAGGGATTCGTAGAGATTTCCGATGCGGCAAGTTGCCGTTTGTGTTGTGGTGGTGATTGTCCCGTTTGCTTGAAAAGAGTACATGTAGTCGAACCCGGACAAGGTTAGCTCCTCGTGGTGGTAGATGGTTTCCTTGACAAGGTTAGCTCCAAATGAGAATGGAGATGGTTTCCTTGGTGGACAAGGTTAGCTCCGCACGAGTTGGAGATGTTTTCCTTGGAGCGCGGGAACGCTGCGGTACAAAGAGGGATTGCGATGTGTTTAGTCTTGGTTGTGTTGTGCCAAGGCGTGGCTATGTCTCCGTGGTCGGCTGGCTATCCCGTGACACGTGCGTCATGTGTGGAGAGTGTCCCGGCGAGACTAGTCCCCTTCTGTGAGACTGACGAGAATGCCAAGCTTGGGCAAGCCCGGGCAAAGAGGCCATGAGCGGGTGGGGTCCATCAAGGCTTCTTAGAATCGGTCAGTCTGTGGTTGTTGGAATCCTGACATGAGACGTCAGAGCTTGCAGGCAAGCCCGGGGCTAAGCCCACAAGCGGGTGGGGCCTTGGCAAGATTTCCATGTGGCGGCCTGTGCGCCGTGTGAGGGAGTTGTGTCTCCCTCAATGTTTGCGGCTTTATGCCAATTGGGGAAATGTGAGTACCCAAATGTTGTGATGTTGTGCTAGATGCATACGGTTTAGGGTACCTTGGGTGAAGCCCGGGTGTTGCATTCATGTTGCATAGTAGGCCCTTTCTTTATATGCTCAACCAGTAGAGAACATGTTTGTTGATTGAGACATCCAAGCCTGTTTTAATGTATTTCTATTTATAGAAATTTATATTGCATATGAAGTGCTGACTTGCAGGTTGGAGGGTTCCCCGGGGTCCGTTAGGGGCGGCCGGGAGGAGATGTGTTGTTACACAGTTTGAGGTCAGCCTTTGCTGACCCACGTTACTAATAATTTTTACAGGGCAAGGATCGCACGCAGGAGCTAGCACGCCGGCCAAAAAGGCCTAAGCCCATGAAGTGTTTTTCTCTCTTGTAGCACTACTTTTGATGATGTATGTTTGAGACTATTTTTGTCCGGCTTGCATGCCGAGGTAGACTAGGAGTGCTGAGCACATTCATGTTTGATTGTACTGTATACCCTTTTGGACATTTGATGTAAGGCCTTAAGGCCATTTGTTTACTCTTTTGGATTAGTGGATAACTTCTAGTTGTGCTTGGTTTTCCGCTGTGTTGTGCAAGTGTTTTGAGTTTGGGTAGCTATATCAACTTTTAATACTAAAGCTGTGGTGTTCGTATGTTGTGGGGCCCCGGCCGGACCCATATTATACGTCCATTACAGGGGAGGTGTTACAATTTGGTATCAAAGCGAGGTTAGATTCAAGGTCAGTGCGTAGAGAAGTTATCCACATAAGAGTAACGCGGGACCATGAGTGTCCTTATGTTGTAGTCTTGAGATTGGAGACTAATCCCTTATTTCTTGTCTTCCTGAAGAGTGCAAGCAACGAGGTGGGCACTTCAAGAGCAAGGGATGATCTCTCGGCGAGCAGTGCTACTGCTCCAGGTCTTTTGGGCACGGGTGTAGACCCGGCCGATTTCTGCCGCATGCTTGCAGAAGCGATGGTGGCAGCTCAAGCTACAGCAGCGGCTCAGGTGGCAGCCCCTGCCACACCAGATACGGCAACGGCCGTGCCAGGAGCAGAAGCCAGGCGAGTGGAGCCTTTGGCGGAGAGAGTAGTTGTTGGACATGGAGATCGACATATGAAGTACTTCCTGAGTTTCCATCCCCCGTCCTTCAAGGGTACTGGAACGCCAACGGATGCGGAGGACTGGTGGGTTCGTATTCAAGAACTGTTAAGGGCGGCAGAGACGCCAGAGGAAAAGAAAGCTGAGTATGCGGCTTTCATGTTGGAAGGGGATGCCAAGTTATGGTGGGTGGCCCATAGCGGCCGCCAATTTCCGGGACGCACCCCGTCAGTGGAAGAGTTTGGGGACGCTTTTCTTAAGAGGTATATCCCAGTTTCAACTCGGTTGGCCCTGCAGAGGCAGTTTCTGCATCTAATGCAGCGAGACAAGACAGTGGATGAGTACGTGCAAGAGTTCACCCGATTGGGTCGTTATGCGGGAACGACAATGGCGGATGATGTAGAGAGGGATAACCTCTTCTACCAAGGGTTGAGGGAAAATTTGAGACAACCCCTCATCTCCATGAAGAGGGCGGGATTTAATGAGCTAGTTGAAGCCGCCAGGAGTTTGGAGAATGATTTGGAGCGAACCCAACGCCGTAAGGGTTTTACTCCCAAGCAAGGGGAAGGGAAGCCTTCCCAATCTCATGGAAAGTCTGATGGGAGTAGGTGGAGGAAGAAGCCTCCCACTTCCAGATCTGGTGAGAGGAGCAACTGGACGCCTGGGGGTTCCCACTCTAGGGGACCGCCGACGTGCTACAACTGCGGGAAGGTTGGGCACATAGCCCGTGCTTGTCAGCAAGGGGGAGCGGGGCAAGAGTCAAAGCAGGAGCAGTCTGTGCGCTCGGGCCCCAGTGCTGTAGAGAAAGGAAAGATGGCAGAGTCAAGCGCTTCTCGGTTCCAACCGGTGCAACCAAGGGCCTACAACCTTGGACAGCAAGAAGCGATCCGCCAGACGGATGTGGTGACAGGTATGAAGAGAATTTAAGTTTAAATTTTGTGCTTCATCCTTTTAGACTTTTGTGTAATGTCTATGTTGTAGGCTTCGTGTTAGTTTCTGGATACCCCGCTAGGGTATTGTTTGATACAGGAGCATCGCACTCCTTTCTTGCGGAGAGCTTCATCCGGAGAATAGGAGTTGAGTCTTTCTCGTCGGGAGCAGAGCTGAAAGTGCGCATGCGCAATGGGTCATCTATGACCACCGGGGCTAAAGGGCACATTTGTTGGGAGCTAGACGGAGTTGTCTTCGCTCTGGAAGCGGCAGTGTTACCATTAGTAGAGTTCGATGTCATTTTTGGTATGGACTGGCTTGCAGAGCAGCGCGCCAGTATTGACTGCCTTTCTAAGGTGGTGACCTTAAGGAGTAAAGGGCAAACAGAAGTCAAGTTTGAGGGCCTTGGTGGAGTGGCCTGTTCCCTGATATCGGCCATGCAGTTGGTGCGGGCGGTTAACCAGGGTGGTGTAGCGCTTGTAGCGTTATTGGAGGTTCGTCTCTCCCAACTGTCGATTGAGGAAGTGCCTGTGGTGGCAGAGTTCAAGGATGTGTTTCCGGATGAACTTCCTGGAGCGCCTCCTCGGCGGGAGATCGACTTCTCGATCGAGTTAGTGCCGGAGGCTAGACCGGTGTCACGTCCTCCATTTAGGATGGCACCAAAGGAGTTAGCGGAACTTAAGGTTCAGTTACAGGAACTGTTGGAGCAAGGGTATATTAGACCCAGTTCTTCACCGTGGAGCGCACCGGTGTTGTTTGTAAAGAAGAAATACGGTAGCATGCGCCTGTGCATAGACTACCGAGAGCTTAATAAGTTGACCGTCAAGAATAAGTATCCGATCCCTCGGATAGACGACCTGTTTGACCAATTGGTGGGGTCAGTGGTATATTCGAAGTTGGACTTGAAGTCAGGATACTATCAGCTACGAATTCGGGATGAGGACATACCCAAAACTGCCTTTGGTACAAGGTATGGGCACTTTGAGTTTACGGTGATGCCGTTCGGGCTGACGAACGCACCATCGGTGTTCATGGATCTGATGAATCGAGTATTTCGAGATTACTTGGATTCGTTTGTGGTTGTCTTCATCGATGACATCCTGGTGTACTCCAAGTCGGAAGTGGAGCATGAGACCCACTTGAGAATAGTTTTGCAAGTGTTGAGGGAGAATGAGTTGTATGCAAAATTCTCCAAATGCGAGTTCTGGTTGGAGAAGGTGGCATTTTTGGGCCACGTGATTAGTGGTGATGGGGTGGCAGTGGATCCAGCGAAAGTGGAGGCCATCAGAGATTGGCCGGTGTTGAGGACCGTGGCGGAAGTCCGAAGTTTTCTTGGACTAGCCGGGTATTATAGGAGATTCGTGGAGAATTTCTCGAAGATAGCTCTACCCCTCACCTCTCTCACTCGTAAAGACCATAAATTTGTGTGGACCCAAGAGTGCGGTCAAGCATTCGAGGCACTAAAGGAGAGGCTTATGATGGCTCCGATCTTGAGTTTACCGCAAGGGACAGATGGATTTCAAATTTTCAGTGACGCATCGGGATGCGGTTTGGGTTGCGTTTTGGTGCAACATGGGAAGGTGATAGCTTTTGGGTCTAGACAGCTGAAACCTCATGAGAGGAATTACCCCGTCCATGACTTGGAGTTGGCGGCGGTAATCTTCGCGCTGAAAATTTGGCGGCATTATGTTTATGGCGCAAGAGTGGAGATCTTCACGGACCATAAAAGCCTGAAGTATCTCTTGGATCAAAAGGACTTGAACATGCGGCAACGCAGATGGGTTGAGTTTCTTGGAGACTACGAAGTGGCGATTCAGTACACGCCGGGTAAAGCCAATGTGGTGGCAGATGCGTTGAGTAGAAAGTACTCGGGGCTAGGAAATTGGATCGAAGTTCATGATGAGCGGTTGGTACGGGAATGGGAGTCCCTTGGATTGGAATGTGTTGCGAGAGGCGAGTCTAGCGTGGCTCGGATTGAACTGGATTGAAGTGCAAAGCGACTTGTCCGATCGTATTCGGGAAGCGACTCGATTAGATGTGGAGTTTCAACCTTTTGTGTTGGAGGCTCAAACGGGCGAGAGCAGCACCTGGGAGATGATCGGGGGAATCTTGAGAAAGGGCGGAAGGGTTTGTGTACCGCAGTTTGGCAATCTCCGTGAGGAGTTGATGTTTGAGGCTCACTTCTCAAAGTACTCCATTCACCCGGGCAGTACAAAGATGTACTTGGATATGAAGAAATCCTTTTGGTGGCCGGGGTTGAAGCGAGATGTGGCTTTGTATGTGAGTCGTTGCCAAACATGTGCCTTGGTGAAGGCCGAATGTCAGAAACCGGGCGGGTTCCTGAAGCCCCTTCCAATTCCTGAATGGAAATTTGAGGACATCTCCATGGACTTTGTGCATGGTTTGCCTAGATCGCAGCATGGGAATGATGCTATTTGGGTGATCGTGGATCGCCTAACCAAGGTGGCTCACTTCATCCCGAACCGGAAAGAGGACAGCGTGGAGAAGCTGGTGGAGTTGTATGTTCGCAACATTGTGCGACTGCACGGAATTCCTAAGAGCATAGTCAGTGATCGCGATGGACGGTTTACGTCCAAGGACTGGAGACTGGTTCAGAAGAGCTTGGGCACGAAGCTAAAGTTTAGTACGGCGTTCCATCCTCAAACTGATGGGCAAACGGAGAGAACGAACCGTACTATGGAGGATATGTTGAGGATGTGCGTTCTTGATTTTGGCAAGAGGTGGGAGGATCACCTCTTCATGGTAGAATTTGCGTACAACAACAGTTTTCAAGCTAGTATAAAGATGGTGCCATACGAAGCTTTGTATGGGAGGCGGTGTCGAACGCCAATGTCTTGGGCAGAGGCGGGAGACACCAAACTTCTGGGAAAGGATGCGGTAGTTGACGCTTGTGAGATGGTACGGACCATCCAAGAGCGTATGAAGGTGGCACAAGACAGGCAAGCGAAATATTTTAATGCTCGTCACCGGAAGTTAGAATTTGCAGTTGGTGATTGGGTTTATCTGAAGGTCAAGCCGTTCAAAGGCGTCTCGCGGATTCGCCGACTCAAGAAGTTGAGTCCAAGGTTTTTGGGGCCTTTTGAAATTGTTGAGCGGATAGGAGAAGCAGCCTATCGGTTGGCATTGTCCGCAGATTTGAGTGGATTACATGACGTCTTCTACGTCTCCGTGTTGAGGAAAGCCTTGGTGGAGGCTAGCGTGGTGATTGAGCCGGCATCGGTGCCGATTGAGGAAGACTTGAGGACGCGAGTCCTTCCAATCGCTATAGAAGATTCGGAGATTCGGCAGTTGCGGAATAAGGAAGTTAAACTTGTGAAAGTTCGTTGGGACAACTGCGGTCGTGAGGAGTTCTCGTGGGAGCGAGAACAGGCCATGCTAGAAGACTATCCAGAACTATTGTTGTCAGGTACAATTTAAGTTTTGTACCCTTTTGTTTTGTAATTTCGGGACGAAATTCAGTTAAGTGGGGGAGAGTTGTAACACCCCAGTTTTTGCAAGAGGTTCAGTCTGCTGTTCTGGAAAAATTTTTGAGTTCTGGCAGGAGGCACACGGCCTGCGACACGGGCGTGTCGCAGGGCGTGTCGAGGCCGTGTCGACACTCGGCCCAAGTGTCGACACTTTGTGCTCGACGAAGTGTCGAGAGTGAGGCACACGGCCTGCGACACGGGCGTGTCGCAGGGCGTGTCGAGGCCGTGTCGACACTCGGCCCAAGTGTCGACACTTTGTGCTCGACGAAGTGTCGAGAGTGAGGCACACGGCCTGCGACACGGGCGTGTCGCAGGGCGTGTCGAGGCCGTGTCGACACTCGGCCCAAGTGTCGACACTTTGTGCTCGACAAAGTGTCGAGAGTGGGGCACACGGCCTGCGACACGGGCGTGTCGCAGGGCGTGTCGAGGCCGTGTCGACACTCGGCCCAAGTGTCAACACTTTTGCTCGACAGTGTGTCGAGACTGGGGCACACGGCTTGGGACACGGGCGTGTCCCAGGCCGTGTCACCTCTCGGGTTGTTGTTGGGGCCGTGTCGTTGGAGACACACGGCAGGCCACACGGCCGTGTCACTTGGGACACGGGCGTGTCGGATTGAACACGGGCGTGTCGAATGCCCGTGTCTGATTCCAGGCGCGTCGATTTGAGACGGCGAATGAGGCACACGGCCCTGGACACGGGCGTGTGCCAGGCCGTGTTCGGCCCAGGTCTTTTATTTTCCAGGCGAATCGCAGCCAGTCTTTTTCTGGTTTTGGGATCTAACGGTTCAGGCCATCTCCTGGACAGTTAAGTCCGAACTTAGGGTTACAGATCCTCATTCTTTTTCAAGTCCTCTCTTTCTTAGTTCTTGAGAGAAACTAGAGCAAGGAGGAAGAAGAAGAACTTTTGGGCTGTAGGAAGGGTTTCAGAGCTCCGAATCGCGAGCCGAGTCCGGATCCGTGTAGCTTGGAGCATTGCGAAGTGTTCCATCCGGCTATTTTTTGCCATGGCAAGGAAGAGGAGTCGGAAGGTAACGACATCTCTTCTCTCGGTCTTTAGGATGCACGTTTTAGCATCATCTAGTTTTCTTTTCTCTAATTTTTGGGCACCAAACTCTCAAATGAGAGGGGTTTTGGCTTGCCAAGTTTCAAGAGGAACTTCCGGGTCGATTGAGTCCGTCCCCGGCATATCTTTGCATTAGAGATCCGCTTCGCTAGTGGATTAGGCATGGTGGGTGAAGCCGTAGTCGCGACCGTTAGTCCGACGCGGTGATGTTGCATACGAACTAGGGATTCGTAGAGATTTCCGATGCGGCAAGTTGTCGTTTGTGTTGTGGTGGTGATTGTCCCGTTTGCTTGAAAAGAGTACATGTAGTCGAACCCGGACAAGGTTAGCTCCTCGTGGTGGTAGATGGTTTCCTTGACAAGGTTAGCTCCAAATGAGAATGGAGATGGTTTCCTTGGTGGACAAGGTTAGCTCCGCACGAGTTGGAGATGTTTTCCTTGGAGCGCGGGAACGCTGCGGTACAAAGAGGGATTGCGATGTGTTTAGTCTTGGTTGTGTTGTGCCAAGGCGTGGCTATGTCTCCGTGGTCGGCTGGCTATCCCGTGACACGTGCGTCATGTGTGGAGAGTGTCCCGGCGAGACTAGTCCCCTTCTGTGAGACTGACGAGAATGCCAAGCTTGGGGCAAGCCCGGGCAAAGAGGCCATGAGCGGGTGGGGTCCAGCAAGGCTTCTTAGAATCGGTCAGTCTGTGGTTGTTGGAATCCTGACATGAGACGTCAGAGCTTGCAGGCAAGCCCGGGGCTAAGCCCACAAGCGGGTGGGGCCTTGGCAAGATTTCCATGTGGCGGCCTGTGCGCCGTGTGAGGGAGTTGTGTCTCCCTCAATGTTTGCGGCTTTATGCCAATTGGGGAAATGTGAGTACCCAAATGTTGTGATGTTGTGCTAGATGCATACGGTTTAGGGTACCTTGGGTGAAGCCCGGGTGTTGCATTCATGTTGCATAGTAGGCCCTTTCTTTATATGCTCAACTAGTAGAGAACATGTTTGTTGATTGAGACATCCAAGCCTGTTTTAATGTATTTCTATTTATAGAAATTTATATTGCATATGAAGTGCTGACTTGCAGGTTGGAGGGTTCCCCGGGGTCCGTTAGGGGCGGCCGGGAGGAGATGTGTTGTTACACAGTTTGAGGTCAGCCTTTGCTGACCCACGTTACTAATAATTTTTACAGGGCAAGGATCGCACGCAGGAGCTAGCACGCCGGCCAAAAAGGCCTAAGCCCATGAAGTGTTTTTCTCTCTTGTAGCACTACTTTTGATGATGTATGTTTGAGACTATTTTTGTCCGGCTTGCATGCCGAGGTAGACTAGGAGTGCTGAGCACATTCATGTTTGATTGTACTGTATACCCTTTTGGACATTTGATGTAAGGCCTTAAGGCCATTTGTTTACTCTTTTGGATTAGTGGATAACTTCTAGTTGTGCTTGGTTTTCCGCTGTGTTGTGCAAGTGTTTTGAGTTTGGGTAGCTATATCAACTTTTAATACTAAAGCTGTGGTGTTCGTATGTTGTGGGGCCCCGGCCGGACCCATATTATACGTCCATTACAGGGGAGGTGTTACATCTTCCTCCTTCAGAAATTAATCTGAATTCTTCAGGCAGATTGTTCAGGATCTGCCTTCCCTGAAAAAGAACTTCTTTCCTTCTTATTTTTCTCTCTCTACAATCTGTTGACTGTTTCTTTCTCTTCTTCTGGTTTCTCAATCCTTCAGAGATTATTATTGATTGGCTTGATTTACTTCTCTCTGTTCTGTAAGTGTTGTTATTGTAGTTGTTGTTCACTTCACTTTTTTCTTTTTTTCTTTTTTGATTGTTGAGAGAGCATATCTATTTATAGGTTTCATCCATGGTAACCGAATGTTCTGGTTTCAAACTGTCGTCTGACACCTCTGACAGATGTGGCAGTAATGTCAGTAATGTCAGTAATGACAGCTGTCTAGTCTACACTTGTATTACTTCAGCCTTCATTGAACTTTGACTCAGCAGCAGAGAATGTCGATTGAATTCTTCATATGTGTCGACACACATAGTCCATGTGTCGACACAAGTCTTGTTGTTGTCGACACAGCTTCTGTGCAATGTGTCCACACAAGTTCTGCATGTCGACACAAACACTTCTTGTCTTGACAAAGTTGGTGTCGACAGAATTCTTTTGTGTGTCGACACAAGTTCTATGTGTCGACACAGTCGTTGTCGATAGAATTCTAGAATGTATCGACAGCATCTCTGTGTGTCGACACAGCTCCTGATAATGTCGACACAAGTCTGGCCATTAGTGTCGACACTGCGTTGTTGACAGATTTTCTGTGTGTCGACACAAATTCTGGATGTCGACACAATCTGGCCCTTGATGTCGACCCAGCGTTGTCGACAAATTTTCTATGTGTCGACACAAATTCTGGAAGTCGAAACAATCTATCCCTTGGTGTCGATGCAACCATTCCCAAGTGTCGACACTTGTACTTAGAAAATTTTCCTTTCCATTTTCATAACCTGCACATGATAACTCAAAACAACATCAAATACAATTGATGCATATCATTGAGTTAGGTGAGGCTTCTCCAAATATAGTACACATTTTCAATTGTACCTAACATCATCCAACTTGTAAGAATCCGCAAACCGGGCCAGATGGTTGATATCCCGATGATACTCCACCACTGTCTTGCTGCCCTGTCTCAACTGTAGAAATCTATCCTCCAGCTCATCTCTGGCCGACTGCGGGACAAAATGCTCCAACATTGAGGCCCTGAACTCCCCCCAAGCAATCTCTGCAACCTCTCTGTCAGCAAACGTTGCGTCCAGTGATGTCTTCCACCACCTCTTGGCATGGGACTCCAAGCAAGAGACGACCAAGGGCACCCTCTCTTCCCACGGGTACCGGATCCCAGTCAGCATTTCATACATAATGACCAGCCACTCTTCCGTCCGAACGGCCGACTCTGTCCCCAAGTAGGATGGGGGAGAAAGTCCTCGGAAAATACTCAGCCAGTTGGCCCCCGGGTTTGGCTGCGGAGTCAGAACCTGTTGAGCCCTAAAAGCCTCCAGGATAGTGTTGGGTACATTGGAAAATGTGTACCAGATTTGGAGAAGCCTCACCTAGCTCAATGATATGCATCAAGTTATATTTGATGTTGTGTTGAGTTATCATGTGTAGGTTAAGTAAATGGAAAAGAAAATTCTCTAAGTACAAGTGTCGACACTTGGGATTGGTTGTGTAGACACCAAGGGCCAGATTGTGTCGACACCCAGAATTTGTGTCGACACACAGAAAATCTGTCGACAACACTGTGTCGACACTAAGGGCCAGATTGTTTCGACATTATCAGGAGTTGTGTCGACACACAGAGAAGCTGTCGACACATTCCAGAATTCTGTCGACAACGATAGTGTCGACACACAGAACATGTGTCGACACACACCAGAATTCTGTCGACACCAACTTTGTCAAGACAAGGAGTGTTTGTGTCGACATACAGGACTTGTGTCGACACATTCCACAGAAGCTATGTCGAGAAGTAAAAGTGAAGCTGTGTCGACAACAAGACTTGTGTCGACACATGGACTATGTGTGTCGACACATATGAAGTATTCACTCGACATTCTCTGCTGCTGAGTCAAAGTCCAATGAAGGATGAAGTAATACAACAGGAGACTTGGTAGCGTCATTACTGACATTGTTGTCACATTTGTCAGAGGTGTCAGGAGATTGTTTGAAACCGGAATAGCCGGTTACCATGGATGAAGCCTATATATAGATATGCTCTCTCAATAATTGCAACAAGACATACAGAACAGAGAATAGTTAATCAAGCTAATCAATTATAATCTCTGAAGGATTGAGAATCCAGAAGAAGAGAAAGAGGAAATAGTCAACAGATTGTAGAGAGAGAAAAACAAGAAGGAGAGAAGTTCTCATCCAGTGAAGGCAGATTCTGAACTGTCTGCCTGAAGAATTCAGATCAAGTTTGAAGAAGAATTCAGATTAATTTCTGAAGGAAGCTGATTAAAGATAAACTCCAACACCAAGAAGATCAACCCTACTTTGTTCAGATTCAAGAAGCTTTGAAGAAAGCTAAGACCGGTTGATCCTTAAGTAATCAGTTCTATCAAGAACTAATCAAGAAGCCTTCAACCAATTCTCTCTTCATCTGGTTGAAGATATCATTATCTTTTCATCAATAATTTTTGTAGGATCTGTACTTGATCTGAGTGTAGGAGATTTACTTCTCTGAGTTGTAAGCCTAAATTATAAAGGCTGAGGTAGGGGAATCTGTTCCCTGAGTTGTAGGCTTGTGAAAGAGGCTGAGGTAGGGCTTTTGCCTGAGTTGTAGGAGTGGGGTGTCACTCTGAGTTGTAGGTCTATGGAAGAGGCTTAGGTAGGGCTTGTGCCTGAGTTGTAGGAGTGTGGATTCACTCTGAGTTGTAGGAACCAATCTTGGTTCTGAGCTGTAAGATCTGTGGATCTGAGAAGAAGGAAGGAAGTTAAGCCGAATCTAGTACACTGCTAGTTAGGCGAAGGGGGGAAGTGGATGTACCCATCATGTAACGCCCCCGGTTTTTCCGTGTTTTGTTTGATCTTTGGCGGGCGTTACGATGGCGTATTTCCGGCTCTTTGTCGTTGTAGAGCGTGGTCTTAGCTCTTAGGGTTCCTTGTGTAGCCTGTTTGTGGCCTGTTAGCAAGATTCCCCAGCTAGCTGGGGTCCGTTTGATGACTCGGTTGGGCCTCTTAGGGAATGCTTGTGTTTTTGGCTCGGGGTGGTGATATCCCGGGTTTTGTTCGTCGAATGCTAATTTCGACTTCGCAGTTGTGTTCGTAGCGTGGGTTTTTAGCTGCGATGTGAATTTCATCATTTTCCGAGATGTTTTGGGTCTCGCGTTGTTTTGATATTGAGTGTAAGTAATTAATATGTATTGATTGTTTATTATTAAAACTGATGCTTATATATAGCCTTAGGTTAGAAATTAGGGCTCGGTTCAGTGCTTTGTTTCATTTTCCCTTTGGAAGGAGCCGCCGCCTGTACGAGAGGAAGAGAACCGCCGGACTACCCCAGCCTTCGGACGCCGATTCCTGGAGATTTAGCGGTCGAAATTCGATTTCGAGAGTGGATCTAGACTGCCCTCGCCTGGATCTGCATTCTTTCTGTTCCTCAGCTTGGTGCTCTGTGGCTAGATCCGAGAGTGGGGGAAGTCGCCGACCAAGATTTTCTGGTATTGAGGCAAGTGATGTTCCCTCATCCTTGCCAAAATTGATCTTTGTCTTCTTCTTGATTAAATTTTATCTCTCTCCTGCTTAGATCTTAGGTGTACGCTAGGGTTCGTTCCCGATCATACCGTGGTTAGTGTAGAGAAGTTCCAGTTAAATCTCAGTTTTCCTGAGAGATTGTGTCTATTAGGGACAGATTTTGTTCGGTTTAGGTCGAGTAGTTGCTATTGCCGATGGATGATGAAATTCTAGAGAGAGGCCTCGTTCTCGTTTTGGTTGTTTGCTGGGTCTGGCGCCTGTAGCCAGTCGGGGTGTCGACACCTTTGTGTCGACACCGGCCAGTCGTGCTGTCGACACATGGTGTCGACACCAGCAGCGGTAGTGTCGACACCTTGTGTCGACACCCGCCGCAGTGGTGTCGACACTTGGTGTCGACACCAGCAGCGGTAGTGTCGACACCTTGTGTCGACACCGTTCGCAGTGGTGTCGACACTTGGTGTCGACACCAGCAGCGGAGTGTCGACACCTTGTGTTGACACCGGCCGCAGTGGTGTAGACACTTGGTGTCGACACCGGCAGCGGTAGTGTCGACACCTTGTGTCGACACCGGCCACAGTGGTGTCGACACTTGGTGTGGACACCGGCAGCGGTTGTGTCGACACCTTGTGTCGACACCGGCTTGTCGTGGTGTCGACACATCGTGTCGACACTGGTTGCTGTGCTGGTTTTGGGGTCAGGTAAGACTCGGGGTTGGTTCGGGTTAGGCGTGCAAGGCCGCGTCGGTTGGACCCGACGTTTTTGCCTTGGATTCGTGTGTTTCTTAGGATTGTTAGTGTGACTTTTCCCTAGGGGGGGCATTGGGTGTTCGGCTAGTTTCTGCATGCCGACTCTTGGGTTGTGGCAGGTGGTGGAGTTTTGGTGGCCTCTGGAGGGGTGGTTTTATGTGGAGAGTTGTGGCCACCTCCTTTTGCCCCGGTTTGGGTTGGCGTGTGTGGGACCATAGTGCTGCCACTGTTTGACCCCTTAGCCTTTTTTGGATCTGATTTTGCTTATGTATTAAGATTCATGTTTTGACCACTGCCATTTACCCACGTGTTAGGACTGTTAGTCCCTTTCCTGTTTATGCTTTCTTTTCTTTTGACATATATGTATATGTCGTGTTGCTGTTGCAGACTCTTTTGGTGTGGCATAATGGTTTTGTTGCTCGCACTTGGTGTGCTCTGCTGTGCTTTAGATAGTACTCTCTTCTTACTGTCACCCCTTTTCTTTTGCTTATAACAGTTTGTTGCCGGGTTGGTAAACCCTTCTTCTTATTTGCTCATTAATCTATTGCTCTATTTACCTTTTGATTATTTTCTTGCTGATGTGTTCTTTTCTTGAATGCCTCAGGTCCAGGTTGTAGTCAGTTCAGCGGCTAGTCCTTTTGGAGGGGCTGGTTGGTGGCCTCTTGGGTAGCTGAGATAGCGGACCCCCGATTTTGTGAGGTAGTTCTTTACCTTTCTGTATAGACATACATACTCACCAGTGGGTTCGTGTCAGGTTGTTGGCGCCCACTGGTGGGTTCTTGCGATGCTGGGTATGAACTTAAACTGCTGTTTTTGCCTATTTGTGGTTGGTTACTTGCTTCTGGGAAGGATTTATGATAGGTTGCATGTTAGATATTTTAAACCCTAAAAGCATTATTATATGTACCTCATGCATAACATGTTTCTAAAACAAAGACACTATTTTTCCTCAGCGTAAAACACTATCTTTCATACATACTATATTCACCTTAGAGTCGTGCATACCATGAGTCGTCCCCCGGTGGACTAGCTGATCCACCGTGCCGAGGGATACGACCATTCAACATAACTAATTTTCTTTCATATTTAATCAACGATTTTCCTTAAAATCTAAGGTCTGGAGTTTTGCCTGAGCGTGTGTAGTTATCCCCTGCACGACGTGGCATCACGGCACGTGTTTTCTCTTGATCTGATACGATTTTATCGTTGAGAAAACACGGGTTGTGACAGTTGGTATCAAAGGGAGGTTGCTTGACAAAAGGTCGGGCAACCTTTCCCTTGTTTGCATTAGTGGTTAGCGTCATACCATACACACACCGATATGTCATCAGCACGTCTTTGCCGAAGCACAAACACTACACTCATGAGCATAAAGAAGTATACAGGGCATATTATGTAGTATGGGATGCATAATATGTGTTTGTATATGGATCCACCATAGGAGGCAACATGTGAGGGTTATGTAGTATGGGATGCATAACCTCACCACATGAATGCGGCTAGCACGTTTTCTTTTTCGTTGCATGGGAATGTTATGTAGTATGGGATGCATAACATATTCATGTGTACGCCGCTCATGGCATGCATTAAGGCCTTTTTAGAATGCATAGCACATCATGCATAGCATAACATTTCATAAGCACAACGTGCCAAGCTAAAGATTTGCAAGATGACATATGTACACACATGGTTTTGAGTCAAAAAGAATACAAATACATGCATTCATGGTTTAGGCACCTGAGTAGTATGATGGTGGTGAACCATCTTAGGTTAAGCATAATATCATCATGGTAAAAACAACTCCCAGAGCAAGTTTTTGCAGTTGAAGATCATATTTAAGTGTGTTTGTCTGTACCGGGTAGTTTTGTTCTAGCTGATGGGCTAGGTTTTGTCTAAAGCTTGTGCGATTTTAGGATGGCGAGACGTCCTGTGACGAGATCGACCCACCAATCCGAGGGTGAGACATCAGGAGCGCAGAGCGATGCGTTGGTAGAAAGCCTGCGGCAGAGTAATGAGGCGTTATCGAGGCAGGTAGTCGCTATGCAGGCTTAGATTCAGTCCCTTGTAGCAGTGGTGGCAGGACAGACCCCGAGAGCTCAGGACCCCGCTGAGGGGGTAGCTGTTCCTGCCCCTCCTGCTCCTCCCGTGCCTTTGGTTGTGGTGCCCCCGGAGATGACGTTCATATCCCAGTTTCAGCGGCTTAGGCCCCCTACTTATGATGGGCAAGTAATTTCATGATTTTGGATGACTGGCTGATTTCCATTGAAGAGATGTTCTCTTACTCTGGGATTGCGGACGATCAAAGAGTGATGCTCGCTGCCAATCAGCTCAAGGGCTTAGCAAAGAGTTGGTGGCTGAGGGAGAAAGAGAGCTTGGTGGCAGGATGCACTTGGGAGTCATTTAAGGTGATGTTGTTAAGTAAGTTTCTGCCTTCAGTTGAGCGGGACCGGCTAATGAATGACTTTCTTCATTTAAAGCAGAGGAAACTCACGGTTAGTGAGTATGAGATTGAGTTTAGTAAGTTGAGTCGGTTTGCTCCGGGTCTGGTGAGTGTTGAGGCAGACTGAGTTAAGCGATTTCTGGGCGGAATAAGAAGCGACATTCAGCAGTTAGCGAATGCCTATGGAGCAGTCAGTTATGCCGGCATGGTTGAAGCTGCCTTGAGGGTTGAGGCCATTGAGAATGCCAAGAATAGAGGCCAGCAGTTGAGGAAGGATAAGAGGAAGTCCGGCGGAGGGAAGAGCCCTCAGGAACCTGATGCTGTCTTGAGAAAGAAGATCAAAGAGATTTGTAGCTTTTGTGGCCGGCCAGGCCACCCCTTTGAGAAGTGTTTCAAAAGGTTGGGAGCGCAGAAGAAGGAACAGGTGCACGCGATTCAGGGTGTTTCCAGGAGAGACTTGGTGTGTGCCTTGTGTGGAAGGAAGGGGCATGAGGCTGCCCGTTGTTGGTTAAAAGATAAGGTCTGTTTTCAGTGCGGCCAGAAGGGTCATCTCAAGACACGGTGCCCTCAGACCCAGCCTATTCTGCAGCCAGTTCCCCTCCAGGCTTTGCCACCGCCTCAGCAAATGGATAAAGGAAAGGGGAAGTTGAATGTGCTTTCGGCAGACGAAGCGAAGACTTCGACCCAGGTTATCTCAGGTTCGACTCCTCCCCAGTCGTTTCGTTATGTTCCCTTTTTGGTTGTAGTTTTCATTTTAGCGCTTGTTGCCTTAGATGCGTGTGCAATTCGTAGGACGATTTAAGCTAAAGAACTGATGGGCGCGCGTTCTCTTCGATTCCAGTGCTACCCACTCGTTTGTGGCTAGAGCCTTCGTGGAGCAGTTCAGTTTGGGCCTAGATCGTGTTGGTGGTGCCTTCTGCGTTAAGTTACCCTCCGGTGACTCTGTGGTTACGGACCTGGGTGTCCTCGATTTCCGATTTTGTTGGGAGATTTTCTAGCCAAGGAAGATCTGAAGGTGATTGACCTGGAGGACTTCGATGTTATTTTGGGCATGGACTGGTTGTCAAGGTACGATGTTGTGATCCAGTGCAAGGGTAAGCGCTTGGACTTCATCAAAGACAACGGTCAGCCAGGGAGCGTTTATGGGTATTCTCTCCAGGAGTCTCCAGTCATTTCTGCGGTGCGTGCTCGGACGTTGCTTGATTCTGGCTGTTTTGCCTGTGTGGTCTCTCTGGTCGGGACGATTGTTAGTGTGCCCCGTTTGGAAGAGATTCCTGTGGTGTGTGACTTCTCTGATGTGTTTCCTGACGATCTTCCCGGTCTTCCACCCGATCGAGGTGTCGAGTTTGTGATAGATTTGGAGCCAGGCACGCGTCTATTGTAAAGGCGCCGTACCGGATGGCCCCGCGAGAGCTGGAAGAGTTGCGAATTTAGCTGGATGAGTTGTTGGCAAAAGGATTCATAAGGCCGAGTTCTTCGCCTTGGGGTGCACCAGTGCTGTTCGTTAAAAAGAAAGATGGGTCGATGAGGTTATGCATCGACTATAGAGAGCTGAACAAGGTTACTATTAAGAACAGGTACCCTTTGCCGCGAATCGACGATTTGTTTGACCAACTGCGTGGTAGTGCCGTGTTTTCCAAGATAGATCTTCGATCGGGCTATCACCAGTTGAGGATTTTTGAGTCAGATGTTCCGCGGACGGCGTTCCGCTCTCGTCATGGGCATTTTGAGTTTTTGGTTATGTCATTTGGTTTGACTAATGCGCCCTCAGCTTTTATGGATTTGATGAACAGAGTTTTCAAGGATTTTCTAGATAAGTTTGTGATTGTCTTTATAGACGATGTTTTGGTGTATTCTAAAGATGCGGTGGAGCATGATCGACATTTGCGGCTGGTCTTGGCGACTCTGAGAGACCATAAGCTATACGCCAAGCTGAGCAAATGTGAATTTTGGTTGCGTCATGTTTCTTTTCTCGGCCACGTGGTTAATAAGGAGGGAATATCGGTGGACCCAGAAAAGATCGCTGCTGTTATGGAATGGGCGAGATCTGTTACTCCCAAAGAGATCAGAAGCTTCTTGGGTTTGGCTGGTTATTATATAAGATTTGTAGAAGGCTTCTCTACCTTGTCCGCGCCGTTGACCAAGTTGACGCAGAAGAATGTAGCCTTCATATGGGATGGCAAGTGTGAGAAGGCTTTTGAGGAACTAAAAAGAAGGCTATGTTTGGCTCCAATTTTGTCTTTGCCTACGAAGGGTAGTGAGTATGATATATATGTGAATGCGTCGCATGTCGGTCTGGGCTGTGTTTTGATGCAGGGCGGGAAGGTGATTGCGTACGGGTCGAGGAAGCTAAAGACTCACGAGGAATTACCCTACGCATGACCTGGAATTTGCAGCTGTGATCTATGCGTTGAAGTTGTGGAGGCATTTGCTATATGGCGCACAGTGTAAGATTTTCACGGATCATAAGAGTTTGAAGTATGTCTTCACTCAGAAAGAATTGAATCTGCGTCAGCGGCGGTGGTTGGAGTATGTGGCCGACTATGATGTTGAAATCCAGTATCATCCGGGCAAGGCAAATGTGGTGGCTGATGCCTTGAGTCGGAAGTCAGGTAAGATTTTCAATCTCTCTACCGAGCGTCTAGTGGAAGAGTTTCTTTTGATGGACATTTCTGTGGGAAGCTGCGATTCGCAGAGTAGCTTGGCAGTGGCAGAACCTTCGTGTATTGCGCTTACGAGACTGCATCAGAAGGATGATCCCGATCTTCTGCATTTGTATCTTCGAGCTGAAAACGTGAATTACCAGATTCCTCTATAGATGATGCGGGTACCTTGAAGTATCGTGGCAGGTTTTGCATCCCCGCGGTTGGAGATATTCGGGATATGTTGTGCAGAGAAGCCCACGGCTCTAGTGTTGCCTACCATCCAGGGTCTACCAAGATGTATCATGATTTAAAGCAGATTGCCAGGTGGTATGGGATGAAGAGAGGTATAGCCAGATTTGTTTCTGAGTGTCACACTTGCAGGCGTGTGAAAGCCGACCATGGGAGACCTGGTGGCAAGCTGACTCCCTTGGAGATTCCGACGTGAAAGTGGGAGAGTATCTCGATGGATTTCATTACAGGCTTACCGAGATCTCCTAAGGGGCATGATTCAGTTTGGGTAATCGTAGACAGATTGACGAAGAGTGCTCATTTCGTACCATTTAAGATCGATTATCCGATGAGGAAGATAGCCGAGCTGTATCTGGAAGAGGTTGTTAGATTGCATGGTTTACCCGTAAGTATCATATCGGATCGAGACTCGAGGTTCACGTCTCATTTTTGGAAGAGCCTTCAAGAGGGGTTGGGTACAGATTTGAGATATTCTACGGCTTATCATCCGCAGACCAATGGTCAGACGGAGCGAGTAAATCAGATTGTGGAAGATATGATCCGATGTTATATTCTGGACCATGGAGGAGCGTGGGACGAGCGCTTGCGGCTTATGGAATTCGCATATAACAACTGTTATCAAGAAAGCTTGCAAATGGCTCCTTTTGAAGCTTTGTATGGGAGGCACTGCAGGACTCCCTTGTTTTGGGCTGAGCTTGGCGAGGGACCTTTGTTTGGTCGAGAAGCGCTCGACGAAATGGAAACCGCTGTGAAGCTTATTCGGGAAAAGCTTAGGTTAGCCCAGGAGAGATATGAGAAGAACGCCAATCGGCGTAGATCGGACTTGGAATCTGTTGTGGGGGACTCGGTGTTCTTAAAGGTCTCCCCGTTGATCGGAGTCAAGCGATTTGGCAAGAACAGGAAGTTGGACCCGAGGTACGTGGGGCCGTTTCCAATTGTTGAGCGGATTGGGATATCAGCTTATAGGCTCGCGTTGCCCGCGAATTTCCCTGGCGTGCATGATGTCTTCCACGTCAGTCAACTGCGAAAATGTGTGATAAATGGCAGGCAAGTTTTGGATTCTGTGCCTCAGTTGGAGCCGAATCTTTCTTATGTGGAGGTGCCTGTTCGCATTTTGGATTCTCAAGTTCGTGCGTTGCGGAAGAAGATTATTCCTATGGTTAAAGTTTTATGGAGGAATCAGGATGTGGAAAGCGCGATTTGGGAGCTGGAGTCGGCTATGAGGGAGGCTCACCCTCATCTGTTTCCCTGATCTTGTGCCTGGTATGCTCTGTTTTATTCTTATATATAGCCCTTTCCTGGCTCTTTCTCTCTCCTTCTATATAGGAGTGTTGTGAGTAAAGTTTCGAGGCGAAACTTTCTTTTAGGGGGACTGGCTGTAACGCCCCCGGTTTTTCCGTGTTTTGTTTGATCTTTGGCGGGCGTTACGATGGCGTATTTCCGGCTCTTTGCTGTTGTAGAGCGTGGTCTTAGCTCTTAGGGTTCCTTGTGTAGCCTGTTTGTGGCTGTTAGCAAGATTCCCCAGCTAGCCGGGGTCCGGTTGATGACTCGGTTGGGCCTCTTAGGGAATGCTTGTGTTTTTGGCTTCGGGTGGTGATATCCCGGGTTTTGTTCGTCGAATGCTAATTTCGACTTCGCAGTTGTGTTCGTAGTGTGGGTTTTTAGCTGCGATGTGAATTTCGTCATTTTCCGAGATGTTTCGGGTCTCGCGTCGTTTTGATATTGAGTGTAAGTAATTAATATGTATTGATTGTTTATTATTAAAACTGATGCCTATATATAGCCTTAGGTTAGAAATTAGGGCTCGGTTCAGTGCTTTTGATTCATTTTTCCCTTTGGAAGGAGCCGCCGCCTGTACGAGAGGAAGAGAACCGCCGGACTACCCTAGCCTTTGGACGCCGATTCCTGGAGATTTAGCGGTCGAAATTCGATTTCGAGAGTGGATCTGGACTGCCCTCGCCTGGATCTGCATTCTTTCTATTCCTCGGCTTTGTGCTCTGCTGCTAGATCTGAGAGTGGGGGAAGTCGCCGACCAAGCTTTTCTAGTATTGAGGCAAGTGATGTTCCCTCATCCTTGCCAAAGTTGATCTTTGTCTTCTTCTTGATTAAATTTTATCTCTCTCCTGCTTAGATCTTAGGTGTACGCTAGGGTTCGTTCCCGATCATACCGTGGTTAGTGTAGAGAAGTTCCAGTTAAATCTCAGTTTTCCTGAGAGATTGTGTCTATTAGGGACAGATTTGGTTCGGTTCAGGTCGAGTAGTTGCTATTGCCGATGGATGATGAAATTCTAGAGAGAGGCCTCGTTCTCGTTTTGGTTGTTTGCTGGGTCTGGCGCCTGTAGCCAGTCGGGGTGTCGACACCTTTGTGTCGACACCGGCCAGTCGTGGTGTCGACACTTGGTGTTGACACTTGGTGTCGACACCAACAGCGGTAGTGTCGAAACTTTGTGTCGACACCGGCCGCGGTGGTGTCGACACTTGGTGTCGACACCAGCAGCGGTAGTGTCAACACCTTGTGTCGACACCGACCGCAGTGGTGTCGACACTTGGTGTCGACACCAGCAGTGGTAGTGTCGACACCTTGTGTCGACACCGGCCACAGTGGTGTCGACACTTGGTGTCGACACCGGCAGCGGTAGTTTCGACACCTTGTGTCGACACCGGCCGCAGTGGTGTCGACACTTGGTGTCGACACCGGTAGCGGTTGTGTCGACACCTTGTGTCGACACATCGTGTCGACACTGGGTGCTGCGCTGGTTTTGGGGTCAGGTAAGACTCGGGGTTGGTTCGGGTTAGGCGTGCAAGGCCGCATCGGTTGGACCCGAAATTTTTGCCTTGGGTTCGTGTGTTTCTTAGGATTGTTAGTGTGACTTTTCCCTAGGGGGGCATTGGGTGTTCAGCTAGTTTCTGCATGCCGACTCTTGGGTTGTGGCAGGTGGTGGAGTTTTGGTGGCCTCTAGAGGGGTGGTTTTATGTGGAGAGCTGTGGCCACTGCCTTTTGCCCCGGTTTGGGTTTGCATGTGTGGGACCCTAGTTCTGCCACTGTTTGACCCCTTAGCCCTTTTTGGATCTAATTTTGCTTATGTATTCAGATTCATGTTTTGACCACTGTCATTTACCCACGTGTTAGGACTGTTAGTCCCTTTCCTATTTATGCTTTCTTTTCTTTTGGCATATATGTATATGTCTTATTGCTGTTGCAGACTCTTGGTAGGGCATAATGGTTTTATTGCTCGCACTTGGTTTGCTATGCTGTGCTTTAGACAGTACTCTCTTCTTACTGTCACCCCTTTTCTTTTTCATATAGCAGTTTGTTGCCGGGTTGGTAAACCCTTCTTCTTATTTGCTGATTAATCTATTGTTCTATTTACCTTTTGATTATTTTCTTGCTGAGGTGTTCTTTTCTTGAATGCCTCAGGTCCAGGTTGTAGCCAGTTCAACGGCTAGTCCTTTTGGAGGGGCTGGTTGGTGGCCTCTTGGGTAGCTGAGATAGCGGACCCCCGATTTTTTGAGATAGTTCTTTACCTTTCTGTATAGACATACATACTCACCAGTGGGTTCGTGTCAGGTTGTTGGCGCTCACTGGTGGCTTCTTGCGATGCTGGGTATGAACTTAAACTGCTGTTTTTGCCTATTTGTGGTTGGTTACTTGCTTCTGGGAAGGATTTATGCTAGGTTGCATGTTAGATATTTTAAACCCTAAAAGCATTATTATATGTACCTCATGCATAACATGTTTTTGGTAAAACACTATCTTTCATACATACTATATTCACCTTAGAGTCGTGCATACCATGAGTCGTCCCCCGGGGACACTTATGCTCTTTTAGGGTGTCAACTTAATTGAACCAAAGTATTTTCTGCTGCGTATAAATATAATTTTAACTGTGGACTAGCTGATCCACCGTGCCGAGGGATACGGCCATTCAACATAACTGATTTTCTTTCATATTTAATCAATGATTTTCCTTAAAATCTAAGGTCTGGAGTTTTTCCTGAGCGTGTGCAGTTATCCCCTGCATGACGTGGCATCATGACACGTGTTTTCTCTTGCTCTGATACGATTTTATCGTTGAGAAAATGCGGGTTGTGACACATCATTTAGGGAACCACTATAAATCTGGTGTGCAATCTGTGAATGCTATGTGTATGTGAATGTTGTGCTATGTTTTCTGCAAAGTAAATTGCTAAATTAGATTGAATTATCTGCCTAAGTCAGAAAAAAAATTGAACCTATTCACCCCCCTAGGTGTTTAGAACATCTTGAAACCAATTCTTTCCACTGGTATCAGAGGGAGGTTACTTAAAGAATAGACCTAACAGTCTGAGTAGATCTCCAAGGCAGAAATCTATTAGGCAAAATGGGTTCCATTAGGAATCATAAGGAGTTTGGTTCCATGAAGTTACCTATATGCAGGAAATAGATTTTTGGCATATGGAAAGAAAGATTTAGACTATTTATGGAAGCTTCAGATCCAAGAATCTATATGATAGTCAAAGAAGGGCCATTCATCCCAATGAAAGTTTCAGTTCTTGATGCAAATCTCAGGACACCAAAGGAGTATTCAGAAATGACAAAGGATGAGATCATCTTGTCTACTATGGATAAGAGAGCACAGAATACAATAGTCAGTGTTATAGATGATTCAACATTCCAAAATCTGATTCACTGCAAGACCTCCAAAGAAATGTGGGACACCCTTATTGTCTACATGGAGGGTTCAGAAGAAGTGAGAGAAGACAGAAAGTCTATGCTGAATAAGGAGTATGAAAGTTTTAGACAATCTAAAACAGACAGCATAACTGAATGTTACAAGAAGTTCTTCAGAATAGTTAATGAACTGATGTCATATGGAAGAGTATTCAGCACATATGAGTTAAATGATAGGTTTCTGAGATCATTAACTAAGGACTGGGACACCAAGATATGTATCATTAGGGAAGTGGCCAGACTAGTAGAAATCTCACCTCCAACATTATTTGGCAAACTGCTTTCATATGAATGCAACTGCTGGTCAGAAAGGAGGAGGAGAAAAGTAATAGAGTTGATTACAGAGATAAGTCAGTGGCTTTCAATACTGAAGCTATAAGAAAGGATAGGAGGATGTCTTCATCTCCTCCTAGGAAAGCTACAGAAGTAGTTTCAGAAAGTTCTGACGGTCACACATCAGATAGTCCAAATTCTGATGAAGACTTAGCAGCTTTCTCCAAACAATTTCAAAGGTTTTTGAAGAAGAAACAGTGGAGATCCAAGCCATCCTCCTCACAAACCAAGGATGATTACTATCAGAAAAAGAAATCCTCTAGGAAGGACTGGTATAGCTCTAAACCTAGTAAATTATCTTCAACTAAGTTTGTTTGCTATTGCTGCAACAGGCCTGGACATGTGGTAGCCAATTGTCCTGACAAAAGGAAAGAATCTAATGATAAGAAGAAACTAAGAAAATAAGGGCAAGAAGGAGAAATCCTTTGTTGCAAAGAAGCAAAAAAAACTGGTCAGATTCTTCATCATCAGATTCTGAGGCTGAAGCTGAAGCTGAAGCATACATAGGACTGTTGGCAACTGAAGAGGATGCAGAAGAGGCTGAGTTCTTAAAATTGCTGGACTCAGTAAATGGAATTGAAGAACATTGTTGTAAAGGGCTGATGGCCTTGACAGAAGAAGATTTGGGACAGGATCAGCCTGGACCTAGTAAGGTAAACAATTCTTCAGTAGTTTCTGATTACTATACTGGTTCAGAATAAGAAGCATCTGCATCAAGAGATGTGGATGAATCTGAATCTGAAGGAGATGTTCATCAACTTATTGATGAATATGGTGATCTACTGGAAGCACTTAAGAAGAGTAGAATCCTTAATAAAGCACAGGCCAAGGAAATTGCTGCTCTTAAGCTGGCTGTATTAGATTCAGAAAAAATACTGGATCTAAAGATGAATGAAGTAGCCAAACTGAAAAACATAACTGGTATTCAGATGGGTACTATTACATTCAAGAATGATCAAATCAAAAGTCTGGAAGTCAAACTTCAGAAGGAAAAGGATCTGGTGGCTAAATTCTCTAAGCCAAAATCAGTCTTACCTTTAATTGTTGACTTTATTCCCAAAAAGGGTAAGACAGGATTGGGCTTTGAGGGAAATGCGAGGGCTGCCAATTCCAAAAGAAATGGCAAAGCCCTAGTACAACCTATAGCCTTCAAACCCCCCATTTCCTTTAGAAAAGTGTGGCAGTCAACTAATAGATATGATCATGATATCATACATGGTTATGGTAAGCCTGATATTCTAAATGACAAGGGTGTAGCTCCATTACTCAAGCAAAGAACCACTGTACCAACAGTGTTAAGAACAGCTGATAGCAATGCTGTTAAATCTGTACCTAAAAAGAGGTATAATAGATATGATTGTTGGTGCTATGGTAAGATAGGGCATATGCCATGGATTGCTGGCACAACACCAGTGTCAGGAAGAATGCCAGCTTACCTGTGAGGAAGGCTGCTGGTAAGAATATCAAGTTCAATCTAACTTGAACCTAGAACCCAATAAACATTGGGGTTCTAAGGTAAATTAATTTTATTTGCTACAGGTGGGTCTAAGTTGTAACAACCCATTTTTCAGCAGGCTCATTTTTGGGGTGACACGGCCTGGGACATGGGCATGTCCCAGCGCGTGTCCTGCGTTCGACGAGTGTTCGGGAGGAACAGTCGACGAGTGGTCGACAAAATTTGGTCGGCGAGTGCCGAGTGCTTAGGACACGGGCGTGTCACAAGGCGTGTCAGCGCGGTCGACGAACTCAGCCCGACGAATTTGAGCTGGGGCGTGTTGATTGTCGTGTATGGGCACACGACCTAGGACACGGGCGTGTCACAGGCCGTGTGAGTCTCAGGTGATTTTGAGATTTTTCAGCCTGATGAACACGGCCACAGACACGGCCGTGTTGGTAGGCGTGTCGGATGACACGGCCCATGACACGGGCGTGTCACTGGTTTGGATAAGTCGGTTGAGCACCACTTGAGGCACACGGCCAGGGACACGGGCATGTCACAGGTCGTGTCAGGCAAAATTTATGATTTTGGTGAAATCGTGGCCATCCATTCCTTCAGCTGGATCCAAGGGATGAGAGGCCTCCCTGTCTTCTTAAGGCCGAGAATGGGTTGGGGAAACTCATTTGGCTTTTGACTTTGTCTTCCTACACTTCTAGAGAGAGAAAGAGAGGAAGAAGGAGGAGGAGGAGAGGGGGCTGATCACCAGTGGTGCTGGGTTTGCCGACGAGAGATCCGAGGCAGACGTTGTGGAGGAAAAGCTGCCATACCGAAGCGGTCTTCCAGGGTAAAGACTAAACAAACGTTGTCATACCCCTATATGGTACTTGGACAGTGGATGTTTCAGGCACATGACTGGAACAAGAAGAATGTTAAAGGACTATACTCCCATAGAGAATGGACCCAAAGTGATCTTTGGTGGATCAGAAAAATGGGTCATAAAAGGGTTTGGTAACATTTCTTCTAGTTCTATAACAATCACTCAAGTGGCTTATGTAAAAGGTTTGGAACATAACTTGATAAGCATAAGTCAGCTGAGTGATCTTGGGTATGACACTTCATTTATTAAGAATGAGTGTCAGATCAAAAGGACAAGTGATCAGAAGGTGATCTTGTCTGGTTATAGAAAAGGGAATGTTTATTATTTAAATTTTGATTATGAAAACATGAACTCTCTTGTATATTTAGTTACAGATGAGAAAGCATCTCAGTGTGTCCAATGGCACAAGAGGCTAGCTCATTTGAACTATAAGACTATAGGCCAGCTCTATAGTTTAGAGTTAGTGAGGAATGTTCCTCAATTTAAGTGCATAAAAGAGGGTATATGTTCAGCTTGTCAAAAAGGTAAGCAGACCAAATCCTCTTTTCATAGTCTTGATACCAAAGACTCTGTGAGGTGTTTGTACCTCTTGCATATGGATCTATTTGGTCCTATGCCAGTTCATAGTCTAGGTAGGAAAGTCTATACTTTTGTGGTAGTAGATGACTATTCTAGATTTACATGGGTTTTCTTTTTGAGGCAGAAATCTGAAACCCCAACCGTCTTTCATATCTTTGTTAAACAAATTCAAAATGAATTTAACAATTCAGTGGTCAAAATCAGAAGTGACCATGGAACTGAATTTCAGTCTGAGTGTATGACAAGGTTTTGTGATGATCTAGGGATTCATCAGGAATTCTCCTCACCTAGAACACCTCAGTAAAATGGAATTGATGAAAGAAAGAATAGAACTCTTATTGAGGCTGGTAGAACACTACTAAGTGACACTTCACTCCCAGAATATTTCTGGGCTGAGGCAGTAAATACTGTTTGTCATGTTCTCAATAGAGCATCTATAACTAAGAACCACAAAAAGACTCCCTATGAGATTATGAAGGGCAGAAAACCAAACATATCCTACTTTAGGATCTTTGGTAGCAGGTGTTATGTGCTTAACACTGGCAAGTCTCACCTAACTAAGTTTGCTGCCAAATCTCAAGATGGGATATTTGTTGGGTACATCAATAACAGTAAGGCATATAGGGTCTACAACTTGACTACACAAGTTGTAGAAGAATATGTTCATGTAGTGTTTGATGAATCTGAGCTAATTAACTGTGAGTTGTCTAGCAATCCTTGTAGCTCAACAGGTTTAAAAGAAAAGTTTGACATGCTGACCATTAATGAAGACCAAACTGCAAGGCAGGATGTGGAAAATGATGGTTGCTGTCCAGGGGGAGTACAAGGTCCACAAGCTGACATTGAAGACAATGAAGTTCAGCATGATGGAGAAATTGAAGAAGTTCAAATTACTGATAGAATGCCTCCAACAATAAGGAATCTAAAAGATCATCCAGCACACCAAATCATTGGTGATCCCAAACATGGTGTGCAGACCAGAAGCAAACACATGAACACAGTGCTTTGCTCAAGTTTCCAATCATAGTTGGAACCAAAAAGATTTGAAGAAGGCATACAAGACTCCAACTTGATTGATGCAATGCAGGAGGAGCTGAATCAATTCAGAAGGTATAAAGTATGGGAGCTGGTTCCAAAACCAAAAAATCATAATATTATTGAGATAAAGTGGATATTCAGGAACAAACTAGATGAAAATGGCATCATAGTGAAGAACAAAGCAATACTGGTTGCCAAAGGGTATAGATAGGAAGAGGGCATTGACTTTGATCAGACATTTGCCCCAGTGGCAAGGTTGGAAGCAATAAGGCTATTCCTTGCCTTTGCTGCTTTCTAAGGTTTCAAAGTATACCAAATGGATGTCAAGTCAGCTTTCCTAAATGGTAATTTCAAAGAAGAAGTCTATATTCAATAGCCCTCAGGTTTTGTTGATCCACTTTATCTTGATTATGTTTATAGACTTAAGAAAGCCTTATATGGTTTGAAACAAGACCCTAGGGCTTGGTATGAAACATTGTCTACTTTCCTCATTGAAAATAAATTTTCAAGGGGGAAAATAGACAAGACTTTATTCCTTATGGAGTCAAAGGGCAAGATGATCCTAGTACAGATTTATGTTGATGACATAATCTTTGGATCTATAGAAAATAACATTTGTAGGAAGTTTGCAAAACTTATGCAAGGGAAGTTTGAGATGAGCAGTATGGGTGAGCTAAAATTCTTCTTGGGACTCCAAGTAAGACAGACTGATGATGGCTTGTCCATATCATAGTCTAAGTTCACTGTCACAACCCGCATTTTCTCAACGAAGAAATCGTATCAGAGCAAGAGAAAATACGTGTCGTGATGCCACGTCGTGCAGGGGATAACAGCACACGCTCAGGCAAAACTCCAGACCTTTTTTTCTAAGGAAAATTGTTGATTAATTATGAAAGAAAACCAGTTATGTTGAAAGGCTGTATCCCTCGGCACGGTGGATCAGCTAGTCCACAAATAAAAGTATATTTATACGCAGCGGAAAATACTTTGGTTCAATTAAGTTGACACCCTAAACGAGCATAAGTGTCCCCAAGGGAGGACTCATGGTATGCACGACTCTAAGGTGAATATAGTATGTATGAAAGATAGTGTTTTTACGCTCAGGAAAAATAGTGTCTTTGTTTTATAAATATATTATGCATGAGGTACATATAATAATGTTTTTAGGGTTTAAAATATCTAACATGCAACCTAGCATAAATCCTTCCCAGGAGCAAGTAAACAACCACATATAGGCAAAAATATAGCAGTTTAAGTTCATACCAGCATCGCAAGAAGCCACCAGTGGGCGCCAACAACCTGACACGAACCCACTGGTGAGTATCTATGTACGTACAGAAAGGTAAAGGACTACCTGACAAAAATCGGGAATCTGCTATCTCAGCGACCCAAGAGGCCACCAACCAGCCCCTCCAAAAGAACTAACCGCTAAACTGGCTACCACCTGGACCTGAGGCATTCAAGGAAAGAACACCTCAGCAAGAAAGCAATCAAAAGGTATATATAGAGCATTAGATTTATGAACAAATAAGAAGGGTTTACCAATCTCGACAACAACTGCTATAAGCAAAAGAAAGGGAATGACAGTAAGAAAAGAGTACTGTCTAAAGCACAGCAGAGCACACCAAGTGCGAGCAATAAAACCAATATGCCCTACCAAAAGAGTCTGCAACAGCAACAAGACATATACATATATGCCAAAAGGAAAAGAAAACATAAACAGGAAAGGGACTAACAATCCTAACACGTGGGTAAATGGCAGTGGTCAAAACATGGATCTGAATACATAACCAAAATCAGATCCAAAAAGGGCTAAGGGGTCAAACAGTGGCAGCACTAGGGTCCCACACACGCCAACCTAAACCGGGGCAAAAGGCGGTGGCCACAGCTCTCCATATCAAAATCCACCCCTCCAAAGGCCACCAAAACTCCACCACCTGCCACAACCCAAGAGTCGGCATGCAGAAACTAGCCGAACACCCAATACCCCCCAGGGAAAAGTCACACTAACAATCCTAAAGAGACACACAAACCCAAGGCAAAAACGTCGGGTCCAACCGACGTGGCCTTGCACGCCTAACCCGAACCAACGCCGCGTCTTACCTGACTCAAAACCAACGCAGCAACCAGTGTCGACACGATGTGTCGACACCACAACAGGCCGGTGTCGACATAAGGTGTCGACACCACAGCGGCCGGTGTCGACACAAGGTGTCAACACCTCTGCGGCCGGTGTCGACACAAAGTGTCGACACCACAGCGGCCGGTGTCGACAAAAGGTGTCGACACCTCTGCGGCCGGTGTCGACACAAGGTGTCGACACTACCGCTGTCGGTGTCGACACTACCGCTGTCGGTGTCGACACAAGGTGTCGACACTACGACTTGCCGGTGTCGACACAAGGTGTCGACACCACGACTGGCTGGTGTCGACACAAAGTGTCGACACCCTGACTGGCTGGTGTCGACACAAAGTGTCGACACCCCGACTGGCTACAGGCGCCAGACCCAGCAACCAACCAAAACGAGAACCAGGCCTCTCTCTAGAATTTCATCATCCATCGGCAATAACAACTGCTCGACCTGAACCGTACCAAACCATTCCCTAATAGACACAATCTCTCAGGAAAAACTGAGATTTAACTGGAACTTCTCTACACTAACCACAGTATAGTCGGGGACGAACCGTAGTGTACACCTAGGATATAAGCAGGAGAGAGATAAAATTTAATAAAGAAGAAAACAAGGATAGGCTATGGCAAGGATGAGGGAACATCACTTGCCTCAATACCAGAAAAACTTGGTCGGCGACTTCCCTTACTCTCGGATCTAGTCGCAGAGCACCAAGCCGAGGAACAGAAAGAAGGCAGATCCAGGCGAGAGCAATCCAGATCCACTCTCGAAATCGAATTTCGACCGCTAAATCTCCAGGAATCGGCGTCCGAAGGCTAAGGTAGTCCGGCGGTTCTCTTCCTCTCGTACAGGCGGCAGCTCCTTCCAAAAGAGAAGATGAAAAAGCAATGAACCGAGCCCTAATTTCTAACCTAAGGCTATATAGGCATCAATTTTAATAATAAACAATCAATACATATTAATTACTTACACTCAATATCAAAACGTCGTGAGACCCGAAACATCTCGGAAATTGATGGAATTCACATCGCAGCTAAAAACCCACGCTACGAACACAACTGCGAAGTCGAAATTAGCATTCGACGAACAAAAACCAGGGATAACACCACCCGAAGCCAAAAACACAAGCATTCCCTAAGAGGCCCAACCGAGTCACCAAACAGACTCTTGCTAGCTGGGGAATCTTGCTAACAGGCCACAACCAGGCTACACAAGGAACCCTAAGAGCTAAGACCACGCTCTACGACGGCAAAGAGCCGGAAACACGACATCGTAACGCCAGACAAAGATCAAACAAAGCACGGAAAAACCGGGGGCGTTACAGCCACTCCCCCTAAAAGAAAGTTTCGCCTCGAAACTTTACTCACAACACTCCTATAAAGAAGGAGAGAGAAAGAGCCAGGAAAGGGCTATATAAGAATAAAACAGAGCATACCAGGCACAAGCTCAGGGAAACAGATGAGGGTGAGCCTCCCTCATAGCCGACTCCAATTCCCAAGTCGCGCTTTCCGCACCCTGATTCCTCCATAAAACTTTAACCATAGGAATAGTCTTCTTCCGCAACGCACGAACTTGAGAATCCAAAATACGGACAGGTACCTCCACATAAGAAAGATTCGGCTCCAACTGAGGCACAAAATCCAAAACCTGCCTGTCATTCAGCACACATTTCCGCAGCTGACTGACGTGGAAGACATCATGCACGCCAGGGAAATTTGCGGGCAAAGCCAGCCTATAAGCTGATATCCCAATCCGCTCAACAATCGGAAACGGCCCCACGAACCTCGGGTCCAACTTCCTGTTCTTGCCAAAACGCTTGACTCCGATAAACGGGGAGACCTTTAAGAACACTAAGTCCCCCACCACAAAATCCAAGTCCGATCTACGCCGGTTGGCGTTCTTCTCGTATCTCTCCTGGGCTATCCGAAGCTTTTCCCGAATAAGCTTCACAGCGATTTCCATCTCCTCGAGCGCTTCTGGACCCAACAAAGGTCCCTCTCCAAGCTCAGCCCAAAACAAGGGAGTCCTGCAGCGCCTCCCATACAAAGCTTCAAAAGGAGCCATTTGCAAGCTTTCTTGATAACTGTTGTTATATCCGAATTCCATAAGCCGCAAGCGCTCGTCCCACGCTCCTCCGTGGTCCAGAATATAGCATCGGATCATATCTTCTACAATCTGATTTACTCGCTCCGTCTGACCATTAGTCTGCGGATGATAAGCCGTGGAATATCTCAAATCTGTACCCAACCCTTCTTGAAGGCTCTTCCAAAAACGAGACGTAAACCTGGAGTCTCGATCTGATATAATACTCACGGGTACACCATGCAACCTGATAACCTCATCCAAATACGGCTCGGCTATCTTCCTCATCGGATAATCGACCTTAAATGGTACGAAGTGAGCACACTTCGTCAATCTGTCTACGATCACCCAAACTGAATCATGCCCCTTTGGAGATCTCGGTAAGCCTGCAATGAAATACATCGAGACACTCTCCCACTTCCACATCGGAATCTCTAAGGGAGTCGGCTTGCCACCAGGCCTCCCATGGTCAGCTTTCACTCGCCTGCAGGTGAAACACTCTGAAACAAATCTGGCTATGTCCTTCTTCATCCCATACCACCAGGCAATCTGCTTTAAATCATGATACATCTTGTAGACCCAGGATGGTAGGCAAACACTAGATCCGTGGGCTTCTCCGCACACCATATCCCGGATATCTCCAACTGCGGGGATGCAAAACCTGCCACGATACTTCAAGGTACCTGCATCATCTATAGAGAAATCTGGTAGTTCACCTTTTTCAGCTCGAAGATACAAATGCAGAAGATCGGGATCATCCTTCTGATGCAGTCTCGTAAGCGCAATCCACGAAGGTTCTGCCACTGCCAAGCTACTCTGCGAATCGCAGCTTCCCACAGAAATGTCCATCAAAAGAAACTCTTCCACTAGACGCTCGGCGGAGAGACTGAAAATCTTCCCTGACTTTTGACTCAGGGCATCGACCACCACATTAGCCTTGCCCGGATGATACTGAATTTCAACATCATAGTCGGCCACGTACTCCAACCACCGCCGCTGGCGCAGATTCAATTCTTTCTGAGTGAAGACATACTTCAAACTCTTATGATCCGTGAAAATCTTGCACTGCGCGCCATATAGCAAATGCCTCCACAATTTCAACGCATAGATCACAGCTGCAAACTCCAGGTCATGCGTAGGGTAATTTCTCTCGTGAGTATTTAGCTGCGTTGACCCGTACGCAATCACCTTCCCGCCCTGCATCAAAACGCAGCCCAGTCCGACATGCGACGCATCCACATATATATCATACTCACTGCCCTCCGTAGGCAAAGACAGAATTGGAGCCGAACATAGCCTTCTTTTTAGTTCCTCAAAAGCCTTCTCACACTTGCCATCCCATATGAAGGCTACATTCTTCTGCGTCAACTTGGTCAACGGCGCGGACAAGGTAGAGAATCCCTCTACAAATCTTCTATAATAACCACCCAAACCAAAGAAGCTTCTGATCTCTTTGGGAGTAACAGGCCTCACCCATTCCATAACAGCAGCGATCTTTTCTAGAAAGTCCTTGAAAACTCTGTTCATCAAATCCATAAAAGCTGAGGGCGCATTAGTCATACCAAATGACATGACCAAAAACTCAAAATGCCCATGACGAGAGCGGAACGCCATCCGCGGAACATTTGACTCCTGAATCCTTAACTGGTGATAGACCGAACGAAGATAAATCTTGGAAAACACGGCACTACCACGCAGTTGGTCAAACAAATCGTCAATCCGAGGCAAAGGGTACTTGTTCTTAATAGTAACCTTGTTCAGCTCTCTATAGTCGATGCATAGTCTCATCGACCCATCTTTCTTTTTAACGAACAGCACTGGTGCACCCCAAGGCAAAGAACTTGGCCTTATGAAACCTTTTCCAACATCTCATCCAGATGAATTCGCAACTCTTCCAGCTCTCGCGGGGCCATCCGGTACGGCGCCTTTACAATAGGACGCGTGCCTGGCTCCAAATCTATCACAAACTCGACATCTCGATCGGGTGGAAGACCGGAAAGATCTTCAGGAAACACATCAGAGAAGTCACACACCACAGGAATCTCTTCCAAACGTGGCACACTAACAACCGACCCTACCAGAGAGACCACACAGGCAAAACAGCCAGAAATAAGCAACTTCCGAGCACGCACCGCAGAAATGATTGGAGACTCCTAGAGAGAATATCCATAAACGCTCCCTGGCTGACCGTTGTCCTTAACGAAGTCCAAGAGCTTACCCTTGCACTAGATAACTGCATCGTACCTTGACAACCCGTCCATGCCCAAAATAACGTCGAAATCCTCCAGGTCAATCACCTTCAGATCTGCCTTTGCTAGAAAATCTCCCAACAAAATCGGACAATCGAGGACACCCAGGTCCGTAACCACAGAGTCACCGGAGGGGAACTTAATGCAGAAGGCACCACCAACACGATCCAGGCCGAAACTGAACCGCTCCACGAAAGCTCTAGCCACAAACGAGTGGGTAGCGCCTGAATCGAAGAGAACGCGTGCCCAGCGGTTCTTTACCTTAAATCGTCCTACGAATTGCACACGCATCTAAGGCAACAAGTGCTAAAACGGAAACTACAACCAAAAAGTGAATGTAACGAAACGACTGGGGAGGAGTCGAACCTGAGATAACCTAGGTCGAGGTCTGTGCTTCGTCTGCCGAAAGCACTTTCAGCTTCCCCTTTCCTCTATCCATTTGCTGAGGCGGTGGAAAAGCCTGGAGGGGAACTGGCTGCAGAATAGGCTGGGACTGTGGGCACTTTGTCTTGAGATGACCCTTCTGGCCGCACTGAAAATAGACCTTATCTTTTATCCAGCAACAGGTAGCATCATGCCCCTTCCTAGCACACCAGGCACACACCAAGTCTCCTCTGGGAGCACCCTGCATCGCATGCACCTGTTCCTTCTTCTGCGCTCTCAACCTTTTGAAATACCTCTCCAAGGGGTGGCCTAGCCGACCACAGAAGCTACAAAGCTCTTCGTTCTTCTTCCTCGAGACAGCATCAGGCTCCTGAGGGCTTCTCCCTCTACCAGACTTCCGCTTATCCTTCCTCATCTGCTGTCCTTTATTCTTGGCACCCTCAATGGCCTCGACCTACGAGGCAGCTTCCACCACGCTGGCAAAACTAACTGCTTCGTAGGCATTCACTAACTGCTGAATGTCGCTTCTTAGCCCACCCAGAAATCGCTTAACTCAGTCTGCTTCAACACTCACCAAACCAGGGGCAAACCGACTCAACTTGTTGAACTCCATCTCAGCCGCACTAACCGTGAGTTCCCTTTGCTTCAAATGGAGAAAGTCATTCATTAGCCGGTCCCTCTCGACTGAAGGCAGAAACTTACTCAACAGCATCACCTTAAACGACTCCCAAGTGCATCCTGCCACCACTGCTACAAGAATTGAATCTGAGCCTGCATATCCACTACCTGTCTCGATAAGGCCTCATTACATGCCACGGGCTTTCTATCAACGCCTCGCTCTGCGCTCCCGACGTCTCACCCTCGGATTGGGGGGTTGATCTCGTCGCAGGACGTCTCGCCATCCTAATATTGCACAAACTTAGACAAAACCCAGCCCAAGAGCTAGAACAAAACTACCCGGTACAGACAAACACACTTAAATATGAACTTCAACTGCTAAACTTGCTCTGGGAGTTGTTTTTACCATGATGATGTTATGCTTAACCTAAGATGGTTCACCACCATCATACTAACTCATGTGCCTAAACCATGAATGCATGTATTTGTATTCTTTTTGACTCAAAAACCATGCGTGTACATATGTCATCTTGCAAATCTTTAGCTTGGCACGTTGTGCTTATGAAATGTTATGCTATGCATGATGTGCTATGCATTCTAAAAAAAGCCTTAATGCATGTCATGGGCGGCGTACGCATGAAAATGTTATGCATCTCATACTACATAACATTCCCATGCAAAGAAAAAAGAAAATGTGCTAGCCGCATTCATGTGGTGAGGTTATGCATCCCATACTACATAACCCTCACATGTTGCCTCTTATGGTGGATCCATATACAAACACATATTATGCATCCTATACTACATAATATGCCCCGTATACTTCTTTGTGCTCATGAGTGTAGTGTTCGTGCTTTAGCCAAGACGTGCTGATGACATATCGGTGTGTGTATGGTATGACGCTAACCACTAATCCAAACAAGGGAAAGGTTGCCCGACAATTTGCCAAGCAACCTCCCTCTGATACCAACTGTCACAACCCGCATTTTCTCAACGAAGAAATCGTATCAGAGCAAGAGAAAACACGTGCCGTGATGCCACGTCGTGCAGGGGATAACTCCACATGCTCATGCAAAACTCCAGATCTTTGTTTCTAAGGAAAATCGTTGATTAATTATGAAAGAAAACCAGTTATGTTGAAAGAGCGTATCCCTCGGCAGGGTGGATCAGCTAGTCCACAAATAAAAGTATATTTATACGCAGCGGAAAATACTTTGGTTCAATTAAGTTGACACCCTAAATGAGCATAAGTGTCCCCGAGGGACGACTCATGGTATGCATGACTCTAAGGTGAATATAGTATGTATGAAAGATAGTGTTTTTACGCTAAGGAAAAATAGTGTCTTTGTTTTATAAATATGTTATGCATGAGTTACATATAATAATGTTTTTAGGGTTTAAAATATCTAACATGCAACCTAGCATAAATCCTTCCCAGGAGCAAGTAAACAACCACATATAGGCATAAATATAGCAGTTTAAGTTCATACCAGCATCGCAAGAAGCCACCAGTGGGCGTCAACAACCTGACACGAACCCACTGGTGAGTATGTATGTCCGTACAGAAAGGTAAAGGACTACCTCACAAAAATCGGGAATCTGCTATCTCAGCTACCCAAGAGGCCACCAACCAGCCCCTCCAAAAGAACTAGCCGCTAAACTGGCTATCACCTGGACCTGAGGCATTCAAGGAAAGAACACCTCAGCAATAAAGCAATCAAAAGGTATATAGAGCATTAGATTTATGAACAAATAAGAAGGGTTTACCAATCCCGGCAACAACTGCTATAAGCAAAAGAAAGGGAATGACAGTAAGAAAAGAGTACTGTCTAAAGCACAGCAGAGCACACCAAGTGCGAGCAATAAAACCAATATGCCCTACCAAAAGAGTCTGCAACAGCAACAAGACATATACATATATGCCAAAAGGAAAAGAAAACATAAACAGGAAAGGGACTAACAGTCTTAACACGTGGGTAAATGGCAGTGGTCAAAACATGGATCTGAATACATAACCAAAATCAGATCCAAAAAGGGCTAAGGGGTCAAACAGTGGCAGCACTAGGGTCCCACACACGCCAACCTAAACCGGGGCAAAAGGCGATGGCCACAGCTCTCCATATCAAAATCCACCCCTCCAGAGGCCACCAAAAGTCCACCACCTGCCACAACCCAAGAGTCGGCATGCAGAAACTAGGCGAACACCCAATACCCCCCTAGGGAAAAGTCACACTAACAATCCTAAAGAGACACAGGAACCCAAGGCAAAAATGTCGGGTCCAACCGACGCGGCCTTGCACGCCTAACCCGAACCAACCCCGCGTCTTACCTGACTCAAAACCAACGCAGCAACCAGTGTCGACACGATGTGTCGACACCGCAACAGGCCGGTGTCGACACAAGGTGTCGACACCACAGTGGCCGGTGTGGACACAAGGTGTCGACACCTCTGCGGCCGGTGTCGACACAAAGTGTCGACACCACAGCGGCCGGTGTCGACACAAGGTGTCGACACCTCTGCGGCCGGTGTCGACACAAGGTGTCGACACTACCGCTGCCGGTGTCAACACAAGGTGTCGACACTACGACTGGCCGGTGTCGACACAAGGTGTCGACACCATGACTGGCTGGTGTCGACATAAAGTGTCGACACCCCGACTGGCTACAGGCGCCAGACCCAGCAACCAACCAAAATGAGAACCAGGCCTCTCTCTAGAATTTCATCATCCATCGGCAATAACAACTGCTCGACCTGAACCGTACCAAATCCGTCCCTAATAGACACAATCTCTCAGGAAAAACTGAGATTTAACTGGAACTTCTCTACACTAACCACAGTATAGTCGTCGACGAACCCTAGTGTACACCTAGGATCTAAGCAGGAGAGAGATAAAATTTAATAAAGAAGAAAACAAGGATCGGCTATGGCAAGGATGAGGGAACATCACTTGCCTCAATACCAGAAAAACTTGGTCGGCGACTTCCCTCACTCTCGGATCTAGTCACAGAGCACCAAGCCGAGGAACAGAAAGAAAGCAGATCTAAGCGAGAGCAATCCAGATCCACTCTCGAAATCGAATTTTGACCGCTAAATCTCCAGGAATCGGCGTCCGAAGGATAGGGTAGTGCGGCGGTTCTCTTCCGTTCGTACAGGCGGCAGCTCCTTCCAAAAGAGAAGATGAAAAAGCAATGAACCGAGCCCTAATTTCTAACCTAAGGCTATATAAAGGCATCAGTTTTAATAATAAACAATCAATACATATTAATTACTTACACTCAATATCAAAACGTCGTGAGACCCGAAACCTCTCGGAAATTGATGAAATTCACATCGCAGCTAAAAACCCACGCTACGAACACAACTGCGTAGTCGAAATTAGTATTGGACGAACAAAAACCCTGGATAACACCACCCGAAGCCAAAAACACAAGCATTCCCTAAGAGGTCCAACCGAGTCACCAAACAGACTCTGGCTAGCTGGGAAATCTTGCTAACAGGCCATAACCAGGCTACACAAGGAACCGTTAGAGCTAAGAACACGCTCTACGACGGCAAAGAGCCGGAAACACGACATCGTAACGCCAGACAAAGATCAAACAAAACACGGAAAAACCGGGGCGTTACATTCACCAAGGAGTTAATTAAGAAATATGGTATGGAGTCATCCACCACCATGAGAACTCCAATGGGGACAAGTATGTCTTTAGGCAAAGATGATGCAGGAAAACATGTAGATGAGTATTTGTATAGATGGATAATTGGCTCCCTCCTATAGTTAACTGCTAGTAGACCAGACATTATGTATGCTACATGTGTCTGTGTCAGGTACCAAGCAAGCCCTAAAGAATCTCATTATACTGCAGTTAAAAGAATACTGAGATATCTTAAGGGCACACCTAATTTGTTCTTTGGTACCCTAAGAATAGAGACTTTCTACTGACTGGTTTTTCAGATGCAGACTTTGTAGGTTGCAAAGAAGATAGCAAGAGCACCACTGGCACATGTCAGTTTCTAGTTGGTAGATTGGTGTCATGGAGCAGTAAGAAGCAGACAAGTGTGGCAATTTCCACTGCAGAGTCTGAGTATATTGCTGCAGGCAGCTGCTGTGCTCAGCTTTTATGGATTTAACATCAACTTGAAGACTTTGGTCTCAAGGTAAGTAGAACTCCTCTATTTTGTGATTCTATAAGTGCTATTTCTATTGATAAAAACCATGTATCACATAGCAGAACCAAGCATATAGAAATTAGATTTCACTTAATTAGAGAGCATGTTGAAAAAGAAGATATTTGTTTGGAATTTGTCACCACAAATAATCAAATTGCTGACATGTTTACTAAACCACTAGATGAAACTAAATTCAATTATTTCAAAATTGAATTAGGAATGTTAAACCTATAGTAACTTGGTAAATCTGGCTAAGTAATTCAATGTTGACATATAGTAGTTTATGTCGACACAAAAGGAAATCTGTGTCGACATATAGTAGTTTGTGTCGACACTTAAGGTAAGTTGTGTCGACACAACAAAATAGTGCTGAGATAGTGGTGTCGACACTCAGGGTTTGGTGTCGACACATAGAAGTTCTATCATTTAGATAGTTGTGTCGACACATACAGAAGTCTGTGTCGACACACATATATTAGAGTCGGCTATTAAGAAGTCTGTTTCAACACATCGTAAACTGTGTCGACACATAGTGTTGTCTGACTTTGTCGAGATGATAGAAGTCTGTGTAGACACAATCTCGACAGCGTCGACACATTAAGTATCTATTACCCCGCCTTTTGACCTTCTGTGTTGACAAACATATAAATAGGTCACAGAACAATTTTGTCGACTAAGCTCTCAACATTTTCGAGACCAAATCTTTGAGTCGACAAACCTTCATCTCTCTTCTCCTTAAATTTCTCGTCACCAATGGCGCCAAAGTTGGAGACCAACATCAACAAAGGCTATGAGTTTGTTCGCAATGCTTTTGAGAGTGCAGCGACTGAGATTAGAGATGTGATAACCCTAATCCAAGAAAATTGTTTAGAATATCTAGTTTCAGAACCTACCAAGATCTAGAAGACGGAGATTCTTGAATTATATACAAAAGCAACCCTGGATTCCACTGGATTGAAGATTAGGTCATCAATTCAAGGAAGCAAGGTGAAACTTACCCAAAAGCATCTGAGGAAGACACTCCAATTGCCCAGGACTCAGGAAGATGATGAAGTCACATCTTCAATGACAAACGAATCTCTTCAATGGTGTGGCCTGGATCCCACCACTAAGATTGAATCATCAATGCAGAGCAAGGGGATGAACTCACAAGGAAAGTTTCTCTCAGAGATTATGGGAAAAGTAATTCTCTGCAAACCAGGAGGACATGATAGTATCTCAGCCTATATGTTCATCTTAATGACCAGAGTTATTTTCAGAATAAAAACTAACTGGTCTGCAGTGATTTTTGACAAGATCAAGGAAAGCCCGAAGAAACCTAATATAGGTAGAATACTGAGTCTGTATCTGGCAATAAATATTCCTGAAGTGCTAAACCACACAACTGGATCTAGAATAAATCACATGAGAAGGATGGATATGAAAATACTATCAAGGTCGGAAAGAGTTTTGACAAAAGATGGCTCTACACCACAGAAACAACCACAACTGAAAAAGAAAAAGACAACCCCCAGGAATCCTGAATATTCTAGTGATTTAGAAGAACAAGTAATCTTCAGTTCAGATGAAGACCAACAAGAATCTACAAGGAAATCATATGCTCCTAAGAATATAGTTGATAGTCAGATGCAGGGGGAGTATATTCTAGAAAGCACCATCCCTTTGGATCAAGTTCAGGATGTGCTTCCTCTAGGGGGAGCCAATGAGCTGTCACCAGCTCAACAAGAGGTCTTGCCTCCAAAAAGTGCTCCTGAGAAAGAGCAAGCTGCATTAGAGAGTGAAACAGCCACTCAAACTATTCTTGAGACACACCATGACAACTTCCCTGCACAGGATGTATCAATGGTTGATACATCTATATTCGATAATGCTCCATTAAATGTACAACATACAGATGTTCCTCCAGTTCAACTACAACAAGAATTTACTCTTGAGGAATTGTTTCCTAACTTACAAGAAGTAAGAACTGCGGAAGTAGTGCCAAGAACTGAGGGGGAGGAGCCAGGGACTCAGGGGGAGTTGCAAAGAACTGACAAGGAGCTGCCCTCAAGTCCAAAGGACACTGTGAACCTTGAAAGTTCTTCTGAATCTGATGATGGAGAAGCACTAAGAGCAAAGAAGACAAAACTAATGGTTTACAGGAAGAAAAGCTCAAATTATATAAAAGCTTTACAGACTGCCTCACAACCCTCAGCTCCAACAGTTAATTTCAGTTCACTGTTTGTTGCTCTGCAAATTAAAATGGATGAGCAAAGAGCAGTCATGAAGAAATATATGGATGAAAGCCATAAGGAACTTCAATTCACTCTGGCTCAAGATATAAAATCAATCAGATTTGAAGTAAACCAGAATAAGAAGGAGATGACAGATTGCTTCCATAAAAGAGGTAATGTTGTAGTTTATCTGGCCAAACAGTAACAAGAGGCAAGGACACAGATTGATGATATAGTGGTCAAGCAAGGATATGTCCTAGAAAATCAAATTAGGATGAATGATAATCTTACTGAATTACATAATGTAATGGTTATTGAGTTAAAAAATAATGCAACTGCATTAACTGAGAAAAGGGCTAAAGAGAAGTCAGAGTTTGATAAGAAACTTCAAGAAGATTTAGCCACTTTTCAATCTTCCATTCAAGCCTCTCAGAAGATCATATCTGCTCAGCTACAGAAGTTTAAATCTTATTATACAGAAGGAATCAATTATCTTGTTAATCAGATCAGGTTCCAAAAAGATGACTTAAGGGATCATATTGAGAGAGAAGTCATAAAGGGGGAGAGGTTGATAGTCAATGCTAGTTCAGAGCATGCTAAATGGATAACAAATGCTGTTAGAGCAACTCTGAGATATCCACCCCTATGTGATGATGATAGTACAACTGAGTCAGGTATACAAGCTGTAGGAATTGAAGGGGGTCAGTAGGAGGTAACTCAAATCATATACCCCCCTTCTATTTTTGAGGTAATTCAACAATTAGTTCACCAGATGTATAGCCCTCCAGAGGCTACTAAGAATGTTATAATTGAGAAAGTGGAAATGTCAGAGGCAGCACTGAATAAAGAGCAAGAAGCTCAACTCTCAAAGAAAAGGTTTAGAGAGCAGGCTGAACTGAAGCTTGATTTTGAAAGGTGGAGTCCCACCTCCAGGAAATATAATACTCACTGCCTGGCAAGCTGTCAAAGACAAAATGCATGATAAAGGCAAGTGGTATTCTGAAGTTGAGTGGAACAAATATCTGTAAAGACAAGATGTTATTCATTAGTTCAGAAGGGATCACAAGGATGGAAAAATACCTACTACAGCTGTAGAGCGCAGTAAATACTTTCCTAAGCCTTATCACTATTTTGAAAGGCAAAAAGTTAAGGCCAAAGAACTTAAGAAGAAGGATCTCAAAGGCAAGAAGCTAGCTGAAGATACTGAAGCTCCAGTACAAGCAAGGGTCCAGTCTAGAAAAGGCATAGTGATCAAGGAGCCTGATCAGCCTTAGGATAAATTGACTAGATTTTTATAACATTGTAATCTTCAGTTTTAAACTCCATGTAATCTGTTGTCAACAAACTTTTGTGAAGTTTAAACAAAATAATGATTCATGCTTGTTATGTTTGTATCATATTCTGTGATGATATTATTTACTTATTTTGTTTATATGTTTCCCTGTCATTGAATTTTTTTATACATCATATTGTTAATTTTATTACAAGTGATGTATATCATTGACTAAGGGTTATGACTTCTCCAAATATGGTGATATTGTTGGGTACATTGGAAAATGTGTACCAGATTTGGAGAAGCCTCACCTAACTCAATGATATGCATCAAGTTGTATTTGATGTTGTGTTGAGTTATCATGTGCAGGTTAAGTAAATGGAAAGGAAAATTCTCTAAGTACAAGTGTCGACACTTGGGAATTACTGTGTCGACACCAAGGGCCAGATTATGTCGATACCCAGAATTTGTGTCGACACACAGAAAATCTGTCGACAACACTGTATCGACACTAATGGTCAGATTGTGTCGACATTATCAGGAGGTGTGTCGACACACAAAGAAGCTGTCGACACATTCCAGAATTCTGTCGACAATGACTGTGTCGACACACAGAACTTGTGTCGACACACACCAAAATTCTGTCGACACCAACTTTATCAAGACAAGGAGTGTTTGTGTCGATACATAGGACTTGTGTCGACACATTCCACAGAAGTTGTGTCGAGAAGTAAAAGTGAAGCTGTGTCGACAACAACAAGACTTGTGTCGACACATGGACTATGTGTGTCGATACATATGAAGTATTCACTCGACATTCTCTGCTGCTAAGTCAAAGTCCAATGAAGGCTGAAGTAATACAACTGGAGACTTGACAGCTGTCATTACAGACATTGCTATCACATCTGTCAGAGGTGTCAAAAGACTGTTTGAAACCGGAACAGCCGGTTACCATGGATGAAGCCTATATATAGATATGCTCTCTCAACAATTGCAACAAGACATACAGAACAGAGAAACATTAATCAAGCTAATGAATTATAATCTCTAAAGGATTGAGAATCCAAAAGAAGAGAAAGAAGAAACAGTCAACAGATTGTAGAGAGAGAAAAACAAGAAGGAGAGAAGTTCTCATCTAGTGAAGGAAGATTCTGAACAGTCTGCCTGAAGAATTCAGATCAAGTCTGAAGAAGAATTCAGATTAATTTCTTAAGGAAGTTGATTAAAGATCAACTCCAACACCAAGAAGACCAACCCTACTTTGTTCAGATTCAAGAAGCTATGAAGAAAGCTATGACAGGTTGATCCTTAAGTAATTAGTTCTATCAAGAACTTATCAGGAAGCCTTCACCCAATTCTCTCTTCATCTGGTTGATGATATCATTATATTTTCATCAATAATTTTTGTAGGATCTGTACTAGATCTGAGTGTAGGAGATTTACTTCTCTGAGTTGTAAGCCTAAATTATAAAGGTCGAGGTAGGGGAATATGTTCCCTCAGTTGTAGGCCTGTGAAAGGGGCTGAGGTAGGGCTTTTTCCTGAGTTGTAGGAGTGGGGTGTCACTCTATGTTGTAGGCGTGTGGAAGTGGCTGAGGTAGGGCTTGTGCCTGAATTGTAGGAGTGTGGATTCACTCTGAGTTGTAGGAACCAGTCTTGGTTCTGAGCTGTAAGATATGTGGATCTGAGAAGAAGGAAGGAAGTTAGGCCGAATCTAGTACACTACTAGATAGTCGAAGGGGGAAAGTGGATGTACCCATCATTTGGGGAACCACTATAAATCTGGTGTGCAATCTGTGAATGCTATGTGTATGTGAATGTTGTGTTGTGTTTTCTGCTAAGTAAATTGCTAAACTAGATTGAATTATCTGCCTAAGTCAGAAAAAGAATTCAACCTATTCACCCCCCCCCCCTTTAGGTGTTTAGAACATCTTGAAACCAATTCTTTCAGATAGCTGTCAGAGTCTGCCTCATCTCTAACTGTAGGAATGGAGTGGGGACCTAGGGAGGTGGTGCAACATTCAGAGTCTGTTGGACTCTGCCCTATGATGTAGGCTGTGCTGGGGGCTACGTAACAAAATCCAATAGTAAATAATTGATTCAATCCTAGTTAAAAGTGGACGATTTACATGTGATCCCCCCCATATGGGCATACCACTGCTTCCGCTACTTAGTTTGTCCCCAAACTAAAACTCGCGTGGGGGTGACCCAGGGGTTGTGGACTGCTACTTTTCGATCGAGGTTCCTCTGATACCACTTGTAAGACCCCCACCCCCTCCTTTTTTTCTTTGAAACACCGGGGCCTTAGGCCCAGAATCGCCGCTTTGCGGTGACACCTTTACTCCCCGGAAGGTCATCACTACAAAAAACTGATCATGCCGGCCAAATCGATCACAACTGTAGCAAAATAATAAAGCAAGTCCACATAAATCACATATATATAGTAAATAATCTCCACGAAAGGGAGTGTCCACATATGTAATAAAAGTACAAAAAACTTGGGCTCATGCCCAGTACATCAAGTCCTCACTACATATCTCTCATCGCGGAAGCAAAACTAATATAACTACTATCAATCAGGACTCACAGTCCCTGCCATCTGAACTCTGGTACTAGACTGCCCCATCTCTAAGCGTGCCGACCTCCGGGGCTGCTCCTCCATGCTGGGCTCCACAGTCCCCTAAAATGATGTGGTTCGAAAACCGTTAGTCTAAAATACTAAGTCCTATCATCCCCCGCCCCTTCCTCCATGGCTCCTAGGCACCGAGCGGGGAGAAGGAAAGGAGAGGACAAGAAGGTGGAGAGTAACAAATATATGTAGGTGGTGGAGGAACGAATCTAGCAGTTCAACAGTATATATGGCAGTAAATAAGGTATGAAAAACTGAACAAAAAATTGACCTTAACTTATATGAAAACACATAAGCCAAGGGATCTTTTACAGGGCTCCTATCATATAAAAAGTACCATACCAATTTCTACGATAGCGTGTCAGTTTTCTAGCTAACATATATATATATAATAGTGAATAAAAACCTTAACTTATAAGCACGCTCGCACGAACTTATAAACCAAGGGGTCGTTTTGCAGGGCCTATTGTATAAAGCGTCTCATACCACTTATACAATAGGTGTCGGGTTATATGCATTGATTATGTTATGAAATACAATTATGTCATGATGTGAACATGTAAGTGCAACTCACCCACTCGACTCTGTGTACACAGAACTTTAGTTCCCTCTTTTTGGAGCCGAACCTCCCAGGATACCTCCGTAGTGGCAAACGGAAGTGATGGGTTAGGCCTCGCCCACCTATAAACTGGTAATTGCATTACCAGTCAGACCTATCATACGCCTCAACGCTGGTGCACTAAGCAGAGCTCCTGCGTACTCTTACCGGCTGGCGCACCAGACTTAATTGGCCAAGTGCTAAACCACACTTGCCGAGTCAACGTATTGGCATCGGTGCATCGACTCACCAATACCGAAGACCCACCACCTTATACCTTATGCACATGAAACCTTATGTATCAGCTACCGAGCCAAAGCTCCTCGGACCATCCCGTCCGTCATAAACAAAAACCGAGCCAAAGCTCGCCGGGCCAACCTGCCCATCACAAATAACAACCGAGCCAAAGCTCGTCGGGCCAACCTGCCCACCACCAAATCCACTAAGCCTACAGCCCGAGTGACCCAACCTACCACCCCGAGACATCGAGGTGAGTGAAGGTGAAACCCTAGATTTACTAGTTACTCTTACATTCCAATTTTTGCCCACAGTTTAGGTTAGCCCAGGTCTGCCCAAGGTATACCCCGTAAAGGGCTCTCAAAAGCACTAGGAACTACGATGGGATTACGCCCAAAGCTCCCTTTCACAAGGCACTTACTGTTATTGGTTTCTATCATCTCCCACCCCTTAAATATTATACTGGATATAACCCTAGTGTATTTGACACATCCTTCCCACGGGAAAGGCGATCTTTCGTTGATCCCGAGCACCACATAGTACTAGCCAATCCAACACTCTACTCATACCATCTTCCAACGATGAACTCATTTCTATTCATCCAACCCAGCAAACAACTAACCCTAACTCATGTGCCCAAAATCATACTCCAACTTAATTTCTGCAGTTTTACTAAATGTAGACCACTTAAGCTATATGATGTGTAACATGGGAGGTACTCAAAATATTCATCCAATACCCCTATAATAATTATTATATGGCTGTCATGACCTTTTTAGCTTAACACCAGAATTTCATAATTTTCCCTATTTATCTGATATTTTATTAAATTATTCTAGTCATCCAAAAATCCCAAGTTTGAACATGAAGTACCAATTTCAGACAAGTATATGCTCTACCAAATTTATGATAAATTAAAGATGGTTATTTAACACAGAATCCAGAGTCTCCCCATTTTCTAGTAAGGTTAGGCCTCTAAATCAATTTTTGAATATAAACTATTTTTATCAATTTTAAGAGGCAAGTGCAGCAAAACTATTTCCACAAATTCTCAGAAAATCAAGGATGATGGTAAGGAAATATAAATGTTTGAAGTCAAGTTTCATAATTTATTTGAAAGTATTGAGCTCTAAACAAATTATTTCACAATTTTCCAAGTTATTGAGCTTGTGAAGTAGGCACTGCAAATATGTATCCAAAAATTCTAATAAAATTCATACATAGGCACTGAAGTCTAAAACTACCTCTGCCAAATTTTCATGACCTTCCAATGGGCAGTGGGAACATAATGACCTAATGATTAATTAGGGGAAAACCATGAGTTACAAAGGAAGTGCTAAGAATATTGATCAAAAATTCCCAAATAAATTACCAGAGGTTCAATCTATCCTTATTACCACACTACCCAAATTTCATTATTGTTCAAGGAGTTTTACTAACCTATTCTAGCACTATAATGTTTGTATCCTAAACTAGGGTTAGGGTTTTGTGCGGCCTACCCTTTTCCAAATCCCCTGAAATTTTTACCAGAGAACTTTAGCTACCCTAGAACCCTCCCTACCAAATTTGAAGTTCATTCAAGATCTTTTGGCCTCATGCCCTTCACAAGGCACAAAAGCCCTTCCTTAGAGTTTGGCCTTAGATCTTAGGGCAAATCTATTCCAATCTACCATATCTTTCATGGGGAGGTGTTAAAATCTATGCCAAGCCAGTGGCCCCAATTTCAACCTCTATTGAGGTGATTTGGCCACTCAAAACCCAAAGTGCACTTTTTGACCAAAATGCCCTTTTTAGGGCAAGGATAGGGTTTGCATGATTTCAGTTAAAACCACCTACAAATGTGATGGAATTTTAATCAGAGCTTTATAATGACCCCAAGCATCTCTCACCAAAATTTGGGTGAGTATGGAGATCATTTGGTCCCTAAATTAATTTACCCTAGAGAAATAAAATAATTTCCAAATTTATAGAAACATTGTCCCCAAAAATTCTCATTTTTTGGCAAGACCTAGATATAGACTAGGATGACTCCCTGTCCAAATTTCAAGTCATTTGGACCAGAGATGAAGGGTGGGCATTCATTTTAATTTCTGGCTAGCTCTAGGTGTAGACCCTACCAAAATGAGTGCCCTGGTCACACCAGGCACCCATATTGGTTCAAACTAATTTTGAATTAAAGTAGACACACAGAGCTACAATTTATGTGTTGACCATTTCCTCTGAAATAGCATCTAAGTATTTTTAAAAATTAAAACCATTAATTATATTATATGTGATAGAATCATTAAAATGTAAATCATAAACCTATAGTTTGATTTCTATGCAGCACGAATCTTGGCGCGTCTTGGACGACATCCAGTTGTCTTCAAACTCCAGCCGAAGGCCTGGATTGGATTTTCCTGGAGCAACTTCCACACGCTGCCGCCGGCCATCCGGCCACCTCCCCGGCCGGCCACCTCCACCACCACCTCCATTGAGGTGGTGGCTGTCGCCGGGAGGCAGCACAGCCGCTGGAGAGCCTTTTTTCGGCGATCCCGACAAGTGCAAAATAACGGAAAAACCATGAATTTTTTGAATTGGATCGGGCTCAATTGAGCCGAAACCTTGGCCCTAAAGATTGCTATGAACTACCCATGGAAGAAAAAGTGGAGGAGGATCTGTGTGGGTGGTTGTAGCCTTGCCGATCGCCGGATTGTTATAGTGGTGGTGGCGGTGGTGGTCGGATTTCTACAACAGCATAGTGAAACTCCTTGGCTCCTTCAGGTAATGGGTGGAACTCAATCCCTGGAGTCCAGTGAAGCTTTTAAGAAGGAGAGTTGGGGTGTTAGGTGGGTGTAGGCTGTATTGCCATTAGTGGACCTTAGTCAAAGTTTTTGGCCATGGTAGGTGGGGGATGAAGCATGGCTAAAACTTATCAAGGACCAGCTGGTTGAAATGGGGCTGCATTCCTTATCCTAGTGAATTGAATGGAGGGTTGGGGAAGGGGAAGGATGAGCCCCAAAGTCTTCCCCCATTACCCCCCTTCTCTTTCTCTCTCTTTCCTTTGAAGATTTTTCTCTATCCTACTCACCAAGCTGAAATATTGACTCCTACCTAACCTAATGGGAGCCCACATGTCCATTTCATCCACCAATACAAGGTTAGCCCAAGTGAATTGGGCTTGAGCTTGAGTAAGCCCATTTGGGCTAGCTTGACCTAAACCTTGACTAGGGTTGACCTTGGTCAATTTGGTCTTTGAGGTTGCCCTAATGGGTCCTTGGTGACCCATTGGCCTCCCCTAATGTCTAGGTAGGGTTGACTTGGCCCTTTGGAGGTCACTTGACCCTTAATTAGGGCACTTTGACCACTTTAGGGCTAGAGGTGACTTGGGTCAACTTAGCCTTTTTGGTTGAGCCCAATGGGTCCTTGGTGACCCATTGGCCTCTCACTAGGGTTAGGAAGGTATGTGTGGGGTCCACTGGGTAAGGGAACTTCAATTGGCCCTCTGCAGGTTAGTTTGACCCATTGTAGGTTAGTTTGACCCATTTAGGGTTAGAGTTGACTTTGGTCAACCTAACCTCTTGGATTGCCCCCAATGAGCCCTAGGTGACCCATTGACTTTTCTATAGGGTTAGGAGGACATGAGTGGGATCCACTTGGCTAAGGGAAGGTCAGTTGACCATATGTAAGTCAGGTTGACCCATTTAGGGTTAGAGTTGACTTTGGTCAACTTAACCACTTTGACTGCCATCCATGGGTCCTTAGTGACCCATTGGCCCCACTTTAGGTCTAGGAAGGCCCTGATAGGGTTAGTTTGGCTTTACTAGGGCACCCTGCCCTTAGTTAGTGCACCTTGCCCAATTTAGGCCTAGAGTGGTTCTAGGTCAACTTGGTCACCCCGGGTCGACTCCAATGGACCCTTAGGGCTCTAATGGAACTTACAATAGGTTGATGAGATCATGGTGGGGGTCTTGAAGTCTTGGTAAAGCCCCATGTTCATCTTAATCTAGAGTTCACAAATTTACTATTTGCAGACTGATAAGCCCGGAATCCGCGACCTGCCCGCGCAGCTTTCCAGACCGGGCGGCCTGCCGACTCAAGCCGCCAAGCCTCCCAAGCCGGGCGGTCTCCATGTCAGGCCGCTGCCAACGCCGACCCTGCTCAGCGACAAGGCCCAAGGACCCAGCCGTCAGCTCGCCAGGAGGAATCCGCCAGGCCGCGCGGCTTCCCTCCTTTCTTGTTTCTTTCTCTTTTGCTTCCCCTCACCTCTGCCCGGTTCTCCTGTACCCCGGGCAGCCGGTAACTTTAGCCCTGCCCGTTTGGGCAGGCCCCCGAGCCTATAAATAGGGGGAGGGTGCACTCCCCAAGACACGCTGACTGGGATCCAGTAGCTCGCCTGTTAAGAGCTGCGGTCTCAAGTCTAGTGTATTGCGGCTTGTAGTCCGGCCGGCTTCTTCTTTTACTCGTTGTAACTGTTTCTCATTTTTAAGTAAAGGAAAGCCCGCCGCAAGAGTGGCATTTAAGCCGCGGCGGGCGAACTCTGCTGTTGCCGCTGCCAGCAGCCCCCTTTTCCGGTCCTTTAGCCGCGACCGCTAGTAACCGATTGGTCGACAGTCTTCTCCTTTCCTCCCCAATTCCCCGGTGTTCGAACCGTTAGCTGGTGGTGCCCGACTCCCTGTCCGTTTTCGTGCATCAACAGTTAACACGCGACCTTCAGATCTCGACTAATCGATGAAATCAGCGGTCTAGCTAATTAGACCGCTCTATCCTCTAGAGTTCGGCGGCCTGTCGAGCAAGTCGCGACTTCGCCGGCTAAGGCTTTCAGCCCGCCTCCCGCACTGTGGAACTTGGCATTTCTATCCGCTCTCTTTTCAGCCGGTCTTCTTATCGGTTTGCAGTATCGTCTAGCCGCCACGTTAAGCCGCCGCTGTTCTGCGGTCTCTTGAAAAAGTTCGGCTATTCTTTCTTTTCAGGATGAATCCTGCAAAGGGTCATGATAAATCAAGCCGCATCTCAGTGACTACAGATCTCTCAGAAGTGCAGGATTGCTCGTATTTTAATAGTGAGGTTGTGGACCCTCATAGAAAAATTTTTGCAAACAGTGTTGAGCATGGCCTAGAATCTGTTGCAAATGAACCTCTTTATGAGGAAGAAGAAGAGGCCCCTTCTCCATTCATTAATCGTATTCGGTGGGATACTGTCTTCGATGACTTCAGAGTACCGCGCCTCCCGGAGTATTCTGGATGTGATGATCCGTTTTCTCACTTGCAAGCTTTTGAATCAGCTATTTCACTGAGAAAAGTGTCAAATGGAGTAAAATGCAAACTCTTCGTTATATCTTTTGGCAATGTTGCAAGAGAATGGTTTTATAGCCTCCCACCTCGATCAGTAACCAGCTTTAAGGATCTTCGAAGTCAATTTATTTCTAGATTCGCTATTTACAGGAAGCGGAAAAGAGACGTTGGAGCTCTCTTCCGAATCAAGCAAGGAATTGACGAGTCTAATCCAGATTTTGTTGATCGGTTTCAAAAGGAGGTTTTAGATATTTGTAGCGTCCATCAAGACTATTACTTGTATGCTTTCATAAATGCACTTCAAGAAGGCCCATTGAAATTCAAGCTCACCACAAAATATCCCAAAAGCTACGGAGATCTTATTGATATAGTTAATACATTCATAATGGGCGAAGAGGCAAATAAAGGTTATGTTTCGTTTCTGAATCAAATGGCTAAGCAATCTCAAAGGACTTCTGGTCAACAGCAATCTATTTCCTCACAAGATGTTTTGCAAGTTGAAAATTGCAAGTCTCCTTATATTCTCCAGGATAAAATTCCAAAGTATGGAAAAGGTTCAGGTAAGTATGTTAAGTTCAAAATTCCTATGGAAGATCTTTTGATAATCATTCAGGAAATGCCTGAGTTCAAGAAGCCTCGGCGTATGAAATCCAAAATCAAGTATCGGCACGAGCAACTTTTTTGCAAGTATCATAAAGATATTGGTCATCTAGCAGAAGATTGCATAGCTCTCAGGAAATTGGCTAATCAACTTGTAAGAGCTGGAAAGCTGCAAGGATATGTTATTTAGTAACTCTATAAGGCAATCTTCCATTTCTTGCTCAATAATTCAAGCAGTGGTTCCTCTTTCTTTCTATAAAGAAAAGTGCTTATGTTCAGAATAGTACATAACATCTCCTTCACAATCGGTATTAATGAGGCATGATAAAACTACAGATATATATCCTTTTTCACTTCCTTAACATCATGCAAATGTTACTTTTTCATTTGAAGCTTATTTTTAGCTTTACTCTTTATGCCAATATGCATGCATGTAGGGGCAAGAGCCCCTTTCGAATTCTTGAGCCCTCCACATCCCGCTTGACTTCAGTCGCAGATGTGTAGTGGGTTTTCCGCTTGGCCTTCATGTTGGGTTTCTCTATGGAGTTGGCACAACGCTTGTGCACGCAGCGGAAAGAAAAACATCAAGAAAACCCAAAGAGATGTGGATCGGGCCATGAACAGTTGAATCAAGAAGTTAGCAAAAACTAGGCAAAAATTACCTCGGTGGCGTTGAGTCACAACTCAACGGAGAAGCTCCAAACTTTGTCTGCTTGCTAGTGGCGAGTTCTACGTGGAATAGTATCCACGTTTCTGCAGAAGTCCACACGAGTGGGAGAACGCCGAGCTTTCCGTCGCACGGAAGATCGGGAAGGATAAGACCACACCTTTGCTTTCCCACGGACTGCTAGGTCCGCGCCAGGGAATGCAGCGCCAGCGACGATCGCTGGAGAGAAGATGGTCAACGGAGCGAACACGGCGGCGGAACTCTTCCGGCGGCGGGATCGGGATCGGCGGAGCGAACGCGGAACTCCTTCCGTCGGGTTCGATTCGCACAGAAGAGACAGATCGCTTATCTTCCCAAAACCCTAAGTGTTATATTTATACTTAAAGTATAAAATAAACTCAGGAAAATCGCTATCCGCAGACCACCCAGAACTAGGGTTCAGAATCGGCGAGAATGAATCGGTGAGAATCGGCGACAATCGGCGAGAATCACTGAGCAGGTTCGGTGAGAATCATTCGGCGAGTATCACATTGGATCGGCGAGAATCAGAGTACAATACTCGACGATTCTCGCCGATCGTCGAGCCACGCTCGACGACACATAATGATATTCGACGATCGTCGAGCCGCGGTCGACGACAATTGTCAAGGTAGTCGATCGTCGAGAATCAACAATTGATTCTCGACGATTCTCGTCGATCGGCGAGAATCAGCAAGGTGATTCTCGTCGATCGGCGGGAATCAGAAGACCATTCTCGACTAATGTCTTTGACCATCGGACGACGAACCTAACCAGCCCTTCAAGGCAACCTTTGCCCAACCCGATGATCCTATAAGGCAACACTTTGCCCATAACCCTATTCAGGTCGGTGATTGGTAACCTTTACCAACACAGTCAGTCATCCAACTTCTCCACATCTCTTATGTGCGACCCTGCAGACTCATATTGCGTTGGCAGTGAGATTAGATGTTTGACCACTTCCAGATCATCATGGTAACTCCAACAGACTCCCACTTGATCTCGAAAGTATCAAACCAAAAACCTCACAAACAATGAGCGGCATCTAGCAATGCATCATTGCTCCCCAAGCAATAAGAGTTAATAACTCATAAGCCTTTATGACCAATGTATCAGCGTTGTCTTTGTCCCTTTGTCCCTTACATCCGGAAAGAACTAGAGGCATGGACCGTGTCACCCTCGTAATAGCTCAATCCAAGTTTTCTTGATCCAGGACGGACTTCCAGAGAATGGTGAGTCCAATATCACATATTGACTCAACCAAGCATGGCCATGCATTTCTCAGTCCAGTTCCATCAAGGGGCCCATGGATGCAACTCCTGTCATACAGGAAGACAAATCCCATATCTGCTCACACACAAACACCCAAATGATTCGTAACATGCCCAACGACCACCCTTATCATCAACCTTTCTCAAGGAAGACTTTAGATGGCATCAAAGCACGCTCTTCCTCACTTGATGAATGCTGTGACTTCAGGTCAAAGGACCACAACACCATTGTCAATTGAGACCTACTCGTGACACTATTGGATGACAATCCACAGAGTAGTCTCAGGTTGGGTCTGTCCAGTACAACTTGTTCACTAACAAGTACCCACGTGATGACTTGATATCACAATATCATGACCTGTGAGAACCAGTCATCAGTCAACACACGTGCTAGCCTTCATGTATCATCATCACCCTTAGTTTCTATGATGATACTTGACCAGGGACCTTTAAGAATGAAGCTTCAAATAAATCATGGGCTCTCACATTCAAGTCACGTACTTGATGTCCCATGGAAGCAAGCATTCTAAGGGTATCTATTATGTTAACATTTAACTATCATATATAGAAAAACTCATAATAAAAGAATTTGCCATTAATTATAAAAGAAAAACTAGGTACACAGTTCATCATATGAACAGACAGCCAACAAAATACAAGATTACATGCAACCCACAAGATTCTCGCTAGAGTTGATCATTTAGGTATCGTATACCCATCGATCTAGTATGACCATCATGCTTTCTCTGCGCGAGAGGCTTTGTCAGCGGATCCGCAATATTTTCCTCAGTCGGCACTCTGCAAATGTTTACATCTCCTCGTTCGACAATCTCACGAATAAGATGAAACCGCCGGAGTATATGCTTGGAGCGCTGATGAGATCTAGGTTCCTTAGATTGTGCAATTGCACCATTGTTATCACAGTAGAGAACTACGGGACCAACAATGCTAGGAACTACATCAAGCTCGCCGATGAATTTCCTAATCCATACAGCCTCCTTCGCCGCATTAGCTGCTGCGATATACTCGGCCTCTGTTGTAGAATCAGCAACTGTCTCTTGCTTGGAACTCTTCCAGCTCACAGCTCCTCCATTCAGGCAAAACACAAAACCTGACTGAGACTTGGAGTCGTCTCGATCAGTTTGGAAGCTAGCATCCGTGTAACCACTTACAACGAGCTCTTCCTCTCCACCATACACCAAGACCACGTCCTTAGTCCTTCTCAAGTACTTCAGGATATTCTTGACTGCAATCCAGTGACACTCACCGGGGTCTGACTGATACCTGCTAGTCATGCTCAAAGCAAAGGAAACATCGGGTCGAGTACATAACATCGCGTACATGATTGATCCAACTGCCGAAGCATATGGAATCACCTTCATGCGGTCCTTGTCTTCACAAGACTTTGGACACTGGTCCTTAGAGAGATTCACACCATGAGACATGGGCAAAAATCCTTTCTTGGACTCAAGCATGTTGAACCGCTTCAACACCTTTTCGATGTACGTACTCTGGGTCAAACCCAGCAACTTCTTCGAATCTATCTCTATAGATCTTAATACCAAGTATATAAGTCGCTTCACCCAAATCCTTCATTGAAAAGCAGTTCCCTAGGTTGTTCTTAACAACTTTCAGGGTAGGAATGTCATTCCCAATCAACAGTATGTCATCTACATACAATATCAGGAAGACAACAATGCTCCCACTGATTCGCTTGTAAACACAAGGCTCATCTTCATTCTTGATGAAACCAAACTCTTTGATTTTCTCATCAAAACGAAGATTCCAACTTCGAGAGGCCTGTTTCAGTCCATAGATGGACTTATTCAGCTTGCATATTTTAGTGGCTTCATCTGGGGATACAAAACCCTCGGGTTGTATCATATACACTTCCTCAAGGAGGTTTCCATTAAGGAAAGCCGTTTTGACATCCATCTGCCAGATCTCGTAGTCATAATACGCAGCAATAGCAAGCAATATCCTAATGGACTTTACCATGGCAACAGGGGAAAAAGTTTCATCATAGTCAATACCATGAATTTGCTTGAAACCTTTAGCCACCAGTCGCCCTTTGAATGTCTGTACATTCCCATCCATGTCGGTCTTCTTCTTGAAGACCCACTTGCACCCTATGGGTCGTACCCCTTCAGGTGGTTCCACCAAGTTCCAAACTTGGTTTGCATACATGGAGTCCATTTCGGATTTCATAGCCTCAAGCCATTTGTCGGAGTCCGGTCCATTCATAGCCTCTTGGTAGGTTGCTGGCTCATCATCATGATCCATAAGCAACACATTACCTATTTGAGACACGAGAAATCCATATCTCTCAGGCTCAAACCTCGGTCTACCAGATCTACGTAGGACTTGTGTTCCCTGAGCAGGTTCTCCAGCTACAACATCTTGTAGTCCTGTCTCAAAATCCATTTCCGGTTCGTTCACTACATGTGGCTCTTGAACTTCTTCAAGCTCTACCTTTTCAGTCTTCCTTGATAAGAACTCTTTCTCCAAGAAGACACCAGTCCTTGCGACAAACACTTTGCCCTCGGATGGTAGGTAAAAGTGATACCCTTTCGTTTCCTTAGGATATCCCACCAGATAACATTTATCTGATTTGGGTTCCAGCTTGTCAGGCATTTGACGTCTCACGTATGCCTCACAGCCCCAAATTTTAATGAACGACATACTAGGACGCTTCCCAGTCCATATCTCATATGGTGTCTTCAGAACCGTTTTCGTTGGAGCGCGATTCAATGTCATTACAGCAGTCTCTAAAGCAAAACCCCAAAAGGAAACAGGCAAGTCTGCATGACTCATCATCGAACGTACCATGTCTAACAAAGTACGATTTCTCCTCTCAGACACACCATTATGTTGTGGTGTTCTAGGTGGAGTGAGCTGTGATACAATACCACACTCTTTCAGATGATCACGGAACTCATGACTCAGGTATTCGCCACCTCGATCAGATCGGAGTGCTTTAACCCTTTTACCCAACTGGTTTTCTACTTCATTTTTGAACTCTTTGAACTTTTCAAAGGTCTCGGATTTGCACTTCATAAGATACACATATCCGTATCTACTGAAATCATCAGTAAATGTAACAAAGTAGAAATACCCTCCTCTAGCCATGGAACTCATGGGTCCGCATACATCACTATGTACAACACCCAAGAGATCCTCAGCCCTCTCAGTATAACCAGTGAAAGGAGCTTTAGTCATCTTGCCTAACAAACAAGATTCGCATCGCTCAAATGATTCATAATCAAATGAGTCCAAAAGTCCATCTCTATGGAGTTTGGATATGCGCTTCTCGTTGATATGGCCCAAACGACAATGCCAGAGAAACGTAGGGTTCGAGTCATTTGTTCTTAGTCTTTTATTGTTTTCTACATTACAGATCAGATGGTCCAAGTTCAAAACGTAAAGACCATTAAACAATTGGGCTACAGCATAACAAACATCATTCTTAAATATAGAACAACAATTGTTCTTAATTATAAAAGAAAATCCAATCATGTCCAAACATGAAATAGATATAATGTTTCTAGTTATCGCCGGAACAAAATAACAGTTATCTAGTTCTATTACAAGCCCACTGGGCAAAGAAAGACGGTAAACTCCTACGGCTACAGCAGCAACTCTTGCTCCATTGCCGACGCGGAGGTCCACCTCCCCTTTACTCAGCAATCTTCTCCTTCCCAGTTCCTGCACATTTGTACAAATGTGAGAACCACATCCGGTATCCAATACCCAAGATGAAGGAGCAGAAAGGTTTATCTCTATAACGTAAACATTAGAAGCGGAAGTCATACCTCCCTTCAATTTCTGCAGACCCTCAATATACGAAGGACAGTTCCTCCGCCAATGACCAGCCTTGCCACAGTGGTGGCATTTCCCTTCCTTCATCGTGCTCTTCTTCTTGATCAGTGCTGAAGACTTGAGCTCAAGATATGACTTAGGTCCTACCGTCGTCTTCTTAGAGCCCTTGGCTTTGCCCTTGCCCTTATGAACCATCAGTATGGGGTTGGCAGGCTTGGCCTTCTTCATGTTGATCTCGGCAGTTCTTAACATGCCTAGGAGTTCGGGCAGTGTCTTGTCTATCTCATTCATGTTGTAGTTCAAGACGAACTGCTCATAACTGTCCGGCAACGATTGCAGGATCAGATCCGTGGCCAACTCTTCACCAAGAGGAAAACCCAGCCTTTCAAGGTTCTCAATATACCTAATCATCTTGAGTACGTGAGTCCCTACTGAGTCTCGAACTCCCATCTTGCACTGAAATAACGCTTTCGTGATGTCGAACCTCTCTTGACGAGCCTGCCCCTGAAACATTTTCTTGAGATGCTCGTCAATCTCCTTGCACCCCATGTTCTCATGTTGCTTCTGAAGCTCAGAGTTCATGGTGGCAAGCATAAGGCACTCGACATCCAAAGCATCATCAGTATACTTCTTATAGGTATCCTTCTCAGCACGGGAGGAGTTCCCGGTCGGCACCTCGGGGGCTTCTTCTTCCAAGACATAGAGCTTTCGCTCTTGCCTGAGAACAATTCTCAGGTTCCTATACCAGTCCATATAGTTTGTCCCGCTGAGCTTATCCTTCTCAAGGATGGCTCTCAGAGACAGCGTGGAGTGTGAAACGCTTGCCATGGAATTCTACAAGAGTTTATGCAGAATAAAATCAGTACCTAAATTTCAATTACAATTTATTCTAATTAGGACTTCAATTAAAATACTCTCACTATTTTATTCGAAATGATAGCCCTCACTAACAATTCGGAGAGTTCATGCGAGCTACTCTCTTAGTGGACAAGATCCGTATTTCACCAACACAATGAGTCCGCTTTGGCGTTCCTCTCACGATGTGGTTATTTAGGTAGGCAACGCTTGCCAATTGCATCCTCATGCAATTCTTGTATGGTTGGTGAATAACTCCTTATTCGCATCCATCATATGGTGCATGCCAACCCTATGCCTCTAGGCACTCAACCTTTGAGGTCACCTAGTTAAGCTGGACCCGATGTCAACAGTGGGATATCACAATTATCCGCTCGCACCCTTACCAAGATAGATTAATGCACCTTGCTTTGGCAAGCCCACATTTCATCGATCGAGGCAGGAAGAGTGTCATCCATCGGAAGGCATCCGAACACTTAATATTAAAAGAAGGGATTTCAATTTTAGGTTAACAATTAACCATGATCAACATTTGATCAATGTGCACATCCAAAGAAAAACAATTCTTCTAAAACCACATGCATCCCTTATGTGCACATCCTGACACCATCAACATTTGATAGAAGGAAGGGCTAAATCTGAACATCCGGAAATTTCCAAATCCTCAGATTTACATGCATTGGACAAAGGCAAAGACAGCTCAACTTAAGCAGTAGACAAGCTCATCTCTCTATGTTGGATTCAAAATCCAAAACAGACTCGAGGGATGGTTACTGCTAAGGAGACAACGATTTCTAACACTTAGAAATTCCACCGAAATTCCAATCGTTCTTGGCGAAGTGCCAAGACTAAATCTAGACATTTAGAACACTTCTAAATTTCTAGGTTTACACGCATTGGAATAAGACAACTTCCAAAACAACAGTCATGGCCGGAACCTGGCTCTGATACCACTGTTGGGTTTCTCTATGGAGTTGGCACAACGCTTGTGCACGCAGCGGAAAGAAAAACATCAAGAAAACCCAAAGAGATGTGGATCGGGCCATGAACAGTTGAATCAAGAAGTTAGCAAAAACTAGGCAAAAATTACCTCGGTGGCGTTGAGTCACAACTCAACGGAGAAGCTCCAAACTTTGTCTGCTTGCTAGTGGCGAGTTCTACGTGGAATAGTATCCACGTTTCTGCAGAAGTCCACACGAGTGGGAGAACGCCGAGCTTTCCGTCGCACGGAAGATCGGGAAGGATAAGACCGCACCTTTGCTTTCCCACGGACTGCTAGGTCCGCGCCAGGGAATGCAGCGCCAGCGACGATCGCTGGAGAGAAGATGGTCAACGGAGCGAACACGGCGGCGGAACTCTTCCGGCGGCGGGATCGGGATCGGCGGAGCGAACGCGGAACTCCTTCGGTCGGGTTCGATTCGCACAGAAGAGACAGATCGCTTATCTTCCCAAAACCCTAAGTGTTATATTTATACTTAAAGTATAAAATAAACTCAGGAAAATCGCTATCCACAGACCACCCAGAACTAGGGTTCAGAATCGGCGAGAATGAATCGGTGAGAATCGGCGACAATCGGCGAGAATCACTGAGCAGGTTCGGTGAGAATCATTCGGCGAGTATCACATTGGATCGGCGAGAATCAGAGTACAATACTCGACGATTCTCGCCGATCGTCGAGCCACGCTCGACGACACATAATGATATTCGACGATCGTCGAGCCGCGGTCGACGACAATTGTCAAGGTAGTCAATCGTCGAGAATCAACAATTGATTCTCGACGATTCTCGTCGATCGGCGAGAATCAGCAAGGTGATTCTCGTCGATCGGCGGGAATCAGAAGACCATTCTCGACTAATGTCTTTGACCATCGGACGACGAACCTAACCAGCCCTTCAAGGCAACCTTTGCCCAACCCGATGATCCTATAAGGCAACACTTTGCCCATAACCCTATTCAGGTCGGTGATTGGTAACCTTTACCAACACAGTCAGTCATCCAACTTCTCCACATCTCTTATGTGCGACCCTGCAGACTCATATTGCGTTGGCAGTGAGATTAGATGTTTGACCACTTCCAGATCATCATGGTAACTCCAACACTTCAGTCGCAGACATTGCGTACCCGTCACGCATGACTTCAGTCACAGACAGGCATTACGTACTTGTCCCGCTTGACCTTCGTCGCGGACATTGCGTACTTGTCCTGCTTGACTTCAGTCGCAGACGTTGCGTACTTGTCCCGCTTGACATCGGTCATGGATTTTAAGAATTTCGATCCCGCTTATGTGTTCTTTGTGTGGAAAGCAATGCCACACGCACCTGCCCACATTGACACATAAGTGCATGTCTTCACCTATTTTTGCAGGACAACACGCGCCTATCCGCTATCTCGCGGCTTTATTAAGCGGCCTGTGCAGGTTGTATAATTAATTACACAAGCCGCCCGGTTTCATATTCCGGCTTAAGTTTTTTAACTTTCCTGTTCCTACCCGCCGGATTATCATTAATATATTTGGGAACTCGGCCGACTTACGTCCGCCTATCCGCTATTCAGTATCTTATTTGGCTCAAATATATCAATTGCCGGTTTGTTATTCATATGGAAAGGAAGTCGCCCGACCTGCGTCTGGCACTTAATTCCTGGCTTTGATCTGCCGACTTATGGTATTAATTATATTAGCTAATCAGCGAACTGTCGTCACAACAATTCCCGGCTTCCATATGCCTATATCGGCCTGTATTATCGGAAGCCGAAGCTTGTTTCTATATTCTTGTTCCTTTAATCAAATGGGCAATTCGTTTCAGAGTTCGCCCTAGCCGCAATCTAATATTTCAATGTTATGGATGTCTGCCGACTGCGACAAGTGGCCGCGCGGCTTAGTGGTCACGGTTTATGTATGAGCAAGCCGCGGCAATTCAGCTCTTCCAGCAGATAACATTGAATAATTCATCAAGGAAAATTGCGGTTTAAGTTATTAGCCGCTCGGCTTATCGTCGACGTTCACTCCGGTATAAACCGCAGGAAAATATCTCTCTCTTGCGGATAGCTTTGTTGAAGTCGCAGCGCAAACTCAGCCGGTTTACATACTTATATTTTAAAAAAAAAATCGGAAGCTAAACTGAGACCGCGCGGACTTAGTCAAGTAAGAAAAGTGAAATATAGTAAAGAGAAAGGTAAAAATGCCTTCATTTCCATTTCATTAAGTATTACAAAGTATTAATCGCGCGGTTACAAAAACAATACCGCCGATTTCAAAAAAGTTCAAAATACAAAAACAAGTTATAGATTTTTTAATCGCCCGGTTTGAGCTTCTTAGTCGCAGGAGAATCCAAATCACTGCCATCGCCAATGTCGACGGATGATAGAGAGTATCCGCTGCTAGTTGCGGAGCTCGCTGAACCGCCAGAAGTTGTCGAGTCTGGCCGCGCGGTCTCCGATTCTTGGCCGCCGGACTCAGGCGATGTGCGTGGACTCCGGCTTCCCTGGCGGACCTCTTCCACGGCGTCTCCCACCACCTCGCCGACTTCTTCCCCGACCTTGGCCTTGCCCTTGATCGACCTATAGACGTCGGCCACCTGCTCTTTCAGGGAGGGGTAGATGTCGGCACATGTAAAGTCGGTGAAGCCGGTGGCCAAGCCGCCAAGGTCCCGGAGGCGGTTAAGCGCTCCATCAATCCCTTGGACGAGTTGGGGGAAGACTTGGTCTTGGAAGATGGGATTGGCCGGGTTATACATTTCCTGCAAAGCAAAAGTAAAGGTAAGGTCGCGCGGTTACATAATGCTAACCGCACGAGTATTGGTAATGACTTACCGCCTCCTTTTCCTTAAGCCGCTTGTTCTCTTCTTGTTGTTCGCCTAACTGTGTCTTCAGGCCGCTGTTCTCCTTCATCAGCTGCTTGTAGGCAAGGCCCATGAAGTGACTTGCCACAAAGCTCCTCGCGCCGACCTGCGCGGCTAGCCGCGGCAGGTCGTCTGGTGGAACTTGGCGCATCGCCCTCAAGTTGCGCTTGCCATACAGCGCGCCGCCAACCGCGCTTGCGTGGCAGCTTACTTCTTCTGCTCCCCAGTAGGGGAGGGCGGTGGATATCGTCACCGACTTGCAGTCCGGACTCCACCGCAAGGCCGGATCGCCGTGGACATCCTTCAAGCTGCTGCCGGTTCCTTGCAGAATGAACTCTCCAGAGGAGTCCGACTCCTCCTCCTCCGCAGCTCGCGCCGGCTTGGCCCGCTTCGCTCTCTTTTCTCTTTGAGTGAGGGTCAAGCCGCTAGGAGTCTGCGGCTTGTTCAGCGGGACCGCCACAGCAGCTGCAAAGATAAATGCAAAGTTAGTTTCCAGTCCGTGCGGCTAAGATATCAGGTCGGCCGGTTTGGAGCTTACTGTCTTCCGCCTCAATTCCAACTAGAGACGGCAACAGCGGGATGTAGTAGTTTACATCAAGCCGCTCGCCTTTGAAGAAGTCGTAGATCTCCTTCTCCATGCTGTCCAAGCCGCTGCTGCCGAAGGCGGCTTCTTCGCGGATTTGGGGGTCGACCGGCAGCAACCCCAGGTTTCCCTCGAAGATGAGAAACCGCTCCGGCCAGTTCGCGATCTTGTTGGCCAAGTTGACTATCTTCAGCCCTCTGCAGCCGAAGTAGAGGTGCCCCCGGAAGATCTTTGTCCCGGAGTCCGGGATAGACCGCACCGAGAAGCATTCTCTGAAGAGCCTCATAGAGAAGCGGACTCTTTCCGACCTGAGGTAGGAGATGAAGCTGTATATGGCGGCTATCGAGTTTGGGGGAAGTTGTCCGGGCACAAACCCGTAGTGGTCGAATACCACTACGGCCTCTAGCATGACCGGGAAGCTGAAGCCACAGTCGAAGTGGTCGATGGGGACTGCGATCTGATTTGCATTGGAGGAGTTGATCCGCTCATCCTGTCGGGGAAGCCGCGCGATCAGCGGACTTCCTTACATGTGTTTCTCGGCAAAGTCATCCAGCTCGGCTTTTGTAAGCCGGCATTCTTTATGGTCAGCTGAGTGGAAAGCGGAGGCTGCGTCTGTCCTAACCGCAGTGGCCTTGTCAGACCGCAACGACTTGGACTTAGCCCGCATCCTTCTTGATTTGTGATGAAATCTACGGGATCTGCTCTATTTATAGAAAATCCGTGAAGCTACAGTGCCCAACGTCAAATCGTGGCTAGTCGCCAGACCGCGCGACCTAAGTCCGCTCGAAGCACAGATCAGCTTAATGACCAAGCCGCCGTTTAATCCGTCAGTCCGCACGGCTATTTTCCTGCACTTAGAAAAATTCTATGGCGAATCATATGGGTATCAACCATTCAAGCCGGCGTTCTGTTCGCCAGACCGCGCGGCTACTATCCAAAACTTTAAATTTCTCAGAACAAAGCAGCAGGCATATGGATTATAAATTCAAGCCGCATTCAGTTCGCAGCATAATAAAATACAACAGTTTACAGCAATCAAATTGTCCAACATCCAGAGAAAAAAAAATATATATTACAACATAATATACGAATGTCCGCGCGACTTAGTTCTCTCAAGTCGCTCAGGATCGTTTCTCGTCTTCCGGCCTATCTCGTCCTATGTGCGCGACCTGCTCACCGGTCTGCACAATCGCAACGTACACCTGGCTAACCAGATTGTGAAGCGCATGCAGAGACCGATGAACTCGCGCAGCGTCGCGCTCTACTCTCGCAAACGGTATCATGGGGATCTCTTGGACTCCCAGACCGCTTGGAACTGCGACCTGGTTAGGCGCCGCGGCCACCGGCGGATGCGAAGTCTCGCCAGAGGCCGGGCGACTCGTACCCGGAAACTCTGCAGGAGTTGGTAGTGCAGGCCGCTGTTCTCTGCCGGTCTCCGCCGGCAGGTCTTGGTTCTCGCCGCCTTCAGCATGTGGGATCTCTTCTCGGTCTCCTTCCAGCCGCGCGGCCATCAGCAAATACTTCTCCGTCCTTTCCTGCTCCAAGGCGACCTGCATCTCAGCAATCTTCGCCTCAGCGGTTTCCATCACGGTCTGGAGCCTGGCGGTCTCTTCCTTCCTCGCGGTCTGGAGCCTGGCAGTCTCTTGTTCCATCGCAGTCTTCAGCCTCGCGGTCTCCTGCTCAAGCGCAGTTTGCAACCTTGTGGTCTCTTGCTCCAGGGTGGTTTGCAACTCTTGGATCCTTTTTTCCGCGGCCTCCTGGGCAACCCGCTTCTCTTCGTCCTTCATCCGCAGAGTTTCGGTGGCCGCATTCAAAGCCGCCTGCAGCGAGCCGACCTCCTTCTGGAAGTCGGCCATCTCCTTCTGGCGAACACTTGGCGGAGGCAGCATAGATATAAACGAGGTCAAGTCGCCCGGTTTCATCGCGGTCTCCGGTACACCTGCAGAAGAAAAACCGCAGTCAGGTTCAGCCGGATTGTTGCGACCTTCTAGTAAGGAAATCGGTAGGATAAGACCGCCGGTTTGATGTTTATCTCCTCCAGAGGCCGCGGTATGGATTTTAATCACTGGCCGCCTGAGCCGCTCAGGATCTATCCTCTTCAGCTTTTCTTTCCATAGCCGCTCGGTTTCCTTTGCTCGGCTTTTCAGTTGAGCCGTGGTCAGGAAAAAGCTGGCCGGCGGATTTAATATTATATTCGCCCCCTTCTTCCTTGACCGCAACTTGTAGAATTTAATAATTCGCCTAACGCCCCGGTGTTTACCTTGCAGCAATGGAAGTGTGGTCTCCACCGGCTTCTCGGCGATCAGTTTCTTCATCTCCTCCATCTTCTCGCGAAGCTTCAGCTTCTCGGCTCCTTCAGAAGCCGCGAAACCCGGTTCGCCAGGCTTCTCCCCAATAACCTGGATATCGGGGCGGTCAACCTCCTCAGAGGCCGCTGGTGTCGACAATAGCGCGTCTTGCCACTGGAGGGTCCCCATGCCCTTCAGGAGCTCACTGAGCGAGTCGCTAACCGCAGGCGTACTCTCCAGTTCGCTCGGCTTGTAAGCCGGTGTGGGCGGGTTCTCGGGTACCTCGTTCTCGTGCGGCCTGTGTTGCAGACTGTCCGCGCCGGTCTTTTCAGAAATATTCCAGTTTCTGGCGTGCAGCTTCCTCATTTTCCTCTTCATCCTTTCTTCAAGGGTTTCACTCCTTTCTTTCCGCCGTTTCAGGGAGCCGAACACCTTTTCAGTCCGCTTGCGCTGTTCAACCACAGTCCGCTCGGGTTCCTGCGCCTTCTCCGGCTCGTTGTCATCCACAACGATTAAGTCGACCTTGCCCGACAATTCGGACGGTTTCCCAGATTCAACACTCTTCTCCTCCGTCCCACCGATTTTTAGGAGTGGTTCTCCTGATGGAGAGAAAGTCAGGTCGAAGGATTTGGCAATTCCGGTTTGTAGTGGAGCAGCCTTCGAAACCGCTTTGGGATCTACTGCGGCCTGCGATGGTCCGCCGACGATCTCTGTCGGCCTCTTTTCAGGTCCAGAAGCCGCTGATGTCTCCGGCTTCCCAGTCTTCTTGGCAGTCTGACGGGCAGAATCATTCGAGTTCTCGCTCCGGCTCTGCTTCGTTTCTGGTGGTTTCTTGTTGCGGGCTAACATTGATGACATCACATCCATCGCTAGAGAAATCGCGTCGGCTTGCAAAATTCTGACCGCAAGTGGCGAGTAGTGACCCGTGGCTTAGCAGGAATCCTGAAGAATGTCAAGGGTCAGGGGATTTTATAGATGACGATGAAGCAGTCGCGGTCTCCGGCTTAGTTCTACATTTTCGAAGTTTTTTAAACTTAAAAATGTGCGGGGATTATGATAAGCCCTGAATCCGCGACCTGCCCGCGCAGCTTTCCAGACCGGGCGGCCTGCCGACTCAAGCCGCCAAGCCTCCCAAGCCGGGCGGTCTCCATGTCAGGCCGCTGCCAACGCCGACCCTGCTCAGCGACAAGGCCCAAGGACCCAGCCGTCAGCTCGCCAGGAGGAATCCGCCAGGCCGCGCGGCTTCCCTCCTTTCTTGTTTCTTTCTCTTTTGCTTCCCCTCACCTCTTCCCGGTTCTCCTGTACCCCGAGCAGCCGGTAACTTTAGCCCTGCCCGTTTGGGCAGGCCCCCGAGCCTATAAATAGGGGGAGGGTGCACTCCGCAAGACACGCTGACTGGGATCCAGTAGCTCGCCTGTTAAGAGTTGCGGTCTCAAGTCTAGTGTATTGCGGCTTGTAGTCCGGCCGGCTTCTTCTTTTACTCGTTGTAACTGTTTCTCATTTTTAAGTAAAGGAAAGCCCGCCGCAAGAGTGACATTTAAGCCGCGGCGGGCGAACTCTGCTGTTGCCGCTGCCAGCGGCCCCCTTTTCTGGTCCTTTAGCCGCGACCGCTAGTAACCGATTGGTCGACAGTCTTCTCCTTTCCTCCCCTATTCCCCGGTGTTCGAACCGTTAGCTGGTGGTGCCCGACTCCCTGTCCGTTTTCGTGCATCAACACAGACCATAGTGGTTTCACCTACATTCCTAGGTTCACTTGGCCCTCTTGGGCTTCCTAGGGTTTTTTCATGACCTAGTCATGAAAAAATCACTCGTAGGGGTTTAGTTGTTTGAGGGATGTTGCATCCAAATACTTTAAAATAGGTGATTTTAGGTTTCTTCCCTTTAAGTAATTGATAGGGAGTCTTATTCTTTAGTTTATGTATCAAGCTTCTGTTCAGTACATAATTTGTTGTGCTTACAGCCTCTGCCCAAAAGGATAGGGGCATGTAAGCATTTGCAAGTAATGTGCATGCAGCTCAATTATGGTCCTATTTTTACTTTCAGCTACCCCATTTTATTGGAGAGTTCTAGGAGCTGAGAAGCAGTGTCTGATACCTTCCTTTTCACAAAACTCATGCATAAGATGAGACTCAAACTTTATACCATGATCACTTCTGAGCAATGCAACATGAGTAGAGTACTCAATCTGTATGGTCCTGAGAAAGTCTGTAAGAACTTTATAGGTATCTGACTTAGATCTCAAAAAGAACACCCAAGTGAACCTTGAGAAGTCATCTACAATAACTAAAGTGTAGGATTTCCCTCCTAGGCTTTATACAGCAATGGGTCCAAAGAGATCCATGTGTAGCAAATACAAAAATCTAGGTGAATCACTTTTATTTACTGACTTAAAGCTAGATTTAGTTTGTTTGCCTAGTTGATAAGCCCTACAAAGGCCTTCCTTCTTGTAGGGACCAGAAGGTAAGCCTCTCAGAAGGCTGTCTCTAGATAGCCTAGCAATGTTTTTCATATTTACATGTCCTAGTCTTTTATGTCATAATTCATTTTGATTGCAAACTATATTAAGCAAACAAATATCTGAATTGGCATAATAGAAATCAACTAAATAGATGTTTCCTTGTCTATTTCCAATTAAAACATTTTGTTTTTCTTTATTAGAAATAATGCAAGTTTTTGAGTTGAAATGTACCCGATAACCTTCATCACATAATTGACTTATGAAGATGAGGTTATGCATGAGACCACTTATATAGGTCACTTTTTTGAATGTTACTGCTCCAATCCTTCTCCATAGCCTTCAGACTGGCCACACTTTGAATCACCAAAGATTACCTTTGGTCCCAGCTTGGACTTGTAATTGATTAAATTATTCTTGCTGCCAGTCATGTGCTTGGAGCATCCACTGTGCAGGTACCATGTTTGATTAATCACTGGACAGCCCTTTTCCTGCAATGAAAACAGTTAGTTGTTCTTGACCCAGGTTACCTTGGGTCCTTTGTTGTACTGATAAGAAAAGCTAGATATCACAGAGAATTCAGGTTGTGTTTTATATCCGAAGGGGTGATATCTTTTAGGTGGTATTATCCAATCAGCAAGAGGGTTAAATGGTTTCTTAGTTTGATTTAAGTTGGTGTTATAATTATAGTTTTTGTTAAGTCTGACTGGGTTCGACGAATTATTGTGAGTTCGTCGACCAGAGTTCGACGAAATGGGATGAGATCGTCGATCTCTGCTCAGAGAATGAACAAGTTCAATTTATGTGTCCCAAGTTCGTCGATCCCTACTTGACAAACCATACACAGTTCATCAATCGCAGTAAGACGAATGATTATTATATAAGTTTGCGTTCAGCGTTCGTGGATTTGAGTTCGACGAACTGGCCACATTTCGTCGATCTAAGTTTGACGAAATCTACTGAACTTTGTTTTTATTTAGGGTTTTCTGGTTTCTATTATTTTAATCTTTTAATTTGGGCATTTCTTCTTTAGTTTGTTTATGGTTTGTTATTTCTTTGCCCTTAGCAGAAACAAATTTGATGGGGGTTGACAAAATATTCTTCTTAAGAATGAGGGGCAAACTTGATGATGCACCAAAGCCCAGCTTGCCATTTAGTCTGGCATTAACTGTGCTTGTAATGTCCATCAGCTTAAGTCTTCTCCCATTGAGAGATTCCTCAAGTTGTTTGGCCTCACATAGTTCAGTTTTTAAAGAGTCAATTTGTTTATTAGTTGATATTAGTTCTTCTTTTAAATTGATGTTTTCAGAGATGATGTTTTCCTGGTTTGATAATCTTTCCCTAAGTTCCTTGATTTTCTTTTCCGAATTTATTAAATCAATGCACATTGTTTTAAATTCAATTTAAAAGTATCAGACTATAATCAAAATAGGACAATACCTGAGCAGCTTCTGATTCAGAAGCTCCTTCACTGTCAGAATCTTCTTCATCTGAATGACTCCTGGAGGCATCAATGGACATGAGGCACACTTCTTTGGCCCTTGCATCTTCTTCTTCTTCACTGGAGCAGGAAGATGTGGATTCATCTTCTGTTTCACTCCAGTTTTCAGCTACAAAGCCTTTCTCCTTCTTCTTGTATTTATTGGAGGAAGGTCTGCTGCTTTGTTGTCTTCTAGAGTCCTTCTCTCTTCTCTTTTACTTCTTTTGATTTTCTGGACACTCTGAGATGAAGTGTCCAAGTTTCCTACAGCCAAAGCAAACCACTTCTTCAGTGGAGGTTTTGTCATACCTTGGCTTGTCGTCCTACCTGGATGACTTTCTTCTGAAATCCTTCCTTGTCATTTTATAGAATCTCTTGGCAAAGAGACACATCAGCTCTTCATTAACAGTTGAGGCTTCAGCTTCTTCAACAGCTTTAAAAGCTATGTTGTGCTCCTTCCTTGCTGGTGGAGGTGTTCTCTGCTTAGCTGCCTCTCTGGATTTGATCAGCTGCTCATAAGACTTGAGCTTTCGTAAAAGAGATTCTGTGGAGATCTCGTTTAGGCTCATGGCCTCCTTGATTGGCCAGATCCTTGAATCCCATGAGCTTGGGAAGCACATGAGGATCTTGTCATTCACCTCTGTGAGGGTGATATCTTTTTCCAATGTCTTTAGCTCATTGATGATTGTGCTCAGTCTATTATACATGTCTGCTACTAATTCTGCTTTCCTCCTTCTTGAAATTCTCATATTGTGATATGAGATTGGATCTTCTATCTTTCCTTTCATCTGCAGGGCCAGCCACCATTTGGTTAAGGGATTCCCAAATGGCCTTTGCTGATGTGCATTCAGCCACCTTCTGGAATATGTAATCAGACATAGTTTGGGCCAGAATATTCATGGCTTTAGCATCAGCAACTCTAGCTTTCTTCTGGGCTTTAGTCCACTCAGGTGGTAGTACTGCATTAGTGCTGGATATTGCTGTAGAGGTAGATGCCTGAGGGGGACCTGTCATGATAGAGTTGTAGATATCTTCATCAATAGAGTTCATATACAATTTAATTCTTGCCTTTCAGATGACAAACTTGTTTAGATTGCATACTGGAGTTCTGGTGCTTGCATAGTCTTTGTTTTGTGCCATGCTGTGTGTATAATTCTAATAGAAATAAAAAGGCAGATCTAACTCAGGATCTTTGGTTCAAGGGTTAGCTTGTACAACCAAAGGAACTTTGCTCTGATACCAATTGAAAGTTAGGGGTTAGATCTGGTATACTCTAGAGGGGGGTGAATATAGTATCTTTAGGTTTTTAAAATTTTTGCTGTAAATAAAACTTAGTCCTAAAGTAATCTGATCTAACACATGCACAGCAAATGTAAAATATCACAGACACAACAAACCTAATTAGCACAGCCACAGCAAGAACAAAAGAGAAGAGCAACACAGAGACCACAAGAATTTTATAGTGGTTTCCCAACCTGGGTACATCCACTCTTCTACCACCCTGTTAGGAATCCACTCTGGTTTTTGATCAGGTGACTGCCACCAATGAGCTTTTGATCAGGTGCTCAAAAACCAAATCTCAAGTCTTTTGATCAGGTGACTTGCAACCAGGAATAACTTTTGAAGGGAGTTAAGAACCCTTTATACAGTGGGGGATGAGAGAGTGATTATGTCTTCTCTTTCTCAAAACAACTGAGAAGACTCTTGTGAGTTTAGATGTTAGCAACGGCTCCCTCTGAGATATTGCATGGTTCAGGAAGGTGAAGCTTTGCTACAGGGTGATAGGTCTTCAGACTTTTGCTTTGACCAGATGAACTCCCGGAACTTCTTGACAGATATTGTAACTGTTGTCCTTTGAAGAGTCCTAGAATGTAGAAGGAAGAAGATTCTTGATCTTGAATGTATGTTCTTCTTCCTCTTCAGCCTGATGTTCTTTCTCTAGTCTAGGGCTTGTTTTTCTGTAAGTATCTCTCTCTATTATTTCTCAGTATGCTATTGAGAGAGATGAAGAAAATTCTTGTTCAGTGTATATTTCTGACTACTGCTGGTGAGCTGTTTAGGAGGAGAAAGAAAATCCCTTTTATATTTTCCATGTAAATTGCCTTTTGAAATTTGAATTTCTTTTTGCATTGAATTCTGACGGCCTGGAGAATATTTGCATTGATTTGTTTCCCCAACTGTCCCATGGAAAAATGGCAAGCAATAATCCTGATGAAGACTATAATCAATGCTTGCTTCTAACGGTAATATTCAGAGAATATTTATGCATTGATTACTCAGGAATTATTGCAATAGAAGAGAGACAGAGGAAGGGAAATTTCTAAGTCTGGAACTTCACAGAATTCGTGGAGCTAAATTCGTCGATCTGTGTCCAGAGTTTATCGAGCAGAGAAGTCAAGTTCGTTGACCAGATAACCTTTGTTCGTCGAGCTGAGATACAAGATCGTCGACCTAAGAACTGACAACTACTTTCTCTAGACCCGTCAATTCTGTGCATCAAGTTCGTCGAGCTGAGAATATAACTTCGTCGACTGAATAACAGAACTCTATGTTTCTTGGACTTGAGAATGTTGAAGTAATGTGTCCAGAAATCGTCGACCTCAGAACTGGGTTCGTCGACCTGAGAACTAGTTTCGTCGAGCTGAGAACTTCTAACTGCTAGATAAATCTTGTCAAGACTATGGTCTAAGTTCGTCGAGCTTAGAAGGTGAGTCGTCGACTGGAGTGTGATTCTGGACTTAGAATACTTAGTTGTTTCTGGTCTTATAGTGTTGAAGTAGATGATCCAGAAATCTTCGAACTAAGACCCAAATTCGTCGAGCTGATAATCTAACTTCATCAACTGGAGTTAAGTGTGAAGAATTTTGGACTTGGTGTTGAAGTATACTCTGGAATTCGTCGACCTGAGATTCAAGTTCGTCGAGCTCAGCTCAGAGAATTATCTCTGATTTCATCGAGCTGAGCAGGACTTTCTTCGACCTGAGTTCGACGAACGTCGAACTCATTTCCAGAGTCTCTAAAATTTCTCTAAGTCTTGAGTCTTTTTGCAGTCTTTGATGGTTGGTCCATGTAATGTTGACTCTAAGGACTTGGCCTAGACTCTAGGACATAATCATGACCCTAGCTATTCATGTTGGGTCAAACATCCTAACTTAGTGAACCTAGCCCAAATCCAACTAGGGATCCAACAAATATGTCCTTTTTTGTTATCCATGAATGTCACCATGCCCTCTTGTTCCTCTCCAGGCTAAGGAACATTTCTTTATCTCTTATCATGTGCTTGGAACACCTAGAGTATAAGTACCACACATTCTACTTGTCCTTAGCCTCCCAACATACCTAAAAGGAAGATGAGGAAAAAGATCTGGTTACTTAAGTTGTCCCACCCATACGATATATAGAAGACTTTGGTAGCGATATTTGCATAATTTGCTTCGCACATTTCCTCAGACATGAGACAGATGGGTGACAAAACTTTTGACAGTTGATGGAGAATTTTATAGTTTTAAAAATGTATCCAAAATATAATCTCGAAATAGGCAAGTGTACCTACCGAAATATAGTATAGGAAATGTCATATTAGACTCTGTTGGGTAAATTGGTTCTAATGTACCTGATTTGAAGAAGCCTCACCCTACTCAATGATATACATCAAAATGTATTTGATGTATTTTGAGTTTACATGTGCAGGTTAAGTATTTGCAGGAAAGATGAAAAAGTTTCTAAGTCCATGTGTCGACACCCAGGAGCAAAGTGTCGACACTTAAGAAGACTTGTGTCGACACCCAGGCAAGCAGTGTCGACACTTGGAGTACTTGTGTCGACACCAGGGATGCAGAGTCGACACCAGACAGAAAGTGTCGACACATGACGGCTGTGTCGACACTCAATGAAGAGAAGACCAGTGAAGTTGTGTCGACACTTAACAGCAGTGTCGACACCTAGAGCAACTGTGTCTACATCAGAAAGTGTCGACACTTGGAGGCTGTGTCGACACTCAGCAAAAGTCAGCAGAGTCTAAGTATAAGTGTCGACATAATAAAGAATGTGTCGACACTCAGCAGAAGACTCAACACTTGAAGAAAGTGTCGACACAATGAAGAATGTGTCGACACATAGCAGAAGACTCAACACATGAAGAAAGTGTCGACACTAGGATGTTGTGTCGACACTCAGAGAAGTTCAACAAAAATTCTAAGTACAAGTGTCGACACAAAGGAGATGTGTCGACACTCAGCCAAAGTCTCAACAGAAGAAGAATGTGTCGACACAAGGAGCAGTGTCGACACTCAGCAAATATCAACACAGAAGGCATGTGTCGACACCAAGAAGATGTGTCGACACTGAACAAGTTCAACACATGAAGATGTGTCGACACAAAGGAGTTGTGTCGACACTTACAAGAATTCAACTAAGTGCTGAAGAACAAGAAGTTGTGTCGACACAGAATATCAGTGTCGACACATGATGAAGAAGTTGTGTCGAGAAGTGAATTCTACAACACAAGGAGTTGTGTCGACACCTTGAAGGCTAGTGTCGACACTTAGTCAACTTATGTCGACACTTAGTCTATAAGTGTCGACACTTAAAGACAGACAGTCTCGACACTTTCAAACAGTTACAAATTTTTCAAGAACTGACTGGATGACTTGACAGCTGCCATTCCAGCCGGTCTACTGCACCTGTCAGAGTTGTCAGAAATCAGTTATGAACCGG